>OZ026623.1:51583248-51693248 GCA_964020975.1 Hermodice carunculata | reverse complement strand
CGCAGTGCTGCAGTACAGATCTTAGAGGCTTGAAATTGGACAGGTTTCAACAAATGGGACTGACACTTGTTGCTGTTGTCCAAAATTGCAAATCCATACACAATGATAGGTCTATTCATAGTGAAATAAAGTTAAGCTCAAGTTTTGCAGGAGATATTGTATTTTTACATGTGTTGAACAGCGATGCGTTTACTGGCTCTGTTTATGACTCGTGTAATAAGTGCTCACTGTGATAGGTTGCCACTCAGTGTGACGCCTTAAATGGTAGGATTGTCTGCTTCTGGAATACACATTGCCCTAAGTATAAAGGGGAATTGTTTGGTATATTACGTTTGCATGAAAAAATAGCGCGCAATGATTTAATGGCATTAAATGTAACTCTCTATTGTTAACACCACTTGAAAGCTGATTGGAGGTCTGTATCCGTGCGATGAGTGGAAACTAAAGAACCCTGTACAATTTGTAGCATACATATGTTGTCAGCAAATAATCTTACATCAAAATTCAGGCTGTCAACATTGTCATTAGTATGTACGAGATGCGTATGGGGATGAGGGTAAACCATTGAGACACGGCCGCATCAATTGACAACCAAAATAAAGCTTGACAGTGAATTACAGCTCGTGAATGCGGTTTCAACGGAGACATTCAATATATCGCATAATTCCATTTGCAGGCTCAAGCTGGGAGAGTTTTGAAAGGTGCCCTTCATGTCAAACGTTTTCAAACACCTTTGACACGTCTAAGAAAACCATTATGGCCTCTTTGTAGTTTTGTAAGCCATTGTAAGTAATGTGCACGATATGTAAAAGCTGGCTTATAGCAGAGTCACAAGACTTGTTTTATTGCCGTTGATACCCAGATGAGTCATTGTGCAACGGGGTGGCACGGTTTTGTGTATTTTAATACAAGCACCCATTGCTGATATATAATGGAATTAAGCAAATAAGAAGTTCCTTTGTTACCAACTAATTGATGTCGCCCACATTACATTAATGAAACTAGAAGGTCAACATAAAGTGCTTTTACAAAACATCAGTCTATGCCTAACTTGCATGAGAAGGCCTATAAAAAATGATCGTTTATTTTGCCACAGGTCGGACCCCATTTGAATCTCCAGAACAATCGTCACTTTATGGCAATTCGACATCCACTTATTGCGTTCAATACAATTTTAGATATCCTGCCCTTCATGGATTTCAGCAGCTGTTGGTACTCTTTGTTTTCTGTGAATCTTATGTCACCCACACATAAGTACACAATATATGATTCGATAAGGCCAAACAAGCCATAAATGGGATATTTGGTTCCTTTAGCCAATGTGGATAATAGTAAAGCGAAGGCACGGTTAAAAGCAAACATTATATGGCTTATGAAGAAAAAATGGATATCAATAGACATTTTAAAGCGGTCTTGCATGAAAGTGATGTGACTTCCTAATTCACAGTTAAACTTATAAAATATTGACATCAGATATGCCAATTACATTCAAGAGTCGTTGAGTTAATTTCAGGTCACGGACTTTACAGTTAGTGTTACAAGAATATTTGATGCGTAGTGTTGGGAGATTGAGTGACTTTGAGGGTCTGCAAAAGGCATACACTTGGCTGGTGCATTTATGTCATGCCTTCTTTTATTTCAAGACCCTAGATTATAGCAAGCATCATACTGAAGTTATGCAGAGACCTTTACTATAAAACAACAAGACCAACAATGTCATATCATCCGCGTAATTCTGAAAACAAATCTCCATATCCAATCCAGGGAATTACTTTATTTCAAATGGTTCTGACTGCAGAGGTGCATATTAAGAAAAATTTGGTGCTGCCAATCTAGAAATTCATTTTCAAGCACTTGGCCGGCCTCTGGTGTCTATATAAAACGCAACCAACTAAACTACGTTAACATGTTTGTGTTAAGAGAATGGAAATAGGAACCACTCTTTTAAACATGTCATAAAGCTAGAGACGAAAATATTAACAGAGCATCAGTACTATAAAACACGTTAAGTGACTTCTTTTTTTATGTTTAAGTGTCACAAAGAAAAGTGTTACTTATTCAAAACACATGGAAGTAGAACTTTCTTCTATTTTTCATATTGCCGAGTGTATGACATCCAAATATCAAATTTATGCCAATATATAAGACAGATCAACATCGTGTAACCTTTTGCAGGCAATGTCACAAGAAGTAAACATTTTTGCTCCGTACGAACATCAATTGCATAAGAATTTAAGCCCCTATTTTACGGTTCTAACGGCACTGTGGGACTATCTCGAAAATTGGGAATAGGCAGGTTAGAAACTATACCAGACTTCCATGAAGTGAAAAAATGACAAAGTATCATGTTCATACGTACTTTTTACTCGAGAACCAAAAGATATTTTCTTAAAATATATACCACGTCCCTAGACTAAACTTGTTCGTGATGCTACGCTGTACTGCCAAACAAGTAAGAAAAACTGTGGGTATTTTTATGGACAACATCTAACGTTTAATACAATGGCAAAAAGCTTAGGAAAAACGACAGATTTTGGAAATACAGAATGAAAATAAGTCCTCACACTACATCCGAAATTCCATTTTTCAAATCACTCAGCTGGAGATTCCATGACCCAATACTAAGAGGAAGGAAATTTGTGTATCCCTAACTTTAGACGTGCATGAACAGACAAAACTGACTAGTGTTGAAAACTGATCATTGCACCTTTGCAATATGATCTTTATTTCTACAGACCATGATACACGTAGATTAAACAAAACAAAAACAAAAAACTTGAGTTTGTGCATCTTTGAGCTTGTTAGACCTGATGAAGCAAGACAAAGGTTAAGACTCAGACTCAGACTCAGATCTACTTTATTTGACAAAAGTGGTGGTAACAAACAGCAGTATAATCATGAATGGTACTAGAAAAACAAAACAGTTATCATTCGCGTGACGAAACCCAGAATGTGTGCACCATACAAACTGAACCAGCAATGTCAGAATGACTCCAGCAAAAGGAATGAGAACCCACCATCCATGAAGCTACCCTGGAGAGGGGTACTGGAAATTTTCACTCGGCAATATATAGAGAAAAAAATGGACGCTAGAGACAAAAGGCACAAAAACCTTTACTGATATAATCTAAAAGATCATTATTTGGTGGAATATAAATTAATATGTACTGAAGAGAAGATTGCAAAAATTGTATTTTAGAGATGATTATTACGAACAAAGATAACAGTTTTCAGTGGAGCAAACCTCAGAATATTTACTGATGAGGTATTGCTTTCCGTAATTAGAAAAAAAAAACTGCGTACGAATGAGCAAGGACGTGATCCCTAACAAGGGGGGGGGGGGGGCTCATTCAGCAGACTTGAGATATACAAAATGTACGGTAATATTTGTTGAGTTTCTTATGGGAGTACGAAAAAGAAGAATACCTGTATGTCAGGGGTCATTGGAATGTGTGACGGTGATCGCTGTAAAGATATTTACAAAATACAGCAGCAGTTTGTTTTTAAAGTACCTAAAAATAAAATTTAAGTAAAAAAAAAATAGAATTAAGTAGAAAAAAAATCATATACTTTTGGATATTTAATTGTATGAATAAGGAGCTCCGTATGAGCATACAATTTGGTGTTACATATTAAACAGACAGCTTTTTTGTCATTTAAAGATTTGGTCACAAGAGTGACCCCACGCTAAAATATATTAATATTTATGTGGTCGGAAAAGTGAGCTATGTATGTTCACCAGTCGAAAAGCATGTGGATAGAGTTAAAAAGTCCGTTTAAGGTAACAATATCGTCAGAGAGTTTGTTCGAAATTTTATACATGTGAGGAGTCCATGGCAAAGTTTCGTGAATTTGTAATACAAGGAAATCAAAATCGCCACTCTTCTCCACAGGAATTTTATTAAGGTTAAAGTTCATACCTAGCTTACATGTACGTTGAGAAAAATTACACCCCATGTTCTTAGTCTTAGATATATTGAGTGACATTTTGCTTGCTGCTGCTTACCAGTCCTGTTCAGCTCAGACCTTATTTTCAGATATATTATCAAAATGAATACTTGCAGAAATTTGGAAAGAACATTGAAAATCCACGAGGGTGGTATCATAAACGTGTAGTATAAACTCAAACTTAGCTGTAGTGGAGGGCATGTCATTGACATACATAATAAACAAGAGAGTGCCCAAATTGATCCTTGAGGCACACCAGTGGAAATAGGCAGAATTTTAAAGCAAACATTGTCATAGAGAACATATTGGGACGTATTTGAGAGGCAGCTGTTTAACCAATTTAAAGGTGTACTGGTGACAGCGTACTGTTTCAATTTTTAAAGGAGAGTGTCATGGTCTAACGTATCAAATGCCTTTATATATGATAATAAAATAATTCAAGAAAAAACTGAGTGTGGTTTCGCGAGATACAAGTGCTTTGTATATTCTATCTTAAAATTCAAGAGTTGCATTTGTAATCGAGTGCAGTTGCTTAAAACCATGTTAGCTACTGTAACACAAGATTCGTAGGTAAAATGTCGAATATTTGATGATACACTGCATTTTCCAAAATTTTAGATATGACAGAAAGAACGGAAATGAGCCTATAGTTGTCTATAAATGTCCTATCAT
Organism: Hermodice carunculata; assembly: GCA_964020975.1. Classification (NCBI taxonomy): domain Eukaryota; kingdom Metazoa; phylum Annelida; class Polychaeta; order Eunicida; family Amphinomidae; genus Hermodice; species Hermodice carunculata. The sequence continues at coordinate 51,688,628 of OZ026623.1, read as the reverse complement.
CCATTTTTGTCCCCTGCCACCGAAGGTGGCATAGGGGGACATAGAGTTAGTGAGGATAGGGGGCCTGCCGTCCGTCCGTCCGGGAGCATATCTTTAGAACCCTAAGATATAGAATCATGAAATTTATACCAGAGATGCATCATACCATGGGCATGTGCACTGTGTATTGTTTTTGACCTTGACATATTTTCAAGGTCACAGAGCCCAAGAACATATTTTTTTGTGTATTATAACTATTTTCGACTTCTTCTCCAGAGCCGTCACTCAGAGTAAGCTGAAACATGGTGGATATGGTCCTTGTAGAAGGGTCAAACAAAGTTGTTCACTATGTGGGAATGCTGCAGATTCCTGATTTTAACGATTTTTTTTTCGATTCTGGTACTTACCGGTCAATGCAGCTTTCCCATTGATTACTATGGAAGTCAATGAGCATTCTGATGCTAATTCACATTTTGGACTTTTTCTCGAAAACCGTTATCCAGATTAACTTCAAACTTGATGGCAATGTACCTTGCGTGGGTTTCTACCAGTTTTGTTCAAATGTTCATGCTCGAGTGATTTTGGGATTTCTAATGAATTTTTTTTTTCTTTTTACAAATCTTAAAAAATCTTCTTCGAAACTGCTTACCCAATTGCTTTGATATCACACAAGACGACACCCGGGGACACCTTGTTGTTAAATGGTTCACCAGGTGGCGCTGCAGATTTTTTGAAAATTGTTAATGAATTTTTGTGTGATATAGCTATTTTCGACTTCTTCTCCAGAACCATCACTCAAATTAAGCTTACACGTGGTGGATATGTTCCTTATGGAAGGGCCAAACAAAGTTGTTCACTATGTGGGAATGCTGCAGATTCCTGATTTTTAATGATTTTTTATATTCGGCTCCTTTGCATTAAATGCACCTTTCCTATTGATTACCATGTAAGTCAATGGGCATTCTTATGCATTTTCAAGTTCTGCTCCAAAACCGTTCACCCAATTGCTTTGATATCGTACATAGACACTCCCGGGGACACCTAGTTCCCAATTTGCACACCAGGTGGCGCTGCAATTTTTTCATGAATTTTTTTTATGGTTTTGGTATTTTCCACTTGTTCTCAGAACCGTTCTTCAGATTAAGCTGAAATGTGATGGATATGTTGTTGTGGAAGGGTCAAAAAGTTATTTACTAGGTGGCACTGCTTTGGATTCCTGATTTTTAAGGGTTTTCAATTCGGGTACTTATCGTTCAATGCAGCTTTCCTATTGATTAATATGTAAGTCAATGGGGATTCTAATGTTAATATTCACATGACAAATGACACGAAATTTACTGTTTACTTGATAACTTGAGATCTGTTTTGAGTTAGCTACACATGTTAATTATTCTGTATGAAGGTCATGCTGAGACAGTACATGAATGACCTTGACATCATTTGTGGGGTAAGTGCAACATGCATGAGTTTTACTCTTCATTATAACTTGAGAACTACTTGAACCTCGATGTTGCACATGTAAGTGTTCTTCTATAAAGGTCAGACTTACTCAGAACATGGTGTCCTTGATCCTTTCCCAAGTTCATAGAGCTGCAAGTGTGATAAATGTCAAGATCAGATGAGGCATGGGCTGTTCACACAGCCCTCTTGTTTCTGTCTATTGTGGCGGGGGACAAAGATCCTTTGGATCACTGTGCACTTGTTGTGCATAGGTATAGCTTTAGCTATCTTCAATCATGTGGGAATTTATTTGCATTAAGGGGCCGGTTTATGATAAGGCAAGAGGGTTTGAATGAGAAACACACGCTCCTTTAATACTTTCATTGATAAATGATCAAATCCAGCGCTTGTCTTAGGCTTAAAGTTTCTAATTATGTATTCAATTCCAGTGAACAATACTTAATTAAAGAAAAACATATTTTGAACACGGTCTGTAAGAGATGTAGAAAAATCAGGTGTATCACCGGCAGTGAATTTGGTAGCCATCGTTGGACCGATTTTTGCAAAATATTCGTTGAAACGATTAGCAATTTTATTTTTATTAGTCACTCTGTTACATTGAATTTAAAGAATGCAGGGAAATCTTGTTTACTCTTATTTAAAATATCAATCGACTCTACAGTGTCCCATGTTTTTCTAGAGTCTCTTTTGTACACTTCGAATTGACCATACTAATAATTGTGTTTTAAATGTTGTATATTTGTATCTAGAATTCCATGTAAACTTGGCGATTATGTTTCATAATGTATTGGGTTGTGTCTTGTGCAGTACACTTGAGCTGTTTTATACAGATCATCACTGAATTTAAACGTTTCAGGATACCGTTTGTTATCCATTGGGATTGTTTATGCCCATATTTATTAAATTTGACGGTTCTAACAGGTAAGTTTTCTTTTATAGTGCTACATATAAGATGTTCAAGTATATCATAATTTAAATTTGGATCATTAGTAAGGTTATTATCTAGTGATTCCAGTGTATTGGCCTCTATTAATCCTTGGTAAAAATTGTCAAATGACTGTCCTTAGTTTCCACCTTAATGAATATAGTTTGTCCTTGGATTTTTTTTAAATTCAGACACGTGAAGTACAGGAAATGGCCTGGCAAGGTTTTTTACATAATACCAGATAACCATAATTTTGAAAACTGGGTAAATAAGAGACAAATTCTTAATTAAGGTGGCCCCTCTATCACGTAAACGAGTGGGCAAAGTAATGTTAAAAAGAAAATCACTATTTAGCAATACACACACACCCACACACACACATATATATATACATATATATATAAATATATATATATATATATATATATATATATATATATATATATATATATATATATATATATATATATATATATATATATATATATATATATATATATATGCATATATATGTATATATACATATATATATGCATATATATGTATATATATATATATATATATATATATATATATATATATATATATATATATATATATATATATATATGCATATATATAGTTATACATAAATCTGAAAACTTTTGTGTTTTTGTCTTGTATTTGTCCTGAGTAAATCAAAATTAAGTTCGCCAATAACAAACTTGTCTGATCACTCATTTGACAAAGTGGAAATGAGTAGGGCAAATCTATCAAGAAATATTTCGACGTTTTCATTTGTATCTCTCCACGGTCTATAACCGTTTCATAATGTTACCTTTTGTTTCAGACCATTTCCCGTTAAATCAGCAAACTGACCCCACCAAATTTCATATTGAGGGTGAAAGCCTATGATAACATATTGGAAAATCTTGTGTAAATATCAATAAACCGGTGTGGGAGCTACACACAGCACTCTTTGGTATAAAAATATAATTGCCCAGATTATATAATGTTATATCTAGCTGGTCACCTTCTATCCAAGTGTCCTGGAAGCACATTGCGCTAAACTCAAACCCATTTTAAGCTCAATTAAACAATAATATTTTAAATTTGTCAAATTTGTCATTCAGACATTGAATGTTTATGCCTAAGACAGGAAAAAAATGCGAGAAGTTGTTTAAATATTCGGTAAGTTTGTCAACATCAAGATACGGTGAATCAATAGTCACAGATATATCATTTTCGAAATCATTTATACTTTGTAGAATTTCGCTTAGTCTATTTCACGTCACACCGCCACAGGTTTTGAGAATATCATTGACTAAAGTTTCAGTACTCATGGTAGAAAAGTCACGTGAAGGTGCATTATACTCGGGACTGCCGTACATGTCATATTTGAATATGAAACAAAAATATTTTTTTGCACATTGAAAAACAAATGAGTTGATTTTGTTTTAAATGTACACACTGATACCATTCTGGGTATTCAACAAAGGTGAAACAGCACAGAAAAAGAAAAGTGAAATATATGCGCAAGCACTAATGCATGCCTTCCAATCATACTGTAATATATATGCGATAGCCACTGACAAAAAACAGCCTGAATGCAACCCCAAGACAAGAGATGTCATTTAGCAGGCATCAGAGTTATCCCATTTCAAAATTAAACAAAACTTTAGGGTCAGTTTGTAAGAATTCTATCGCTAGCTCTTCCATTTTTGTCTCCAGGTAGTAGGGAGTCTTTTCTTTGAGTGTATTGCCAGCTGTACATGTGGCCACGTTTTCAGGTATTTGATCCTAGAGTTTGATTTGAATTCAGCAGGCAAGTTTCTTCTTTATTGTATCATTTCTTTCTTCTGGCGTCCAGTGATTGGTTTCATGTCAGAGGATATGGAAATCTTGTTGGGATAATTTGGTTAGATTCTTTGCGCTAAATAGCCATTTATTTGGTTGGTCGGGAGCAGTAAAAGTAAGAATTATGGCAGCATCCCTTTCCCTGCTGAGGCTATGGCAGGCAGTGGTTTGTCTGGTCACGTCCTCATAGCCAACTTCAAGGAAATCATTTGCCAATTCAAAACACATTTGCTTGGTTTCCTTTGATTTTTATCCAAACTCACCTTGTATTCCCTGCATGATAAATGACCACTTGCGGTCATGCATGTCTTTTTCAATTAATTTCATGGCAACCTCTGTGGTGTTTCATTAACTTTGTCATTTACGTTGGGCACAAATCTTTAGGAGACAGTGTCAATCGTTGCATTACAATCCTCAACCTTTTTCTAAAATGTAGCACGGGAGTGAATCAGAGATTTCAATTGTATGTAAATATTATCCACTTTTGCTTTGAGATCACCCAGTTCATCCTGCAATTCTTTTCGATTAATGTCTGAAAAAGTAGATTTAGATGTCATACTTCGTGCTCTACTCTCATCTGACATGGTTGAATTTTAGCTAACAAGTGTGCTGATTCACCAATCATTGTGACATGACACATATTGGGAATATAAAGTTCAGGAGAAGGAAACTTGTCATGACCTTCCATTTGAAGGGGTAAACAACATTTCAAATATTTTTGGTCAAGTGGTTGTGTACAGTTTCTTGCATTTGCGGTCTCCTGTCCCTATTAACTGTGGTCACTGACTGAACAAGTTAAAGAAAGGAAAACCTGCACTGTTAGTCAACAGGACCCCAATGTCATTGCAAGTACCCCCAGTGTAGCAAATTAAACAGCATGAATAAGTACTCTAGTCCAGGGGCAAAAATGACATTGAAACAAAATTTGAGTCCTTGTAGCTAGAGCTTTCATAAGCAGTTAAGTGAATTTCCACCAAGTCTATGTTTTTGCACTCCCAGGGAAAATTGTAGGAGAAGCATTGAGGCCTGGTGCATTCTGGTAGGCTGTTCCACCCCCTCCTCCCCCCCCCAAAAAAAAAACAAAAACAAAAAAAAAAAAAAACAAACAAACAAACAAACAAAATCGTAGTCAATTCATCAAAGATTTTAGGTCTTTTAAACTGTGTGGATAATATGTATCGTTAACAAATGAAGGTAAATGTATTGAAAAGTATACCTTTAATTTAGCAAAAGATTGTTGATTTGGACATCTCCGTTCCCCACTGCATCAAGTACCAAATAGATCAGTAAAGTATTATCCATGTCCATACATTTTACCCAACAATGAGTGCAAAGTTAAATGAAGCAGCAGACAGATATTCAAGAATTACCAGTCGTATACACCGAGTGGATGATCAATTACAATATAAAAAAAATGCCTCGTGTCTTTGTGTGGAATATTAATGATGCAAGGTACTTGGAAAAGGCCAACACCTTTAATACAAACTTATCCATAAATGGGCAAAACTGTGGGGCAATGATCCTGCTTCATAACATGGGAAATGCTAACTGGGTTATGATACCATGCATGGAGTACTTTCAAAACGTAGCATTCGTGTGTGAGCGTAACAGCGTTTATAGCCAAAAGATATGTTATATGGCAGGGCACTATAGCGTACATAAGCAGAGGCCCTTCGCATGCAAACGAGGATGGGTACTTATAAGAAAGAGATGTTTCATGATTGTCATGCTGCCTTTTGTTTCCTGCATTCATATGCGCCTAAACCAGCTGAAATTAGCATGCAACAAATTCGGTAGTGCTTTATTAAGTATGTCATTAAAAACAGTTTCATTTCTTCGGCAGTATGACTATTTCTTCAGTGGTGTAAAGAGTGTGACATATAACAGATTATGTTATAGACCTTCAGCACTTAGCTCATTTCTAAGAAAAGAGGTTTGGTGCGCGGGTGTTTCGCCCAAGGTGACTCAATTACAACGACTTACTGTTTATTTCAATCTATTTAACTATAACTTGAAGCTGATTATTTCAGTTCGAGAACTTTTATTTGATAGAGCTTATATTACCGCACCTACCTTGTTTCAGACCAATTCAGTAAATTATGTGAGGATTCACCATCTCCTTCATGATTGTGTTACAGATAGATCTAAGCCATTTCCATTACCAGTTGATCTTAATTTGAAGCCTTTACACAACATGACAAGGTGTCATAAACTAGATGTACATGGTGTAATATGTGATTCTCCCGTTGGATCACATCCCAGTAAATGTCCAAGGGGATCGTACCAATGTCCAAATGATAAAGTTTGCATTTCGGAGAATCACGTTTGCGATGGACAGGACGATTGCAGGCAGAGCAAATCTGATGAAGTAAACTGTACTGCTGTTTGTTTTAAGCAGACGCCTGCTCATGAATATGCTAGAGAAATTTATTGTTACCATAGTTGCAGAAGACCTGCCTGTCGTTGTTCCCGAATGTATTTCCAATGTAGCAATGGAGGTTGTATACCTGCATCAAAAGTTTGTAACAATGTAAATGATTGTCGGGGAATTGCTGATTTCAGTGATGAGGACAAATGTTTATACCAGACTAATTTAAATATAAAACATGTGAGACAAAATGCATATCATGGACAACGTACCAAGGAAGCTAACCCCAAGCTCCTTACATCGTTTCGGATGGGTAAGCTCCATCCAATATTGTGTGAAGGTCCACTATGGCTTCCTTGTCAAGAAGTATCTGGGTCTGTGTGTTTTCATCAGTCTCATATATGCATCTTTGAACTTGATGAATCTGGTTGCTTGCAATTCTGTAAGAGTGGAACCCATTTACAAACATGCACACTAAATGAATGTTCAAATATGTATAAATGCCCTTTAGCGTATTGCATTCCTTTACGGTATGTCTGTAATAGTAGATTGGATTGTCCTTCGGGTACAGAGGAACGGAATTGTGAAAGTTATGACTGTTCATTTTTATTCCGATGCAAGGACAGCAATGAATGCATTCACCCTATGGAGGTCTGTGATCACGTTATTCACTGTTTATATTCCTTGGATGATGAAGCAGTTTGTCATGCTAACGTAAATGATGATCGCTGCGTGCATCGAGGAAATTCTTTATCATGCATGAACAAACGTTTGAAGGCCCTACCACACGTACCACCATCCATTAGGGTGCTTCTAGTGAACGGCAACAAAATACGCACATTCTCATTTCCAGGCGTATTTTTGGTTCTTTTTAGACTTGACATGAGTTATAATGTATTACAGACAATGAAAGCTTCAGCTTTTATTAAATGTCCAGCTTTGAAAGAACTAGATTTGTCCTTCAACAGAATTACATCATATATGTTTGGTGCTTTCAGGGGACTCCATTTGTTACACTTTTTTAACTTAGAGGGCAATGAAATTCAAGTTCTGCATTTTCCAGTGTTTAATTCTCTTCCTGGTTTGAACATATTAAATTTAAGATTTTGTCACTTGTCACATTTAAGAGATGGAAGTTTTGCTGCTTTAAAAAACCTCCAGAGCCTAGATGTGTCTGTAAATTTAATACCTTGCCTAAACGAGTTAACATTTATAGGTCTGGAGAAATTGAAGTTTATCAATCTTACTTTGAACACATTAAGAACTGTAGATGCCAAAGCTTTAAATCCTCTAAAGCAGCTTCAAACATTAGAATCTGAAAATGTAAAACTCCATTGTCTAAACTATAAAGTACAATATGGATACACTGCTTGTCCGTGTTGTCCATATCTCATTGGCCATCCCTTTGTAAAACTAACCATGCAAACTTTGGCCATAATAAACATACTTCTTTATTTACTATTATTACCCTTTGACATCCTAATTCGTGGTGTAAAGAATACCATGGATATGCTGAATCTAGCTTTCATGCTGTGTGTTTTTACTAATGCAGTTCATGTGATAATTATCACCATTGAAGATGGTGCTGTTGAAAAATATTATTTTCTGTATCAGGAAGCATGGATACAAAGTACATTGTGCAATATTGCTTCAATATGCTTGCTTTTTTCACATATATATGCTGTCTGCACTTGCACACTAATGACAATTGATCGTTTTATCGCTATCGTACTTATTGTCAAAGTTCACCGTATTAGTGCAAGGTTTATGTTTATTTTACTCTTTTTAATGATCGTTGGTCTATTTCCGTTAGCTGTATTCATGATAAATTATAGAGATTTAAGTGACAAAAATGTTTTCAAGTTTTATGAGTTAGGACTCCTGTTGTATTCAGTGAAGGAGTATAGCAAATCTGTGTACACGCTCATTTATGTTGTTTGTGTTGCCTTTGGCTGCTTTCTGATCATTGTGGGGCATTTACTCTGTCTCCAGTCAGTGACTGAAAGTAGGAGAAAGTCTGGCAGCGGAGCAAAAAACAAATCCGTCCATGCGAAGCTGATCATGTCTGTGTGTGTAGCGATTTCATACATGTTGCCACATTTTGTCATGATCATGCTTTTTTATGGAAATCATCAAGATGGTATATCACACAGATTGCTATCGCTTCTTTTATTCATAGAGCCGTTAAATTTTTTTATCATCATTTATATCAGCGGCTCCAATTACAAATGGATGGTGATAATCTGCGATTTTGTTTCAAACAATAGTTTTACGAGGTTATCAAAATCAAACCCTTAAAATCACAAAATGTTTCCAAATCTGAAACATTATATACTGATGACCAGAGTTAAAGGGAGTGAAAACATATCTGATTCCGTGTTCTACTAAGAAATCAGGTAAAACCGTAAAAATAAGACCCATCAACCAGCGAAGTATGTACGAGAATGAAGAGAAAAAAACTTCGGAAGCCAGTGTTAAGGGGGAATTGAACATGAACTGAGCAAAAACGACACCATTCTTTTTTAATTAAATTTGTTTTATGGTAATATAGTAGGGGGCACGGGCACTTAACCGAGCACTTCATGCTATTTTTGGTTTCCCTCCAGAATATGAATTATAGCATCATAGTGTCTTAGAATCCAGAGGGCAACCTTCTCAAATCAGTGTACCTAATGCTCTAATCAGCCCTTCCCATACATGGCATGTAACAATTTTTTTCAAAAACTGAATATTCAATGATATCTCCTCCTGTGACTCATTTGTGAGTTAAAAGTAATATTAAAGTTGACTAAAATGATGAAACAAATTTAAATTGGTGTTATAGGCTTCCCAAGATATGATTCTGGTTCAATAATGGTCAAAAGGAGTAAAAATATGGCGCCTTTTTTCAATAAACTTGTTGTTTCAACGCTATACTTCTTAAATATTCCTATAGTTTATGTGTAGCTGCTCAAACATATTGTAGCTAACCAGGCTGACCCCCCCCCCCCCCCCGCCCCCCCCCCCAAAAAAATAGTAATGGAATAGCTGTAAAACTTAACAGATGGTTATTTTTGTACTGGTTTTACCCTTACCCCCTTAACGAAAAAAACGCACCAATGCAACGACAATGTATATTGTGTTCTACATTGAGCAATAGTAATAAGAGTTGAACAGATTTACATATTGACTTCTCAGATCACGTGTTTCAAATTTTTAAATCTAGTCCAGGGGTGACTGTTGACCTCAGGTTGACCCTGTAATTTGACCCCACCAGGGTTAACCTTTCGATTTTTTTCCAGTTTCAGTTTCAGTTTCTATCTCTGTGTAGCAGCTTTTCATTAATTTCGAATACACTTTGAGCAGGTAGTGCAGGGAATCTGTCTGTGTCCAACATCTGTTAACCATTTATCCCTCATCTCCCCATTGGGTAGGTATATTTACAAACATATTAAGCTCAAAGTGAAACTAAATAGTCATACAATGTAAGTGCAAAAGTACTAAACTAATCATATACTTGTAAAGGACTTTGTAACAATCTTACCGAAAAATACGTTTTTGAAAATAAGTTATATATTTAACAATTATGACAGGATGCAGGGTGAAGAAAGGATAAATATAAATTTTCATTTTGCCTGAAGTAATAAAAATTGAATAAAGTTAAATCAACCTGAAAATAAAGTCTCGTTAAATATTTTCCAAAATCGAAAGTGGTGTTTCACTGAGAACGAGACTTCATCAAGCCTCTTGTTTGACGAATACACACACACACACACACACACACACACACACACACACACACACACACACACATATATATATATATATATATATATATATATATATATATATATATATATATATATATATATATATATATACACATGGATCATAGAATTGGCCACGAGGCACAAATCTCCAGCTGGGTAAATACATGTACCCATAAAGTGATAATAGTAGGCGTACGTCTGGCTATCAGAACCAATTCATTTTTGCTGAATATTCTGCGTAGATCAAATTAGATTCGGTTTTAACAACTTTGAACACTACATATGGAGACCTTTTAACATGGGACATGCCTAGCAGTGCTACTGACTTCAATAAGGATTAATTCCTTGTCGTTTGGTTAATGTTAAAAGAAATAAAGCACTGAAAGGTAAAGGAATTGAGCTGTTTAGGCTAAAGTACTCAGTTGCAGTTTGTTGGAAGTTAGCTTGGAGAATCAGATGCTGCATCTAGTTGTGACGCACGTTTCTATCTTCTTGAATTAAGAGATACTTTGCGTCAGAATAAGTATAATCACACATTTTAAACGATTAAATCAATATGTACACCTGTCTGAGAATAGACAGAACCTAAAGTAGTTTCCAGATTTTAAACAATACCAGTTAAGACTTTATATTGACCTCCGAAATCAGGCAAAATTTTAGTTTCTCTTAACACTGTTAAGATGGAGAAAATATAAATTTGGTTCACCTTTGTGAAATTAGTTATCACTTCGTCCATATTTTCCTTTAACACTAAATATCAAAATAAAAATTCCTGAAAATATAAAGGTAAACAAAGTTAAAGCTCCGTAACCCTTTCCCGCTAAAAATTGCTCAAATGCACCCGGATGTAAAATATCGTCTGCAACAGTTCTTCACTTTAACTTTTTTTCTGTCAAAAACTATTTTTAATTGTATGGAGTAATATTATTATCACAATCCCCAAGTCAACAGAATTTCTTGACTCAGTTTTGATCTAGGATAAGATCAATTTTGAGAAGTAAACTCTACCGGAAAATCATTTGTTTAGGCAAGAGCATTGGGTACCAGCAATGATGTTACGATGCAAGCTTGTCTTTGCAACGGAGTGTCTGTCCGCTTAAATACAAGACCATTCATCCCTATAGAAGCTCACCAGAATGAAGATCTAAAATTAATTGACAAATGACCCCAAGTATCATTGACTCGAACAAACAGTGTTCCATACACGCTTTACTCTGCAGAAACAGCTTAAACCTGAATGAATGTAATGAAAATTATATATATTTGAGGTGTTGATTACTTTATATATATATATATATATATATATATATATATATTTGAGGTGTTGATTACTTTATATATATATATATATATATATATATATATATATATATATATATATATATATATATATATATATATATATATATACGCTGTTTTCTTCAATATCATGCAAATTATAACATATCGTGATTCTAAAACGTCCTGTGACTCACGTATCCAAATCAAGAAATACAGCACCTATGCAAAACGCACGGCTAAGTGGTCAAAGGAAAAGCTCTAGCTCGCGCTTTCACCTTATAATCAAATCAACACAATACGTTTTATAAACGGGTTTCCTTGATCTGTTTCAGCGTTTGCAATACAGGACTCCACAGATACATGTTCTGTCTTATGTGTTTCTGTACAGAAGGCTAATTATTATTATCATTCTATCACCATATTTTTTTTGGTTATTGTCACATGGACCTACCCAGTGTAATGGGTACCTTAAAGATCAATAGGAAAGGCGCTAAGTATGTACTTATACATATTTTGATTGTTCTATCACTCATGATAATTAAGTTTTCATATCCCAAAACAGGCAAAATACACCTAAAATTGGTGAAACAATAAGGCAACCAAAAAGAAAAAATCACCAAAAACAAAAAAGTGAAAACAAAAGCGCAAACAAAAAAATAAAAAAAACAATCAATTAAAAAAACACATAAAAAAGCCTGTATAAATACTCTTCCCTCATTTGTGTTTGCTATTAAACCCAAAATAAATCGCACCCCGTCCTAAGGGTACCCAGCAATTTCAAAACCCAGTGGTCAAGCAAGTGTGTGTGGGGGGGGGGGGGTGGAGGGGGAGGGGTGATTTTTTTGGTTTGTTTTTTCTTAACTTTTTTTTTCATTATTTTTTCACTTTTCCTTTCAAATACACATAAAATATAATGCTTGATTAAATTTCCCTAAGTACGGAAAATGTCACTGTATATTTTGTTTCATATGACCAAGTGCTTCTGAGCACATCCAGCCTTGTCATGAAGATCCATCGATTCATTTCACGAAATGTCATTGTGGCAGCAAAGGTGTACATATGAGGAGGTCTAGAGTCATCATTGTAACTTTCGCAACCTAAAACCATATTTTCACCATACCATTAAAGATATATTAGAATTGAATTGGCTACTTTTGGTGAAGTAAACAATGAGGAACGAAGTGAGGAGCTTATCACTGAAGCTACAAATCTTCTGATGGCAGCGTATGGCGGGCAACAATTCTCCTCCCTTGCTGCATTGAGGGCACATTTGTTTGTTTGTAATGAGTCCGGGAATATAAGTTGTCCCCCCCCCCCCCCCCCCCCACCGAACATATTCTTTTCGACTCCATTTACAAAGATCCCTCATCGCTATTCTAGAGCAAAAGAGAGCCCACTTGGTTGATCCAAATTTTTCGGCACCCACACTGTTTGGCTGGAAAGAAAAAGAAAACGGAATCCTCAGTCAACGTGCCATGGACATTTCATGCTTTCCAGACTCTATGCAAACTCTTACGGGCTGCAAATGCTTAAAGAGTCGGTGTATGAGAAACTGCTCCTGCAAGAAGGCTCAGCTTCCATGTAGCGTAGCCTGCAAATGTGAAGGAAAGGCAGACAAATGTGGACAATCTCTGAACGAAGACTCATCAAGTAGTTCTGGTGAGGAATCAGGCTATGAATAATGCACCAATTAAATGTTTTTAAAACTGAGTGCGTCACTGAATTAACTATTTTAGTGACAGAAATCTTAGTTTTACATGTCAAAAATTTGCAGATATTGTATGAACTTTGTTTCTTTACTCACAATGTCAGTGCAAACCAAATGGAACACTTATTTTCTATGACTTGCATAATGTTGCAACTTTTTACTATTTTTCTTAAGGGGTAAGGGTTGCATTTAAAGTTTATTATCACTTTGTGTGTAGGTAAAATGCTTACTAAATTGTGTTCAAACACTCCTATATCTATCTAAGGGACATATGGATGGATATTAAAAAAAAGTTTCAAATGGATGTTTGATATCAGTGCACCAAACATTGTAGGTAACATGCCAAAAATTATGCGGAAATTCTACCATAAAAAATGCATTATTTTACCTCAAAATGGAGCAACACTATGTTTTGAAACTTATTCTGGCTTAATTTGTCATACTGGATACGTAAAATATCCAAACTAAAAGTTTAACCCTTTTTGTGGGGTTTTAATAGAATAAGTTAAAGAAATATTGATAAAAGTGCTTGAAAACTTAGTCACTCAAGAACCCACCAATGTACCCAGAAATAATGCCGATTTTCATAGTGAGGTACACTGATCTGAAAGGGTTGCCCTGTGGATTCTGATCAGCCATCATGTCTAATTTATGGAAAAAGGGCCAGAACAAAAATAGCATGAAGTGTCCACCTACCCCCAAAATGGGCCCTGTGCCCCCCGACTAATAGTACCAATTGCTGTACATACCTCGTCTGAAAGCTTTGCTTTTTACACTTAAGTTATCCTCAAAGTAACTGGTAATGATTGATTTGTAATTTGTAATCAATATGCAAATACTTTCACACATAATTCAAGCTACAGTGAAAAAAATGGAGCACATCCATATCACCAAATATGGAAATATCTGTCAAATTGTGTTGCTTGGTACGTACATTTTAGGAATTTAACGGTAATATCAGTACGTTGAATGTCGAGAGAGAACTGCAGTCACCAAGATACATCAAGAACTCTCACACGTATGTTTCCTCATGGGATAGTAAAATTGTGAAAAACAGATTGTGTTGCTTGTTCTGCTTCAGTTATTTACAAAACTGCAAACCGACGTTTTCAAAATGTGTTTTGATGCAGAAATAATGATAGTGGCAGTACTATATAGAGTGAATAATTTGCAAATCACTCAATAAACCTTGACATTAGATTCTGTTCACTCAGTATTGCTCTTTAATGCATGCATGCTTGCCATGTAAGATTTGGGCCAATGAACACCATTTAAATAATCAACATATCAAAGTATGGAAAAATCGCAAGCTTTCTGTCAACAGACATTTCATAACTTTTCCATTTTTTGTTACGGCATTATGTTTTGGGGTTTTATCCAAAGTACCTGGGTTTATTTCTATTAAATTTACAACACAGGTGCACTACATTGACCATAGATCAGCTGACTAGATATTGAGGCTAGTGCGACGTATTTCTGAGAGCTTCTGTATATCCATGTAACCCCAAATGGCAGCGCATGCTTGATTTGGCGAAAAGCAGTTCTTCTTTAAAAATGAAAATTAAGGTGCACTCTAATTTTGCACCATCGAAAGAGCACAGAACTAAAACACATACAAGAGTTTGTAGCCCTAAATGCCATGTGCTCTTTGCACTCACATTAAGTGCAATGTAATGTAGTTGGAATACTAGCTAAAATGTTGAAGTAAATTATATGAAAACCCCCATCATGAAGATATTCAAATACAAAAAGAGACATTTAAACTTCTGCCTGTGCAAGGATTATAATTGGGAAGTTCATTCTATTGACTTTTTCAGTCTGACTATAATTTTTACATGGACATGTACTATTTTAATCTAAATATCTTAAGGAATTGGGCAAACGGTTAATACTTTTCCTTCATTTGTCTAAGAACAAAAACAAAAACAAAACAAAAACAAAAAACAAAATTTGATGAATATTATTTGTCCTTGAAATGAAATAAAGACGCTCATATATGCAATGATTCAGAGCTACAGTCTTTCAAAGTGAGTGGAAGGGAAGATGACTTTTCTTTTTTTCTTTTTGATCATTGAACTTATTTTGTTTGATGGGTACTTGGGCTTACAGATTTGGGTTTGAGTTTCCTTTTGCATTAAATATTAAACACTAGCACTGAAATATACAGGTATTATATATCATTTATATATCATTGAGCCAGACCATTTGGTCGATACTCGTTACTGGGGGGTGGGGGGGGGGGGTAGTAGTACCATTCTGATAATACCCTAATACTAGTACGTAAACTATTTTGGTATAATAGTCTTGTCAGAATTATACCTGTTTATTGTTACAGTCACTAAAAAAAAAAACAAAAAAAACAAAAACAAAACAAAAAAAAACCATATAGTTTATATGTAAGACGCACAGTGTATGAGGCCATCTACCCAGGTGTTGCATTGCACATGTTATTTTTTCATGGCATAAAACTTACTGCTGAATGACTTTACAAAAGACAACACGTCAAACCGTATAACCTTCTAATTGGTTGTAATTTTGTAGTCAGTCATCTTGGCTTCCATGTTCAAGTTGGTATTCTTACACAGAAATTCCACGGTGTTTTCTACCGCTGGTGAATTTAGAAATCTAAGAAAATTTGGAAATCTAAGAACATTTTCTGTAGGTTAACATAATTTTGGTAATATTTACAGAACTATTAGCTAAATGTTGGTCTTACCAATCTGATAAAACAGACCCCGAGGTTACAACCCTCGAATCAGTCGCTTGTGTTGGGCTGTAAGTGCAGGCTGTGTGGAACCTTAACTGAATCTTTCTGGATGATGGGAAAAAATGTCCAAAGACGGATCCAGTGGGAATTCGAGGGGTTCCATTGAACCCCCCTCTGCGATGTAAAAAAAATAATAAAAATAAATAAATAAATAAATAAATAAATAAATAAATAAATAAATAAATAAATAAATAAATAAATAAATAAGTGAGCAAGTAAGTAAGTAAGTAAGTAAGTAAATAAATAAATAAATAAATAAATAAATAAATAAATAAATAAATAAATAAATAAATAAATAAATAAATAAATAAATTGACCTACTACGGCCGCTTTCAAATTAAATTTACTGTCTGGATGTATTTTCATATATAATTGTGATGTTTCAATATTCATTCTGTGTGCTTTTTTAATTAAAATGTTATATATTACATACACGACTCGGTGTATGCAATGTTGCAACTAGTGCTGCTGATGTTGCCATTATGGTTATGACGTTTTTGCGGTTTATTGGATGCCTACAGTACAAACCAAATATTGAAGTTGAAATGGTACCTCTACTCTACTGATGATAGTTTTAATTATATTCAAGATTTAAAATGTCAAATGGCTGTAATATGCATCATTTTAATTCACTCCAGCCTCTTTATAAAAACACTAGTTTTCATGTGTAGATCTATAATCATACCAAGTTTGCGGCGTCTAAGTATGATATTGTCTGAGAAAATTGTCGGACAAACTTGCGGGTAAAGAAGAAGAAATTCAGGTATGATTTTTAAAAATCAAAATTTTTCACGATTAAATGTGCATAAAAATATTTTCCCAATTGAAATTATCTATTACATAAATTGACTAAACTTTAAGTTTTTTTTTTGTTTTTTTTTTTTTTTTGTTTTTGGTTTTTTTTTTTTTTTTTTTTTTTTGTCTTTTCTTTTTTTTTTTTTTTGTAGAATGGAAAGACAGGAACAGATGGTATATATGAAAATGTCATAATGCAGATATGAAATCATTGCTAAGGAAGCAATTGCGAGGGAAAAAGAACTTTGTGCAATGCAATTGTCATCGGAAGAAAGTGGTAACGATACGATAATTGGGAGCATTTTAACAAAAAGGATAGAAAATATGTCTTCTCAAAGATCAAAAGTTACATTATGCCTCCAAATCAGGAAAAATGAAAAATGAAAGAAATTTCGGTCTGATTAGAAAGGAAAAGGAAGAATGGAAGAACAAGAATGCAGCGGTTTACATTTGTTGAGATTAAAGAATGGAAAAATACACATTAATTTGACCTGAAAACGAAAGAGATATAGAATTCAGAAAAAACAGATTATTTTTGATGAAAACAAAAGGTTCAAGCGGAAAGGTTAAATGAAAAAAAGTAATTGCAAATGATGCAGAAAGTAGAAATATATTTGCAAATGCCAGGTAAAATAGAATTGTAAACATTTGTAATAATTGTAATAACTATGTAAAGAACTGCTATTAAATAAAATCAGCAGAGAAATAAAAATATACTTACTACATTTTGATGCTTGCAATATCGTTTAGACGAGTATGTTCATTTCATAAGATAAATCAATGTTTGCATTTTCCGACAAAATATTAAAAGCAAGATCTAGGTTGAACTGTATGGAAAGGAAACGCATTCAGTCAATTTCAGGTTTGCCACATAGGCCAGATAAAGTTTGGAATTGATCTTATTCCCTCAAGCATTTCAGACAAATAATTAAATAAGCTGGCAATTCACTAATTGGAAAACCTCGCATGTTTAGGTGCTGAACCTGAATGCCCGTGAAAGCAAGTGACCTTTGACATAAAGTCAGCCATGACAAGTTTTTGATTTATTTGTTTATCTTAATTTGTGAAAGCGTACCACTCAGGCGAGTAAAATGAAAATGGTCTAACAGACACCACGACTCAATCATACACTGGGTTAAGCTGTTGTGTATTCAATGCTGTTCGGCTTAAATCGATGGAAAAACTCTCGAATGTAATCTGACATCAACGTTAATTTTACGGCTGCGTGCAAATACAAACATTCCGTTTGTCTATGAATTCTGTCTTTCCTTTTCTTCTTTCTTTCTTGCAAAGTTTTAATTTATGCTTTAAGGGCAACTTAAGAATAAAAATGTTGAATATCTATCTTCAAAACTATTATGCGTAGATGTGCCATTCCGACATGGACATGTACAGCAGTATGATTTGTTCATTGTATTCATGTCAGATGTATTTTCATACTGCCATATACAATAGTGACCGTTTTGTCATCAACCCATGTACATGTAGTAGTGTCAACAGTGATCCATGAAAAAAATCCAAGTTGCCATTATAAAAACTGTACTACAGTTAGCTAGAGTTTCTCACTACATGACCAAATCTTTTCTGCCGCTTGATATCCTGCACACATGGGCCCCCTAGTGCCAAACTCTCCGGTAACTCTCCAGTATTAGAGGTAGGAAAACCACAAAAATATTCACTTCCGGCAACAAAGAACGATAATTTGGGCATGTAAACTTGGCTAAATATATATATCCAAATTAAAGTGTATTGTCACATAATATGTAATAAATGACTGATAATTCATAAATTAATAGATATCAAGGTTAGAAACAGGTTTAAGGAAAACACCAACATGCACCTCCAACACAAGAGAGTGCCGAACAATTTAGCATTACGGGGCGCATGTGTGCTGGTTTATCAAAACTGCTTTCTTTTTATCCGCATTTCCTTTGTACTTGAAGATTTTTTTTTTTTTTTTTTTTTTGAGCCTTTTTTGTTACAATTCTTTGTTTCACTCATCTAGACTTTCCAATTTCAGTTTGAATATAGGCTACCAGACAGCAGCATTCATTTGTGAGCACACAGATTTGCTTTGTAGCAAACTTTCCTTTCTAGTTTGCCTTTACATTTTCGTTCACAGAAACCATGTTGGGTCACAAACTGGGTGAAACCTATGATGTTAGCGTGTCCCAGGAAAGCTGTTGACGCAGTCTTATTCTGCCAGCCGAGGGATGTTGCCGCAAAATCAATTTCAGTTCTGTTCAACGTAAAGGGCCTTCCGGTACTTCTTCCTACCTTATACATAGAGGAGATTGCCATTCCTGGACCCCCAGGTCATTCATAACTGGCTATCACTTATCTTGGCCCGTGCTGTAGATAAAGCATGTTGACGTACAGCTCTACTTAAGGTGCACCACTAAATTGAATTTCCCATGGGTGGCCATTATAACACATCCTGGCGTATCTGAGAGTAAGAGCTTTAACTTAAATGAAGACTATGTTCACCAATTAAGTTCAAGTCTGACTTACAAAATAAGAGGCATTAACATATATGATGAACACCAAACTTTTGACTTTGCCCCAACTGAACGCAGTCATGTTGGATTTTCACCTGTCCGCACCCAACATCACCTTTAAATTTCCGACCACCCTAGAAAATTTTTTTGCCCAAATTAATTATTCAAATCACTCTATTTTGTGATGGCAAAATCTGAATTAAAATTATATGTAACGGATTTTAGCCTACCACAAATTCCACCACCCTGGTCAAGCCAAATCCTACAGTGCTGGCCATTAGACTGCCCTCTGCCCTCTGTGGCCAATTTAGGGGTGAAACCTTAAAAGGATCCCGTACAAACTCCTTCGTGCAATTTTACAAAAATAAAAAAAAAAAAAAAAAAAATAAAAAAATATGGATAAACGATCAATCCCGAGTTGAATATAATTATGGGTGTGTATTACATAACAATGTACAATAAAAGCTGTTGTGTTTGTGTGATGCGTTGTAATATAGCTATTGTTAGCAATCCATGCTGTCTATATTATACAATTTAAATTCTGAATGAAAAAAGATAAAACATTAGCTGCACTCTAAAGCCGTCAAAATGCTATGGACGTCTCCGCCCATTTGCTATTTATATTGTATTTGTGTCTTTTCATCCAGAATCACTTCCTGGCAGTCATTACTCTATTCCGTAGTCCGCACTCTCTCCACTCCATGAGCTAACCTGTCACTGTCTAAACTATATACATATGGACGTACTATTTTCACGTTCTTCTGTGATGTCAAGTTGCATTCCTATTCAGACGATATTTATAGCCCTTCAGCTGGTCTTAACATGGAGATTCCACGGTACGTACCTCTTCAGTCAGGCCTTTCACACCTTGTGGTTAATACGAAATCGCGGTCTATATAAGTCATTAAAACGTATGAACTAAAACTTTTTACTGTTTTCCATATGGCCACAATAAGGGCATGATACACGCTTTTGGACAGCGTGGTGTGTGTTTTTGACCCTATAAACAAAACCTGATTTCTCTTTTTTTAAGTGCTCCTTTAAACCTTATGCAAAAGTTAAATCTTTTAATTAAAATTTAGTTTCTTCAATAGCGATTCATAGCCAGTGCAAAAATCAAACTTGATGTTATGTTTTCTTTCAGAAAATATGTACTTTTGAGGATATTAGATGGTAACCATAGACAGAAATTAAACATTTATACATGAGACTCATAAAGTGTGACACGCTCTTAAACCTTGGTTCGCTAGGTGGCCATATGTGTAAATACAACAAGGCCCGAACTCCGCTCGTGTTAAGAAATTGAAATCCGAGATTTCCAAATTCGAAATTCATTACACACACACACACACACACACACACACACACACACACACACACACACACACACACACACACACACACACACACACACATATATATATATATATATATATATATCTTGTTAGGATTAAATTCTTGATTTTATTCCATTTGAATTATTTTACACGGAACTTTATCCCAGCCTCAGCTTTATCTGCAGTCATACGATCTTTCGATGATTGTCGTCATGTCTGTGGGTACGCTCCTACGATACCACTGCAAAACAAATTGAGCTGCTGTCACAAAACTTGTCCTGCAGAAGCACTTCAGTGGGAACTTTTCCCGAGATCCGACGTTCGGCGACATTGACCTGCTTTCAAGGTCACCAGAGGTCATTATATTTTAACTCTTGCCGAGGGGGACTTACAAAAGGTCATTTCGACCTTTAATTCTATTTATTATTTGATTGCTAAATATAGACTACTGACAGAAATGTACCTCAGTACAGTACAGGATGAAAATGCCCTGAAACGAAAAGCTTTTAATTTGTCATTTGTGGTGTTAACACATTGTGTTAAATAGTGCGCAAAATAAGTCTATTCTTGGCAAAACTTCCAAACGTTAATTTACTGTGCCTTATGTTAATAAAAATAAAAATAGTCTATTATTAAAGTATGATTTAATTCCCCAGGTTATTTGCACAAGAAAATAAAAATTAATTTGGAAGAATCTTGTGAAATGATAGAACCAGTACTCCTACAGCGCATTATACATCTTTTAAGTCAATGCTGGTTGCAATACACGTAATTAAAACACTTGTGAATCCGTATGGATGATATTTTGGTCTGCATGGATAGCAAGTCACCAAAGGAAGGCAGTAAGCTATCTCAGTGTGTGTCGGTGGGGGGGGGGGGCGTGGGGTACTCGTAACGCGTTGATATTAATAAACCTGCGCCGCATTATGCTCAATAGAAGTTATTTGAGGCTCCAAAACGTTTTCCGACAGTTACCCGCCAAGAACTTTATTATTTTTCGTGATAAGCACGCTTTTGCCCTGTAAATTTACCATTGTATCTATGTTGTCGTGAAATTAGCTATTAGTCAAAGTTTAGGTTCTGGAGCAGACAATGATTTGATTACACACACACACACACACACACACACACACACACACACACACACACACACAATTATAAATGGGGTCACAACTATATGGAGGATGCAGCATTATTGCACCTCTTATGTTATTGATGGTGCAGAATTGTTGCAGTACATCTGGCTTTTTGAGATCATTTAGTCAATTGTTGTTTTACTGAAAGCCCCAGCATTAAAAAAAGGAAACAAAAACAAAAACAAAAAAAGAAAAAGAGAGAGAAAGAGAGATAGAGAGAAAAACACACAATCAAATGAAAAACATTGAAGGAGCATGGAAGGCATAGACATAGAGAAGTCCTGCCGTCAGGTTTTGTCCCAAAGTCGTGGCAAAAATTTAATGCAATCATACAATGCGAATGAGTCGTTCGTGAGGCATTTAAAGCTATGTCCATTAAACACACTATTCTTGTATTCAGGAAACTACAAAACCTTTGGCTGCTATATTAGTCATAAATTTATCATTTTCGGCGGAATATGCTGTGCGTTTGAATTCCTAAATCTATCCACAGGTGGCAGCACCTTGCTATTCTTGGCCACGCCACCGTAAGAATATAAACATACTTTTATATAAGACACTGTTTACATAAATATATTTTACAGCTATAGAATCATTGTGTATATTTGTTTATCCTCTCTTGTAAAATATAGAGCGTTGCTGTACTTTCGTCACACAACGTACATATTGGAATAAATCTGGACAGGGATGCGCTGTATGGCAGGTCCCCAATCTGAAATTGTAATTTTGACGCAGTGCTATTCTATTCGTCTCATCCATGAGGTTGAAATAGAATCATAACAGTTATTGTGATAGAATGTGATAATTAATACCTGGTAAGTGCTGAATTCCAAGCGTCATTGTGCTTTAACCGTTCTCTGCTTAAAGTGATTATAACTTTAGTCACATGACAACTTCAGTTGAGTTTTGCGTGATACTTTTCAGTATATTTAACAAATTGTTTTTATTATCCTTACATGCATTAGTTTCTTCTCTACCTCATGTCGCACCACTTCCCGTCTTCTGTTCTTACCACTAGAGGTCGTAAACGCTGTGTATTCCCGTCCCCAGTCCGGTGACATGTTCCATGCGCCAGACCAGGGCAGTCCGACCCAGCAGACAAAGAACACTCGATTTGCCGTAACTAATCGAGCAGTTTTCTTGTTCTTTGCTTGCTTATTGTCTGCCACCTTCATCCTGGATCACACAATTTCAATATGAGGTATTGATAATTACTGCGTTCCTGTGATACCACCTGGGCTGCAGACAGGAAGGAGGGCAGATTTATGTATTAACAGAGCAAAATGAGCCTCTGTGATAAAGATAACACTTCAAAAAGCGAACAGCTCAAGAAAAGCCATTCATGTAAGTTTTAAAAACATGCAAGATGCTACACATATTTGAAAAAAAAATCTCTAGTAGAAAAACGTTATTTCTGGATGGTTAAGGAACATAAGCGGCACATTGGCCTCATGATGGTGAAAGCCTAGTTCTGTTGTCTAGCTGAAGTGCTATACGGTGTATAGACTTCAGGGAAAATATATTAAATATACATGATCATCTCAACATACAACGTACCTGGCAGTTCCAAGGTGCGTAGCAAGAATATAGGCACAAGTCAAGAAATCAGCAATCACAATGAAAGTAGATGAACGTCTGGGCGATCCCAAGGTCCGAGGTTAGAGTGTTGCTCCTGTGCAAGCCCGGTGGTTTTCTGGCTCCTTGGGTCCTGACGTCATATCCGGGATCATACAGAGGTTCTGCACAACACTTTCCCCTGTTTTATTAGACTGGTCCACGGAATAAATTTTGTGGGGGCCGAAAGTAATTTGGAAGGGGAATACCTATAGGGTGCGTCATGTCATGCTGTGTGCCACCTTCAGTAGAGGAAAGAAAATATGAAAAAATGTTAGTAACACTCCCCCAGGGCACTTGTAACACAGAATGCCCCAAGTTTTAAGACACATCTATAGGAAAATATTATCTCCCCTTCAGTTGTGATCTGGAAGTACACATCTATAAAAAAAGTTAAGCGTTAGTGAAATTAGTGACATTCACACCATACTCCCACATACACTCAGTAATCAGTAGATCTTGCTCATGCATGCCATCTCCAGTCATGGAATTCTCAAATTCATCTTTGTTCTTTTTGTATCAGGTTAGCCCAGATCCAACCTGAAAGTTGAACATGCAAAAGGTACATGTTGGGTTAGGAATATCCAACCCAAATTCAAAGGTATTGAAGTATATGTTGGGTTAGAACATATCCAGCCCGCAATTTAAATATGTACATATGGGTAATATACTGTCGGATAAACTTTCCGACAATACAGGTTTGATAATCGCTCTTGGACGGATAATATCCGACCAAAACAACCAGGGAAAACTGGTAGGGAACTACAGGCGGTAGAACTCCTTCGCTGCTATGCTCGTGGCCTGGCAGACCAAGGAAAGGGGCACATTTTTGGCTGAGGCCACTAACTTTGCTACCTCCAGGATCATCCCAGGATTGGCACACCTGCTGTTCTTAAATATTTCTGGTATGGCCAGGGGGTATGGCGAGTCTGTTTCCAGCACGATTTTAGTCAATGGAATCTGCCTGATGACCCTCTCTCTCCCCCTCATGGACTTGATAGTGACCCCGAACACCGTGTTCCTTAGCCACCTGTCTGTATCCTGGGCACTCCCTTCATAACAGTGCAGATGCACTTTTTGTGTGGATGTCAAAATACCCTCCATGGAACTTAAACACTGGTTTAAGCTCCCCTCCTCCTTGCTGTCCCTACAGTGCAGCACGACCGGCAGGTTGCTCTTGGCAACAAGGGAAAGCACTGCCTCGTAAGCCCATCTCTGGTGCTGAACCATGTCCTTGGAGATCCCGTCCACTGTGTAGTCCAGCCCCACCTCGCCATAGCCTTTCACCCTCGGATGGTGGGCCAAGTCTTCCAGCCGAGAAACCATTTTCTCCACCTCAGTCCTACTATGACCCCCAAGGAAACGTGGGTGAATGCCCACCGTCAAATACACCTTGGGGTCCTCCAGGAGGCTCTCCATACCTTGTTCAGACTTCCATTTATTTTCGAAAACTTGATTGGAGACCAGATACTCCAGCTCGAACTCTTCCTGGCAGACTTGATGGTACTTGAATTCTGCCTCCAGATCAGGCAAGTTACATCTATACAGTAATTCACCCAAATGGCAATGGGAATCCACCAACATGTATTTCAGGTGGACTCCAAGAATCATCCTACACTCCTCCCCCTCCATACTGATGGTGTGTACCATTCTCATAATACCTCTCACTGTATCTTGATGCTCTTCGTCGAGGACACTTACCATGGCTGCTAGCACTCTCCAGTGCAGGAGCGCAGGAATGCAGTTGGGAGGCTCTATACAGATAATGTCGGGCAGCGGCCAGAAATGCTCCGTCACCCTCCTGCTATATTCCCTGAGCAGCAGCAACTCCTGATCTGTGACCACAACTCCCTCTGCGTACAAACCCTCTTCCTGGACTTTCACCAGCAACTCGGTGATGGTCTGACAACCCAGGTTTTCTGCTAATGTGATGAGCAGGCCCGTCATCAGAGAGGCCCACGCCTGCAGGTACCCATCCTGGAATTCTCCAATTTCTGGCTGGTGGGACTTCAAATGCTCCATAAGGCCCGTCACTTGAGTGGAGACGAACCCGCACTCCCAGCAAGAGGTGGTGGGAGACACTTACCAGGGTAGATGGCTTTTTAGCATGTGACGCTTCACGTGCGTAACTCTACCATGGCACACAACGCACGGATGACATTTCTTCTTAAGTGCTTGTGTCAAGTCATGAGACCGTCTCTTAACTCCTTGGGCCACCAGGGGACTTCTTGAAGGCTTCAAAAGATAACCGGGCAGCGGCTGGTCCTTCTGAATAGTGACCTGGAGATTCCCTTTGACCTCCTGAACTTCCCGTTCTTCGGATCCTACCTCCTCATCCGTATCTTCATCGGTCAACTCTCCCTCCTCTTTTTCATCCTCCCAGACATCTAGGAGAAGCCACTCCTCTGGCCAGTCTTCTGGACCCTGTATTGGCTCTTCCATCCTTATTAAAAAAAAAAGGACAAAAACTATTTACAGTCAGAGCAATCAGACTATGTCAGACCACCCTGAAAAACACAGAGCGACAATGCTTAATCAAAGCCGTTCTATTCACAGCAGAATGTATTTACATGTACGTATACAGATAGATGGAGTAACTCCGACTAACAGCTGGCATGCCTAGAGCAAATTATCCCAGATCATATTGGTGCAAATAAGCGGGAGGACAAATAGCCCTGCCTCATCTAGTCCTCCTCGGAGAGGGCGGGATAGGTGTCTGCACCATTTCAGCCTCCCTTGAGATAGGAGTACTGGTGATAAAATCACTCGGGTCAACAGATATATCCACTTCGGCAGAAGATGGAGCATCCTCCGCTGATATATCTGAAACAGGTAGCTGATCCTCCACCTCAGTAGAAGATTGGGTACCTGCTATGACTTCACCTTGACCATTGGTATTTTCTGCTCCGGGATCCGGTTCTGCAAACAGTTCTCTGAAGATATCTGCAAGGAGAGATTCTTCCTGTTCTTCCTCATCGTATGGAATGGTAATATCCAAATCTAGGAGATTATGCCGCATTCTCCTCCTCCACATAGGGATGAAACGATCTTTACATGGCTTTAACCGATCATGATGAGCCACGTATTCCTTCCTGCGCCCCTTGATCTTATAAAGGACAGCAGACAGGACCTTGGTCACCACATACGGATTACTCCATACTTTGTTTAATTTCCGAGACTGACCGGGTTTGCTAGCAGTCTCCAGCTTGTAGACAAGGTCTCCCACCTCAAAGGACCTTTCACACAGTTTGAGGTCATAGGTTTTCTTTTGTCTGCACTGTGCGTCACGCAGATGTTGTCGCGCAATGTCATGAGTCCTGGAGAGTGAGTCCAGGAGCTGCTTGACATAAGCTGGGGGTTCCAGTTTTCCATTTTCCTCCGCGAGTCTGAAAATCAGATCCCTTGGAAGAAAAACTTCCCTACCCAACATCATAAGGTTGGCAGAGAATCCGGTATTTCTGTTTGGCATAGCACGGATGGCAGTTGCTAGCTGGGGCAAGGATTTGTCCCAGTTCTTGTTGGAACCTTGGACACAACACCTGATCATTTGAAGGAGCAGACGATTGTACCGCTCCACCTGGCCATTCGCCCTAGGTCTATACGGCGTTGTCCGGGTTTTGGTAACTTCCAGCAAATCACAGATGGCACGGATCAAATTTGCGTCCACGTTTCTACCCTGATCACTGTGTATTTGCAATGGACAACCAAATCTCGAGATGTATTCATCCACAATCTTCTTTACAATAGATTCCGTGGTCTGATCTGGAAGTGGTTAACATTCAAGCCATTTCGTGAACTGATCCACAAGCATCAAAATATACACGTTACCACTTGAGCTGACAGTGAATGGGCCTAGAATATCAATATGGAGCCTCTCCAGAGAAGCACCAGCATGGTACTTACCCAATCCTGCCTTGGGCTATGTCTTGGGCTTCTTGTTTAAGCTATATGTGGAACAGGATTCCTCATATATCATACTGTCAAGCCGCATCGTGTGCCAAAAGAAACTTTGCTTTAGTAGTTCTAGGGTCTTTTTCTGTCCTAAATGTCCAGCCAACCGAACATCGTGACAATGTTTCAAAACCTCCTGTTTTAAACTTCGAGGAACAACAAGGCACTTCCTGAGTATCGCATCTTCCCATTTGTAGTACAACACTCCATTCTCCATAAGGAGTTGAGACTTGCACATCCACAGATGTTTGGTGGAGGGACTATGGAGATGAAGCACATCTGATGCTGGGACTTTGTCGTTTTCCAACGAGGAAAGAATGGGTGCGACATCTGGATCCTTCAGCTGGTGATCACGCAGTTCCTGAAAAGAGTATCTATCCAACCAGTCTGCCTGGACATTACTAATTTGGGGTGCCTTAGGTGGATCCCTTACTGTGAGGGTTTTGACTGTCAAAGGAACCACATCATCCACGTCTTCTTCGAACCGACGCCACTGAGTATGTGCATGTGTGCAATATTTGCAGCCGCCACATGGGAGCTGATCTAGCAAGACTCCTGCTTGATAACAGTCACAGAAAGCTTCTCGATCAGGAATTCTGCTGAGGGCATCGGCGTTCACGTGTTTTTTCCCAGCACGATGAATAACTTCCATGTCATACTGGCTCAGTTCTTCGAGCCATCTAGCCAACTGGCCTTCGATATACTTAAATCGCATCAGCCAGGAGAGTCTACTGTGATCACTACGGACCACAAATTTCCTACCCAGCAAATAATGCCTATATTGTCGAGTGAATCTCACTATAGCCAACAGCTCTTTCCTCGTGGTGCAGTACTTCCGTTGCGTCGAAGTCAATGAAAAGCTACCATAAGATATTACGCGCAACTTTCCCCCCTGCAACTGTGAAAGTTCAGCAGAGATCGCCGAATCTGAGGCATCTGTGTCTAACAGGAAAGTTCCATCCTTCTCTGGAAACCCCAGAAGAGGAGCTGCGATTAAAATTGATTTTAACGTCTTAAATGCTTCTTGGTGTTCCTCTTGCCAGATGAACTTGTTTTTTGGTCCTGTCAGTCCATACAGGCAGCTGGCAATCCGGGCAAAGTCTGGAACATGTTCGCGATGGTAATTTACGAACCTTAAGAATGATTCCACCTCCTTGGTATTCTGAGGTACCGGCCAGTCTTGTACAGCCTTGACCTTCTCGGGATCCACACCAATACCATCACTGGAAACGATCTTTCCTAGGAATTTGACTTCCTTTTGGAAAAGTGTGCATTTCGTGGGTTTCAGCTTGATCTTGTTAGCCCGAAACCTCTGGAACACTTCTCTCAGATTTTCAAGATGGTCCATGAAAGACTTTCCCAGTATAAGCGCGTAATCAAGAAACGCCAAAACTGTAATCCAGGTTAAACCACGCAATACCAGGTTCATTGCTCGCATGAACGTCACGGGCGTATTACAAAGACCGAAAGCCATACGGCGATGTTCAAATAGACCGTACTTAGTGATAAATGCGGTCTTATGTCGGTCACATGGTTCAATGGGAATTTGCCAATAAGAACTGGCCATATCGAGGGACGAGTAGAAGACATTGCCCCCTAGAGTGTCCAGACACTCTTCAATTAATGGCAAAGGGTAGGCGTCCTTCACTGTCACCTTATTGAGTTCTCTGTAATCAATGCACCAGCGAACACCCCCGTCTTTCTTTCTGACGAGAACTGGAGCTGCTGCCCAGTCAGATGAAGAGGGTTGTATGACACTGGTGTCAAGCATTTGTTGGAGATGCTTCTCTTCCTCTTTCTCGAAACCCAAAGGAACTCGCCTCATATGCTGTTTAATTGGTTTAGCTCCCTGAGTGTCAATTCTGTGAGTCACTCCAGAGAAACAACCTAGATCCAGGTCATCCTTGGAGAAAATGTCTGAGTATTCACAGAGCAACCTCGCTACAGAGTTCCTTTCCTCCATAGTCAAGTGATCGCCAGACTTGTCGAGCAGAGGTTTCATGTAATCTGGTAAATCAGAGAAATTATCCAACTTACAACCAGAACTCAAACTCTTTATGGCGTGAGACTGTGGGGAAAGTGTATCAGTCATAGTGGACCGACACAGACTATCCTCGTCCTGTCCCAAAGGTAAGTTGATGTGAGTCATAGCCGACTGTCCGTCAGCCGCCACTGGATCTGAGCTGGACAAAACTTGATCCAGCTGCATCGCGCTGCCAACCAAACTACCGGCCTTCAGGGTGATGTATCTGTCGCTCAAGTTAACCAACACCATTGGAACCTGTCCTTGACTCTGGACCAAGATAGTGGGAGAAATTAAATCAGGCTTAACTGGTATTGGTGTGATGACATACCCTTCACCTTGTACATCCTCTATGGATACTGAGCCGTGCATCCGACTGTTTGGTGGAATAACCAGCCTCCGTTCCAGAATCACTTTCCTTACCACATGTTGCGACTCTCCATTCCGACAAAGTATTGCCGAGATAATGCAGTCTCCTATCATAACAGTATTGTTTTTCAAATTTACAACACCATCATGTGATAACAGAAAATCCAGTCCAATGATGAGCTGATCTGTTATGGGTGCCACAAAAACATCCCAAGGGTAGGTCTTATTCCCTATAGTGATCCACACATCCTTTGCATAATATGCAGATATGTTGCTTCCTTTAGCAGCACCCGAGTGGGACTTCCTCCAGACTCTTGAAGTCTAGATTTATCTTTTTGGCCAAGTCCTCACTTACCACTGAAACTTGAGCCGCAGTGTCCACAACTGCATTGATTCCAACGAAGTTCACAGCAGCTGGCACAATAATGTTGTAGCCTTGTGTCTCTTTAAAAACAACTTCTCTCAGCAGAGAACTATTTACAATATTTACACCAATTTTCTGGCCCGCACTCTCCGGTGGGGTTGATGGGTGGCCAGAGCCTACAACCCTTTCCGGTTTAACTTCTCGGGAGAGGACCCAGGAGAAGCTCTGCCTGGGGAACCAGGTGATTTCTTAAGGCACTCCCTAGCAAAGTGTCCAGGACTACCGCACTTGAAGCATGTAGCCCGTTCCTTGGGTGGTGTTCCTCTATCGTCAGGTTTGGATCTTATCCTTACCGGGCTTCCGGGACTACCAGGCCCCTTTCCTGAAGTTGCGCTCAAAAATCCCTTGAGTATGGTAGCCATACTTTTCATTCCTTCCTCTATGCCAGCCTTCACGGCCACAGAGATAGGCTTTTCCATAAGAGTGGCTACTCTCTCCTCCACAGGCTTCCTGTCCAACACATCAGTTGCTGTTGCCCTGACAGAAAATTCCTCCACTAATTCCCCAAAAGATACACTCTTCACTGCCTTTCTTCCAAACATGATTTCATAGTTCTGTTCATGTATCTTCATTTGGTAAAGGGCAGTTTCTAAGTCCTCTGGTTCCTTGTTCAGGACTTGTAGGGCCGCTCTCTGGTGAGTACAGCCTTTTAGGAACGCCTCCATGGCCATGTTCTTTAAAATTCCAACAGCTGCCCCATCAGCGTTGGGGTAGCTGTCCTGTGCCAACTTCTGAGCCCTTTCAGCAAACTCTTCCAATGACTCGTCGCCCCTCTGTTTTAGGGTAGACAGTTGGCGCCTAACGCTAGCGGGAAGGTCCTTTCTTCCGAACCTGCGGTCCAGTTTGTCCTTTAATTCATGATAGTCATCCCTGACCTCTTGGCCCAAACTGCCAAAGAAGTCTAGAGCACGACCACGTAAGCTGTCAGTAAGCCTGTCCAACTTATCCCAGTTATCCCAACCATAACGTTGAGCTCTTTTTTCAAATTGGAGGATAAAGGGCCTCCAATCTTGCTTTCCGTCAAAAGTGGCCATCTTGGGAGCTGGAGGTTCACGCTCTCGCCTTGCCATATGATTCCGTCCGGGCAGAGCATTAAGCTGCCCCGGAACTGGACGGAGAAAATTTTCAACGGTTTGCCTCCCTACATGCTGCTGCTGTGGTGCAACCATCTGTGGAGCCACATTCCACTGCAACCCTGCCACTGGAACATTGGGTTCATTCCTGTGTTGAGGGTGAACTCCTTGCAGTCACTGATTTACATTATTACGCCTCATGGTGTGTGGAGGTAATCCTGTAGGCCCAACGTTGTCTTGCTCTCCTACCGCAGAAACGTTCAATTGCAGATGAGGGCACACTGCGGTCAACTGCAAATTGGGGGTGTTGGGTACAGTGGTCATCTGTGTATGAGGTGTACCCATTGGTGCCCCATAAAAGTAAGGCTGGGTTATATGGGTACCCTGCCCATTGGCCGACCCTGTTTGTCCTTGACCCATTAGGTCCTGAAACACGGCCTGACCCTGATTTGCAGCCACTGGATATGGATATCCAAGTTGACTTTTGGGCTTGCCCACCCAAAGGCTGAAACCCAGGTGGGGGTACATTAAATCTCTGTGGTGGCAAAGCAACACCAGGGGGCACTGGTGGTATGGTAGGATACTGTGTGCCCAATGTGGATGGTGCTTGGGAAGTCGCCACGGTATAAGCTGGTAAGCTGGTTGTTGTCGAGGGAAGTGAGGCTGGGTGCCCTCCTGCAACAATGGTATTGTTACCGCGTTGAGCAGTGACCACACTTGTGGACTGATAGAGTAACTGCCCAGTACTTACCATGGTATGATTTCCTTGGTCTTGGTTAACTCCTACCTGTCGTGCATCCGGAAAGGAAATACGTGTCACTGTAGGTGGAGGGATCATAACTCCTTCAGCTGCACTGTGGACTGGAGTAGACGTATGAACGGCTGCCATAGATGGTGGCTGGATACGACTCTCCACCTCATCCATCCTACAAGTTACCTGACTGAGGGACTGCAGTACTTGCTGAGAAAACTGTTGTTGTTGCTGCTGTTGTTGTTGAGCAAACTGATGTTGCTGTTGTGTGAATTGTTGAAACATCTGCATCATGGCTTGCATTGAGAACGAGCCACCATCTTGGCATTGTTGAGCCCCTCTCTCTTCCCGTTCAAAGCAGATGTCGCCCGAATCCAACATCCTCTGCCACTTATCAGCAGGTAAAATGTTAGCAGCAACCAGTTGATCCAGTGAAAACACCTCTCCTTCAGCATTTACTTTTTCCCGTAATTGCACAATCTCATCAGCCTTGGATGCACCAATTCCAGACAATGTAACTAACTTCTTTGCTGAAGCTGTGCACAAGTTTACAATTGGAGCCATAATGAGAACTTGTAATTTCGAAATCCAAATTGTAAGAAAAATGAACTTCACTTGAGTATAGCTTTCAAACTGAATAAATGTTATTCCAGAATTTACATACAAATTCTAGATAATTTCAGAATGAAATATCAGACCAGGAAATAATTTCCAAGTAACTGACTTGTGAAATAAAGACAAAATAAATAATGGCAATTTACTTTGACTCCTAAAAATATGATAATCCGCCCTCCAAAATAGAAGTTGAGCAGATATGAATATTCTTTCAAGGTGCACACATATATATATATATATATATATATATATATATATATATATATGTATATGTATATATATATATATATATATAAATATATATATATATATATATATATATCCCTATGTATATTTCCTAGCAAAATATCCGACCAGGGAATAACTGAAACACAGGGCAAACATAGTGTATGCTAACAAATGTGCAAGTATGCATATACCTGTGGGCCGGGAAGTAAATGTGACACGGGACTTACACCAAGTGTGTGTGTATATCACAAGCATACCTCCCAATCATGCACTTAATCCTTGCGAATAAATTCCAAACTTTGTTGTTTTTTGTCTTAAATTTGGAATAACATATCCACTGAATACTCTGATGACAATCAAATGACCCAATTTGCAGGTTCTCTAAATTCCCACAATTTCAGATAAAAAACTGAAATAGAATTTTCAAAAAAGTATCTAATATAAATTCCAATCACAAATACATGAAACTGGTAAGTGGCTGATTTAGATACTCATGAAAAAGTTGCCCACTGCTAACAAACAAAGTCTGTTGAAAATGGCGGGAAATTTAAAAAGTAGACAAAGAACCATGCAATGTCATTAAGTGCAAAAGCAGCAGATTAGTTTGCTCTTTTCAAATAAAGTGCCAAACTGATTAAAAAAAATTTGGAAAGTCCAGTAGCCACTTAGATTATTCAGACAGAACCAAAATCCGTCCCAAAAATATGTACTGAATGGTCAAGCACACATTCACAAGCAAATATCATAACACAGTGGAGATCACAATCCCTACTATGTAAATCAAACAATCAACCCAAGTTCATTCATCCAATCTTGACACCACAAAATACAGCAAATCATTCAATATTCATGGGAATACACAGCAAGTGATTCAAAATGCAAGGCAATATCCATACAATGTGAAGTAAATATCAGTTCAAAATCAGACACAGTTTAGATCAAATCCTAACAGCGTCAGATATCAAAAATACATTCAATCAATAGGTTCAAATTACGAATGCAAAATTATCAAAAAACAGTTCCAATTTTCAAGATAAAAAATCATCCGATTTTGTCAGCAAAGATAGAAATCCTACTAACAAAAATCAGCAAAAATCTGTGATACCAAACCAAAAATGCAGTTTAGAACAAATCCGAACTGATTTCTAGTTAAAAGTCACGTGATCCAGGATGGCAGCAATCTTCAAAAAAGAATCTCCACGCAGGCGACTTATTCTGGTACCAAATGACCATATGTCATATCCGGGATCATACAGAGGTTTTGCACAACATAGCAACTGAGGGGGCCAGAGCAGTCCTGCCGCCAAACACAATACATGAATACCTCCTTTTGGCTGACAGGAGACGGACATCTTGGCATAATGATCATACGAAGCCGTAAATTTAGTATACAAGCAGTAGTGATGTACCACTGCGTGGCCAAACAGCAACAAATGAGGTCCAAAGAAGTTTGAACTTTTATTTGATTGTTGTCTAACTTACAGCGAATAGCAATGAAAAAATACTTTACAATTTAAAAGCAAATAACATTGTAACATTTTCTCCTGTGATGTGTCATAATAATGATTGCTTTTTAAAATTATTATTTCAATGATCATAATATACAGTTTAATTCATAATAATGTGGATATACCAGTAAGTTTCAACAATACAAAATTTACATGCAGCTACATCCTGTCTATACACAGTATATATTTACACAATAAATACACATCAGTGGCATTTGGTTCTTTCATTATCAGTTTGAGTACCCATGATGTAACATCCATACACTATGTACATTTCACTTCTATCACAGTGGCAATTTGAATTGTGAACCTGTTGGCATTGTGAGGGAGTAGCGTTAAAAACTACAGTAAAATCTTTTTTATATTAAGACCACCTATGGGACTGACAAATATAGGTAGAGGGTCGGAAAGGGGTTGCCTGGACTCCGTACTGGGGTTTTTTAATTTTTCGTACAGCATAGAGAAAAAAATTATTCACTGTATAGCGTACTGACAGCAAACCATGTTTTTCGTACGGATCAAAATTTATTATGCGTAAAACGTACCAGCAACACAGTCATGTAATATTTGTACCCGTACTGAACAAAATGAAAAATGAAAAAAAAAAAAAGTCAACTCTCGGCAAAGTCAACATTATTCACAGTTTGCCTAACTGGCTTTACCAAACTGCTTTCGATTTGTCGAACTTGCGCGTTACACCTGGGGCATCTTAAAGTTTGTACTTACAGGTTGTATAACCATCTCAAATTTGAAAATGTATATTGCGGATGTCTTATTTTCTGTACTGTGTACTGGAGCAAAATTATTTCCGGTACTCTGTACTGATAAATTTTATTTTCTGTACCAGTGTACCAAGACCCCCCCCCCCCTTGGTAGTAATAGTGGAGTGTCCTTAGAGTGGGAAGAAAAGTATGCAGTTAAAAAAAAATAGGGCTGTCCAAGAGTGGTTCTAAAACAGGAGCTAGAGGTCTTAGTATGCAGAGGCCATACGAGGGACATTCTACTGATTGTACATGTAGCTAGCATTTCCAAACTAGAACAATTCTCGCCAGATGACTGGATACTCCCAGCTCTGCACACATATGGGTCTTGTGACCTTGAAAATGAAGTCAAGGTCACCAAAATGTTAAGAGGTAAAGAAATGTTGTCAAGGTACAACTGAGGCAATTTGAGTTTGATATGGCCTGTGAGCCATGAGATATCTTTGCTCATAAGTATTTGCAGACATATGGGTCTTGTGACCTTGAAAATGAGGTCATGGTCACCAAAATGTACTGACCTCACGAAATAGTGCCAAGGTACAACTGAGGTAAATTGGGGTTTGATGTGGACTCTTCATTGAGAGATAATTTGCTCACATAAATTGTACTACAGACATGTGAACAAGCCAAAACTTAGATGGGGGGGGGGGGGTTATAAAACCCTTCTTGTTAATCAGTCGTCTTTGATGTGAACTTCAACATACACTAACAATATTTAATTCTGTGCTTAAATATGTCACATGTCTCACACAATGATTCCTGATTGGCTGAGTCTCCTCCCCCATCCTGAATGGGATGGGAGTTTTGCTGTCATCAGCAACTGTAGTCGCCATGACAATATCTCAACCCACATAATGAAGCCAAGGCTGGTTACCATCTACACGGTACCTGTAGCTTGTCATACCTCACAATACACCAATGTATCAAGGTCACTGTGACTTTTGTACCTACATGTATCTCGTGTACCTTGTTCTATAATAAATGGAGCTTCCAAAGTACAGTTTGCTGTTCTGATTTGCTCGACAGCTCCTGAATGTTCCCCATTAACAGGGGACCGATTGTTGCATCATCTATGAATATATGGATGAATAAAAATTATCACCATGCCTGCTTCGTAGATTCTTCGTTGAAACTGGAACAGTTCAAAGCATCCTGCAACCCATTTAACATCTCAAGGTGCCTGCTCCTACTTAGGGTCCGTATAACATAATGGTACAAAAATTGCCACTGTCTCTGTTTTGTATACAAGCCCATGGATATATACATTTTAAGTTTTGTCAACATGTTTCGATTCTTTGTATGTTACAATAAATATTCTAAGATTAATTTGTAAAATCTGAGGGACGTTTTATTCAAGAGGTCTGGTTTACACTTTGAGAAAGGATCACAACAAAACTTTTGGCATAAAAAGCTTGAAATCAACGGCCATATAAAGACAACGGTATAACTTAGGTAACCATTTTTTTTTTTATTTTCCATCAAAAGGTATGGTTTTTATGTTATTGAATTTTTAAGTGTCTGCAATTCACATTGATGACTTTTTCCATTTTGGAGCTCAAAAAGTAGCATATAAAATTGGAATATTACCAAACAAAAAATGGTTATCTGAGTTAATTAATTTATAATCTTGTCTTTACATTGCTGTTAATTTCACAAAGATTAATCCATCCAGTTTTGAATGAGGTTATCTAAAATTACCAAGTCTTGCAAAACTTGTTTTTTGAGATATTCACTGCCAAAGATAACCAAGGACATTTGCTGACTTTAATAACTCACAAATGACATCTGATGAGGCCATTAAGAAGGATGACTAAATACTAATCCCTTAAACTCTGTCATGACTTTGACCTATCCACTCATGCAGAAACATACTGGTTCTATATAATCAGGCACCTGTGAAATAATCCGTTCACCTGTTAAAACACATCCAGTAAGGATTTGACTGTGAATGTTTATTTAAATTGTATTCGTGTCTTTTTTTTTCCAAAGCCACTTCCTAGTAGTCATTACCCTATTCCCCAGTACTAACTCTTTACTCTCCATAAGCTAACCTGTCCGTGTCTAACCTACATACATATAGAAGTACTATAATTGTAAATATCACTATTAGTGATCAGTGACCACATCAAACAGTGAATCAACTGGTTGACTCCATAAAGCTTGTACTGAAAGTGAGACATTTTTTCATCGTAAAGTTTTGCATAGAAATAAACATATTACAGTGAAACTGTTTGGCATGGATAAAGATTAGCACTTCATCATCCCGAAAGTAACAAAAGCTAAATTTCCCTGATTTGAAGATTTCAGGTAAGCCCTTAACAACAAAGACACTCTGACAACCCAGCTATTTCATGAGCTCATGAGGAATAAGCAGCTGTCTGCTGGATTATGAATGCGTAATGTGGCTTATAAACATTTAAAAAGAACATAACAAATGTATACCGCTGTAACAGTGGAACGATTGTCTACTGCAGAAAGTTAATGTTTCATAAAATATACAGAAAGTATAATTACTTGTTTGTCACATTCATGTATTGATATTTTTACTGCCAACCGTGACTAAAGACAAAGTAATTACTAATAGGAGGAGCTTCTCTGAATTATTAAATGAATATTATATTAACATTCTCTGTAAAAAAACCTCTCCTTCAATTACCAGCATGCCTATAGTCCCCTGGAATATAATGGACCAGGTCAACAGCTTTCCTTGGTGAACTTTGGGCCCTGTGGCCAAAGCATACCAAGGAAAGCTCTTGACCTGGTCCAAACTTGGCCCTGAAAGGGTTAACTCATTATATACTACTAAATAAAATATGAACATACAAAAATGACACTGCTACATTCGGAACACTTGTACCTGTAAAAGATTTCACTGACCCTCCAACCCCCTCTGATCTATGAAATCGAATTTCCCATAAATCATAGATGGTTTCATGGGAAGAATGATGCATTTTCGTATCAGAATAGTTAATTGGAAGAACTATTTTTCTTTAACATTGGGCACATTAATAGAAAGAAATATGTTTACATAAACAAATTAACAGAAAGAACAGCACTTCTTTATCATCAGATCAGTTAACAGGAGGACTTGCTGAAGCAGTCCCTCTCACTGTGACACCCCAAGGGTTAATGTGAAGACCACACTTATCCAACCAGACAGGTTTACACATGTAGAAATAACTAATTTTCTCCTAACATCAGAGGGTTAATGGAAATAACCTTTTTGACATTAATGAGACTGATTGGAAGTACTAACTTTTCACAAAAGAGGGGTTAATAGGCCAATGTGGGATGAGCTACACTTTTCTCTGCATGTTACAACACATTTAGTTATTTTATTATGATAATATGTTATTTTATCTCTTTTGGGAGACCACCTGTAGATCCTGACCAGTGACCACCCAAAATACATGTAGCTCCAAAAGCCCTCATCCAGCCACAACCACATTTCAGACAAGTCAAGTCCACAGATTTTGTACAAGATAAGTAAAGCTGTTTTGATAAATGCAGTTTACAAGAAAAACTAAATATGCTCATAATATCAATTAATAAATGTATATGTCTGCAAGATGACACGGTACATTAAAGTGTAGAAATACGACAAGTATGAATCTAAATTAGGGATGGAAATTCAAAGTAGAGGTTAGTTTTTGGCACACGAGTCAACCCTCCTTAGGGAGACCATCTGCTTTATGTGATCAGTTTTGGGTCTGGCCCCGGGGGTGGTCTTTCAAAACAGGTTTTACTGTATACACAATGGAGGCATCTTGATAGAAGTCCATATACAAATGTAATTGTTTGTGCCTGGCTGTAGTTCTGCAAGTGCATTCTCCGTCAAACAGGAAGGACATCTTTGATCTAACATAAAGACGAAATAATATATTTTAAGCAAATAATCAATTTGAAGTAACAGATAAAATCACTTAAAAAGTACTAACCTTAAGAAATCTGAGACCTCTAGTGGCAAAATAGAATTTCACCACTTTCAACATATATGCTGCCACTCAATAATCCCCCCCCCCAAAAAAAAAATAGTGTCACATGCTATTTTGTCCTCTTGTATTCCGCAGCTAAAAATCACTACAACTGCTTTGATTTGATAAAGTAGTCCCTGAGAGCAGAGACCCTTGTTGGGAGAGACCATCCTCCCATGAGAGACAGTTTCACGGACTCCCAAGTCCTAACTTTCCATGTTTATCTACATGTACCTGTCATGACAGGCCTCTTGTCTTTTAAGACCACACCTTTCTTTCAACTCTCTCAGTCCCAACTGTGACTGAAGTCATGCAAACTATTTAAAACACACTGCTCTGAATTGTGATACAGGTGCTGGGTGCATGCTGCTTGTAAAAAGATCTTTCATTCAAGTACCAGCATGCCTGTAGTTACAAAGAATGTAACAGAAACATGGACATGGACAGTGTTTCATGACTGGCCAGTTACCACCTTCTTCCTAATTAGCACCCTGGGCAAGTACAATCATTGCAGAAAACAAAGTCATTTTGGATCTTTATATTGAACATGACAGAGACCCTTGTGAGAGACCGTCCCCTCATATTACAGGATAAAACTATAAAAACATTGCAAAATGTCCAACATTTAGCCTGACTTTCACTTTTTTTATCCAAATTAGGTGAGAAAGGATATTTAACTATGGGCACTGGGTGCAAACAGAGATTAATGAGGTACCCCAAGGAGCCAATTATTACTTTTTATCCCCACTTACTTTATGTCAATGTGGTCCCTTGGAGTTTATTTTTTTATTTTTTATTTTTTTTTTTTGGCTTTTCCTACCGAATATAAAGGAAAAGTAATGAAAAATAAATAAATAAATAAAAGATAAAAAATAAAAAAATAAAATAAATAAAATAAAAAAACAGAGGAAGACAGTACATTGTACAATAAAT
This sequence comes from Hermodice carunculata, assembly GCA_964020975.1. Classification (NCBI taxonomy): domain Eukaryota; kingdom Metazoa; phylum Annelida; class Polychaeta; order Eunicida; family Amphinomidae; genus Hermodice; species Hermodice carunculata. The sequence goes on along the minus strand of OZ026623.1, from coordinate 51,648,564 downwards.
TTGAAATAGAACAATGAAAATAAAAATAAAATTAGAATAATTTGATACGGATAATAATATTCAGAGACAATACCAAGGAACCTGCAAGAAAGAGTAGTGTCCTTCACTATATGTATGAAGTTTGCATGTAATAAATATAGCATGCTTAGAGAAAAGAACAGAAATTTTGCAGACATAACAATTTATGATTTTGCTTATTTTTCAGAATATTGACTATTGGGTGTGTTATTAAGTACTTTTGGCACATGAAAACAAATGTAATTGTGGGTTGATGAGTATAATGCGGGTAAATTTCATTTGTTTGGTAGAAAAAGTTATTTCTGGATAGTTAAGAACATATCTGGTACAAGTGCCCTCATCATGGTGGAGGCATAGTTCTGTTGCCTAGCAACTGAGGGGACTAAAGTGGATCTGCAGTTTCCACAGTTGAATATGAATATCTCCTATTGTTCACTTTCCTGCATGTGGCAATAACTTTAATGTTGACTAGTATTTCCAACATTTTATCCATAAAGTTTTCAATGCTGCCCAGGCCTCGAGATGATTGTTTCCATCAGCAATGCCATACAAAGTTGTGCATATGTAGTTCGCAGGTTATATCACAGATGGCACTACTGAGTCCCACTTTTCTGCTACCTTCCAAATAGCCACTGGTGCACGCTGGATGGCAAGCTGCAACAAACCAATAAAAGTATCCTTATTTAAGATCAGGGACGTTACCTTGTATACTAAACGTACTAATTGTGAGGAATGAATATTACAAATAGCAGGAATCACTGGGTCAGGTACTGATTGTAGCTGCTGTGAACAGTTTACTGTTTCCTCCACCACCAGGTGTCTCTTCACCTGATAGTTGTTTGCAGACAGCTAAATTACCAAATGCATCATTCTATAAACTTAATATTTTTCTGGTTCAAATGAGTCTTTAGTCAATCGCTTCCTTTGATGTGGATTGGGGGCAACTTGAAATCTCTTGACTTTGGGGTATGCCTGTTCAAAAAAGTACCCTTTCAAAAGAAAAAAATTGAAGGAGATGACTATTCACACTTAGTTGGGCACCTTTGGGTCGCAATCACTTCAGTGGGGAGGAGTTTAAACTGCGCTGCTATCATGCTATGAAAGCAAAGCAATGTTTTTCTTTTTTTCTTAAATGAAATATGCCATCTGCACAAGTACAGTAATCTGACCTCATATGTGTGTATATATATATATATATATATATATATATATATATATATATATATATATATATATATACATATATATATATATATATATATATATATATATATATATACATATATATATATATATATATATACATGTATATATATATATATATATGCACATATATATATATATATACATGTGTATATATATATATATATATGTATATGTATATGTATATGTATATGTATATGTATATGTATATGTATATGTATATGTATATGTATATGTATATGTATATGTATATGTATATGTATATATATATATATATATATATATATATATATATATATATATATATATATATATATATATATATATACATATTTTAGATTATAGCATGCTATATGGTATCCAGTGCAAGTTGATTACTTCATATCATCTACAAAGCATGCTATAGAATTTTTATTTCATGTTTGGGTCGTTTTGTACATTTCAATACACGAAGCAAAAATAAGAATGACATTTTCAGAAAGTTTTACTCCTTATCAACACAATTACCGATGAAACTGGAAGAGTACCGATGAATCATATTGCGGCACTGTAGCTTTTAGGCCTATGATACCGTATTTATACACGCTTGTTATAGTACTAAAATCCACCCAACATGAGATAAATATATATATATATATATATATATATATATATATATATATATATATATATATATATATATATATATATATATATATATATATATATATATATATATATATATATATATATATATATATATATATATATACATATACAGTAGTACCTGTCACGAAAGACCACCCTAATGAGAGACCACCTGCCTTTTAAGACCACTTTTAATATACTTTTTGCAGTACTTTTCTTGTTATTTATACCTCTCATGAGAGACCACCTGTCTTATAAGACCACATTTTGATCCTCCCTAGTGGTGGTCTTTGGTGACAGGTACTACTGTACAGTAAAACTTCCCTATACCGAACACCCTAGGGATCCCAAAAAAGTATTCGGTATTGTAAGGTGTTGGGTATAAGGAGGTTTGCTTACATTGGAAGTATATATTTGTGATCAATAAATGGTGTTCAGTATAGAGAGGTGTTCGGTATACGGAGGTGTTCGCTTAGAGAGGTTTTACTGTATATACCCAGGGGTTGAGTAACAGTGGAATGTCATCCAGGGAAAATTCTATTCTCAAGAATATGGAAATATCAGTTTTCCTTCACTGGTGTTGTTACTTGGAGGGAGGGTGGGATATCAGTTTTCATGTATTACATCTGCCTACAGATGGTGCCAATGCAAAAGTAGAGCATCCTCAGGAAAATTGCACATAGTGGACCATGTCCAACCATTAATAAATCTTTACAATATTCACCAAGCTAAATGTCATGCCAGAGTCAAGCAGTCGTGACATCACTACTATCATGGCTTCCGAAGTCACAACGAGCATCTGTCATTCAAAGGGGTCATTTTTTTTTTCAACAGAACCCAGAAGTTCTGTTCATCCTAAAACAGAAGCCAGGTGGATAGCAGTGAGGACCCCTTTGCAGACCCCATGGAGGTCCTTCATGTCTTAGACACCCATCTTGTTAACTCTTTCAATGCCAAGCATGTCTAAAGTCCATCTAATGAAGTGAAACTAGTCTGAATTATCATTAATATCTCAGATTTGTATTCCTCATAAAAAAAATTACTTTCATTAAAGTACCAGCATGCCTCTAGTTCCAGAGAAAATATCCCAGGTCCAATGAGCCCTGAGAAAAGCTGTTGACTCAGTCCAAAATTTGGCACTTAAAGAGTTAATTGTACGTCAAGATTATTTTCAACTCAAAGCAAATCCTACGCTCCTGTAGTCCTCTCTTAAATTCAGTCTTGGCTTATAATAGAAATCAACACTGCGTGGTAAGTGACATGTTACACTTTGGAGAAAAAGACTTCTGTAAACAACATAATTCACTGTTGAAATGAAAGCCTTTAGTCTATACATACATGTAGTGCGCCTCCCAGCACAACATTAGTACCAGTCAACTTCCCTTGACCTTAGCGGTGACAAAGCTTCAACTGCTGTTGCTCCGTATCCATACAGCTCATAAGCACCAAAGATAGAACTGACATATTTGCACAGTGACACGGCATGTGTCACTGCGCACACAAAAAGAGTTCCTTAATGAGTAACTGCAGCTCAAGAGCACAAGGTCTACTGATGTTAATGTATACAGCCACCAGATGGCGATAGTAGTCATTCTTGCCCCGGAAAAATGCTCATTGTCAACATGCCTGGAGATTGCACACCTGCAAAGTTAGCGCTGGCACTAGCAAAAAATTGCCAAATGCTACTAAAACCGTAAGTGGCTACTAAAAAGTAGTAAATGGCTAATAAAATTTCCAAAATATTCTTTCTTTTGATGAAGAAATTTAATAAATTCAAAGTCTGTATAGGTCTTTCCGGGAAAAATGGAAATTTTGGCTATCAATTTCAAAATCCTAGCAACTGTATTATTTTCCTTTTACATTACAAAATCCTAGCAACTGTATTATTTTCCTTTTACATTACACACACACTGTCATACTGCTCCATAACATGCGTAACTGCCCTAATTGAAACCACACTGAATGCATGGTGTCATCTATTTTTTTTTTTTCTTATGATGTCGATGTAAGGTACATGTAAATACCACTTGGGGTTGCCAATGCATTCTAAGGTACATGTACAACGGAGAAATGGACCCAGTGGCTGGGGTATGGGCTACCACTGCAAATTTAAAAAGTTGGTGCTGGCTTTATTTTTATTCCCCCCCCCAAAAAAAAAAAAAAAAAAGAAGAAGATACCATACATTCTTATTTGAATAAATGGAGTCCTAACCTTCAAATGTCAGAATTAAATCAATAGTTATCTGTTGCTATTTTTCATCCACTCACCAAAAGAAGATTTAGTACCAATCATATCTGGTATCACTGAGACTTTCAGCCAATCAGAATAGAGGTGTGCAATTACAGTGGTACCTGCTGTATGCAACCACTGCCATCAGCAGCCACACTGCTTTTTGTGGTCACTACGCTCAGACATAGGAGTCAATTTCTTTGTAAAATTTACCTGTGGTGACAGGTCACCTCCTGTATGTGGTCGCTTTTTCTTGGCAGAAGGGGTGGCCACTTACAGCAGGTACCACTGTGCATGTAAATGCAGGTATAAGCCCCTAGCAATGTCACCCGCATGAATTACCAAGCAAAACACTGTGTCTCAAATTTTACCTTGTCTCTGATGAATGTTTTTCACCTATAGATAAAAAAACACTCAGACCTTCTGCATAGGTTGCAGTTTTCATGCAGTACTGTTAACCCACACAATGCCATTAGCCCTTTCCCCTTCAATGATGACTGAGTCAACAGCTTTCTTTGGTGTGGGCTTAGCACCCAACCCAGACCTAGGAAAGCTGTTGACCTGGTACATAGGTCCATCAACAAGTTTTACTTCAATTGTCTTCCATTACTGTTAACCTTTAAAGTGCTAATCACTACTATAGTCATTTTCTCATTTCTGTTAAACACAGAATGGTTAAAAGATTCAAATTCCTGATGGAGATACCTTTCATTCAAATACAAGCACGCCTAGTCTAAAGCAAATAGTAGTCTTAGTCAACAGCTTTCCTGGGGCACTTTGCGTGCAATGCGCGCAAAGTGTCCCCAGGAAAGCTGTTGACTCAGTCTTAAATCAGCGCTTTAATTAAGTTACATGTACGTGTAGTGAAAAACACTGAAGCAGACAACATTCAACACCAACTGGTTTGGACTGGTTTAGGAGGGAAAAAGCGTTAAGTAAGGAATTATGAAAAGAAAATCCAAAAAATATAATGGACTGGTACGCAGAACACTTTTTGAGCAAACTGTGACACCAAAATGCTTCTTTGGAGTGCCTGCATGTAGGTATATGTGCCATTCATACATGGCAACATGCTTCTGATGCAATAACATGCACTTATCTGGAATTTTCTATTTGAAATTTTCAAGTTAAATCTTTGACAAATGGTTGTTGTTTTCCTTCGATTATGATTTAGAAATGTTTCTCCATGCAACTCTGTAATTGAATCATAATAAATACAATATTGTATGACTGCTCAGGCTATGGAAACAACATGATGCTTCCAACATGCTTTAACATTGCATCAGTCTTGTTGAAACTGCTTGAAAGGCTGTCTAAAGGTAAATATACTTGTCTTTGTTCCATTCCCGTGTATTTAAGCATGCTAAATATTCTGATGAGGAGTGTATTGTGCCATTTGGGTGCCTCAGAGTTGCTACGACACATTCAATATCTTAAAAGTAATTAGAAGCATTGTTTTGTTGTATTCTGTTCATGGTATGTCTTAACTATCCATCAGTAATAAGAAGGTCCCTACAGGATTTAAATATTGCTATAAAACACACAGTTCTTCTGAGATTCAAGGGGATGTCACCAGCATGAATTTTGAAACTGTCAATGCTACAATGGATTTAAATATTGCTATAAATCACACAGTTCTTCTTCTGAGATTCAAGGGGATGTCACCAGCATGAATTTTGAAACTGTCAATACTACAATACCACACAGGGCAGTTTACCTTGAGGTAGGAGTGTCATATCCTCGTTCGTAGTCATCTAAGTCTCCCATGTCCTCATCCAGGGACTGTCCTAACTCATTCAGCAACACGTCTAGGGCCTGTATGATACAAAATGATTGCTTTTTTCAACACAGTGCATGATATTATATTGGTGTACTTTTTGCTGTTCCTAAAAATACACTATTCACAGGTGATATACGGCACCTGACTTTTCAATGTGCATGTCGTGAAGAAGTCAAGTCATTTTACAGGTGACAATCCATAGACACTTAACCCCTGTCTGCATATACTTACAACATCAGTGACCATCTTTTCATGTAGTCGCCTGAGAGGTTTATTCTCGACTGTTGTCTTCTTGTCTTGCCGTACGCCAAAGAATTGCTCCAACAGGATGTTGAGCATGAGACCTACAGGAGCAAGCATACTGTCAAACAAGCAACCACACAAGTCTAATTCTACAGGATTTAATGTATTTCATTTGGATTTCAGTAATGAAGTGATTGGCATTCTCCGGTCGATTGGCATTTATTTTGCCGCGAAGCACACCAGGGCACACGTGAGAAACAAATTTGCACAACTTAAAATCCAAACAAAATATATTTTTCTTTATATTTTCCTCTTTTTGAACACACTAATAGTAAATGTCAGACATTTTAAAATTAAAAAATGAATCCTTGGCAGTACACTTGACCACTCCATACAGTAATCCCTCCTTTGAAAGACCACTCCTTTGGGAGACCACCTTCTTTGAGAGAACACAGTTGTCAAGTCTTTCTGTAGTACTTTTCATGTTATTTATACCTCCTTTGAGGGACCACCTGCTTTATGTGACCACCTTTTGGGTGGCACTACGGGTGGTCTCTCAAAGGAGGGACTACTGTACAGTGGTCCCTGTCTTGAGAGGCCACCCCAAAGGCAGGCCCAAAAGTGACCTCTCAAGACAGGTGGCCTCTCATCACAGTGTCCCTTTCAAGACAGGGACCACTGTACTACAATACAGTGCATTAAACTTGCAAGGGGTGACACTGTGGTCTGTAGCTGCTGCTGTTACCGTGAAACATGCTTTCATAGACCACCCCTATTAAGGATGATCAAATTGTGGTCTCTCTTCCATAAAAAGATATACTTAACTCTTTTAGTGCTAATCATGTCTAAATTTGATCTTACTAGTCTGAATTATTATGAGTATCCCAGATATATTTGTCATCAAAATACCTTTCATTCAAGTACCAGCATGCCTATATTTCCATAGAGAATACCCAAGGTCAACAGCTTTTCTCGGCACACACTGAGCCTAATGCGCTGCAAGAAAAGCTGTTGGCTCAGTTCAAAATTTAGCACTTAAAGAGTTAAAATGCATAGTGTACACGTACTTAACATTGCGTGACCAAGGCTACCACACAGGAGGCCAAAATGTTGTAAATTCCTGTCATGTTTTTCACGACGCTTTTCTCTTCAACAGACACGATGTGCTTCTCAAGCTTCATATTCGCTGCACACCAACTGTCCACTTACTTGCAAGGAATCTGTTGGCGTGGTCGTTTTCTGTCCACATCTTGCCCTGTCTTGCATACAATGACAGTAGATACTCCAGGACAAAGGAGTCGATCAGCTTGTCTGACGCATGGTGCGTGACCTGTTGTAATGCAAATGAAGTGCAATACATGTATAGGCACTTATCAACTCTCTCCCGCTCAAGTCACCCAAAAATGCCTGAATATAATATAAACAGTTGTTTCGCCTGAATGTTTTTTACTGATATTTCTCGTTACCAGAAGCATTTTTGCTGAGATATGTACAATGAAACTTCATTATAATGACACTCAAACAGTGTTATAGATGTTTAACTGATGAGCAAATATCACTGCCGGGTCCAGAAATACAAAAGCTATGCCTATGGGAGCTTCACGGCCAGCATGCCCCAATGTACCCACTGACTCTGACCAATATCCTTCCATATTACAGTTAGTCAGTACACAGGCAGTTTGGATAGATCTATGTTTGAGTGAATTCTGGTAGTTGATCTAAATCTCCCTTTACAAAGGCATGCTAAAGTTTGGTTCATATTTTATTGGACTGTGCCACATGTATGTATATCATGTATATATACATGTATGTATACATTACTACATGCCTCCACCTGCAGCTATTCTGGAGACACTTATATGTCATTAAGGCATGTCAATTCAAAATACATGAACGTACATGTTCTGCCTTATAAATATAGAACGAAATTACCTCTCTAAGTTCTCGTCTGCGTATTTTGCTGTCATAATGAGTCAAAACCTCTTTGGCAATGTCATGGTAATTGTCCCGTAATTCTGGTTTCATGACCTCTTTTTCGACAACGTCCTCCACAAGCACCTCAAATATTGCCTCGCGTACCTGTCAGACCAAAATTAAAAACAAAAAAAAAACAATAAACAAGAGGGCTGTGTGAACAGCCCGTGCCTCAGCCGATCTTGACATTCATCACACTTGCAGCTCTATGAACTTGGGAAAGGATCAAGGACACCATGTTCTGAGTAAGTCTGACGTTTATAAAAGAACACTTACATGTGCAACAGCAAAGTTCAAGTAGCTCTCAAGTTATAATGAAGAGTAAAATTCATGTATGTTGCACTGTGACCCCACAAACAAGGTCAAGGTCATTCATGTACTGTCTCAGCATGACCTTCATACAGAATAATTAACATGTGCAGCTAACTCAAAACAGATCTCAAGTTATCAAGTAAACAGTAAATTTCGTGTCAGTTGTCCTGTGAATTAGCATTAGAATGCCCATTGACTTACATAGTAATCAATAGGAAAGCTGCATTGAACGATAAGTACCCGAATTGAAAATCCTTAAAAATCAGGAATCCAAAGCTGTGCCACCTAGTAAACAACTGTTTGACCCTTCCGCAACAACATATCACATTTCAGCTTAATCTGAGGGATGGTTCTGAGAACAAGTGAAAAATAGCAAAACCATACAAAAAATTCATAAAAAAATTGCAGCACCACCTGGTGAACAAATTGGGAACTAGGTGTCCCCGGAAGTGTCTATGTACGATATCATAGCAATTGGGTGGGCGGCTTCAGAGGAGAAGAATTTTGAAGGTTTGCCCCAAAAAAGAACAAAAAATTTCATAGAAAATCCAAAAATCAATAGAGCGTGACCATTTGAATACAGTTGGTAGAGATCCACCCAAGGCACATCCCCACCAAGTTTGAAGTATATTAAAGTTATGACCATTACAAGAAATTCCCATGTTAAACTTTCCTATTAAAACTTTTGTAGAAATTTTTGAAAAAAAAATCATAAAAAAACCCAAATTCATTGGAACATGACCATTGGAACAATCCTGGTAGACACCCACCCAAGGTACATTGCCACAAAGTTTGAAGTAAATCTGGATGATGGTTTTGGAGAAGAAGTCGAAAATGTAAATTAGCATTAGAATGCTCATTGACTTACATGGTAATCAATAGGAAAGGTGCATTTACCCCAAAGGAGCCGAATTGAAAAAATCATTAAAAATCGGGAATCCGCAGCATCCCGACATGGTGAACAACTTTGTTTGGCCCTTCCATAAGGAACGTATCAACCACGTATAAGCTTAATCTGAGTGACGGTTCTGGAGAAGAAGTCGAAAATATATATAGCTATAACACACAAAAATTCATATAAAATTAGAAAAAAAAAAACTGCAGTGCCACCTGTGAACACATTAACAACAAGAAGTCCCTAGATGCCTTCCTGTGTGATATCAAAGCAATTGGGTAAGCAGTTTCGGTGAACAAGATTTTTCAAGATTTGTCCATAAAAAGAACAAAAAAAATCATTAAAAATCCAAAAATCACTGGAGCATGAACATTTGATCAAAATTGGTAGAAACCCACCCAAGGTACATTGCCACCAAGTTTGAAGTTAATCTGGATGATGGTTTTGGAGAAGAAGTCAAAAATGTGAAATTAGCATTAGAATGCGCATTGACTTCCATAGTAATCAATAGGAAAGCTGCATTGACCGACAAGTACCCGGATTGAAAAAATCGTTAAAAAACAGGAATCCGCAGCATTCCCACATAGTGAACAACTTTGTTTGGCCCTTCTACAAGGAACATATCCACCAAGTTTCAGCTTAATCTGAGTGATGGTTCTGGAGAAGAAGTCGAAAATAGCTATAACACACAAAAATTCATAAAATATTAGGAAAAAATTGCAGCGCCACCTAGTGAAAAAATTAAGAACTAGGAGTCCCAGGGAGTGTTCCTGTGTGATATCAAAGCAATTGGGTGAGCGGTTTCAGAGAAGAAGATTTTTTACGATTTACCCAAAAAAGAACAAAAACATTCATTAAAAATCCAAAAATCACTAGAACATGACCATTTGAACCAACTTTGGTAGAGACCCACCCAAGGCACATTTCCACCAAGTTTGAAGTGAATCTGGCTGGCGGTTTTTGAGAAGAAGTTGAAAATGTGAATGGTGGACGACGGACGGACGGACGACGGACCCTCAAAAAACCTCAGCTGACTGACAAGTCAGCTGAGGTAAAAAAACAAAACAAACAAACAAAAAAACCAAAAACAAAAATTCCTGTTAAAATTCCACAAAAGGCACCCACATATAAACTGTCATCATTCTGTTTCACCCTTTTCAATGATTATCATGTAAACAGAACAGATTTTTTGCCGAGGTATGCCTATGACACCTGTCATAAGTGCATGCCCCGGGACTATAGCTTTCGTAATGTCTTGCTGTGAAATGCAGATCATTTTCAACCTATGACGAATGAATGTCATGGGTCGTGTCTTGCTGAGAAATGTAAAGGCCGATTATAAACATGATAAATGCATGAGTCAGGTCAATGGTTTTCCTTGGCATGGGTTGGCAGCATGTGTCCACCATGTACCACAGAAAGGGATTGAGTCTGCCTGATTATGACCAGGAGAAGTTAGCCTCCTCCAGCTTTCCCTCTGGTAAAAATCTGACAGACCCAAAGAGCTCGAAGCTTGTGTCCTGGAATATTTGCTATGATGTGGCTATCATTTGAAGGTTTTTTACCTTTTATCATGACACAACTGTATTCATAAAGAGTCTATTAATCTGCAACACATATATGACCAACAATAAAAGATATATCATTATGCATAGATACACCAATTTCTGAATGACTTGTTTTCATTAGCAACTGCAACATTACATTGATCAATTACTTACAAAATGTATATTCATACATGTACGTAATTATTATCTGTTACATTCCATTCAGAATTAAAATGTAAAATGTTGAAAAATCTACAAAGCAGTTCAACGTGTCACATTATTCTCACACTATGCAAGGATCAAGGATAACAATTAGCATTGCTGACATTATGGTCATGAATTTTGGGGTTTTTTTTTTTTTTTTTGGTTTTTGCTTTTGTTCCTTTGCAACTTTGTAGTAACATCATCCCCCAACAGCTGTTGTTTACAGAAGTAAAGGCAAATAATCTGGACTTACAATTTTTGGCCCCGAGAAGTCGATATGATCAGACACCAGGTCCATAAGTACATCGTATGCCTCCGCCTTGTCCATGTGACTTGACACGAAGGCAGACACAGTGGCTCTTGTCACATCTATGGCACCCTCATTGACAACATCACTGATGAGCTGATTTAGCCAATCTTCTACGGGGTCTTTTTCCGAGATCTTATTGGCCAGGTAGCTATAGGGAGCACAGAGTAAAGTAGCAAATTCTAAATATAATAGCTGCTAATTGAGATGGTACTTTTTTTTTGCTGCTGCGCGGTGCTGACTGTCCTATTCTCGCCACTTCACGGAAGCGAGAACAGTCTAGTGAGGTCACTTTTCTAGAGCGATATATTGTCCTCATAGGGTTAACACGGCGAAATTACTGTGGAAGTTTGAACTTGTTTATTTCTGTGAGTTATGCTTGGACACTGATATCAATATGGCAGTACATAACTGTAAGGTGCCTGGTTGTACTTCAGATACGAGAAAACATGGGAAATATGAGAAATACCCGTGGATGGAGGGTGTAACTTTTCATAAATTTCCGTCCGCCAAGCAAGAGGCTAGTAAACACCGTACTTGGCTAAAAATGATTTCCTGCTTGAACAGCCAAATCTACCTGATCTTTCTTGTTGTACTTCGACACCTGCAATCCTCGTTGTTTTAGGAAAGTTTTCAAGTCGGCAACTTTCATTTTGCCGAATCTTTCCTTGGAATTTTCTCGCAACACTGCCGCCGAATCCATGTTTACATCAACGCACTTGACCCACTTCTGACTGCAGGGTTTCCTGTCGCGGGACAGTGCAGAGTTTGCTGTCACGGTAATGATTTCCCTGACCTATATTGAGCCGCATTTAGCGTGACCCCAGAGTTCATCACTTGGCAACTGGCACATGCGCATAGACAAAAAACTACTATGTGACACCTGGTGTACCAATTCAGTACCATCTCAATTAGCAGCTATTACATCATATAATTTTTGGGGTTAAATTTTGAACACGTAAATGGCACAAAACTATTATTTTTTAGTAAATGTACATATTTGAAAAAAAAACCAGATGTATGCACATACCTATATCTTGTACATGTACATTGTGTACCTTGTTATGGAATTAAAATATATTTAAAAAAATCACACGATCTTGCTGCGGTTTTGATGAAGTAGCATGAAGCTGTATTCCAGACCGCAAGCTATCCACCGTACAGAGCTCCTGGCACTGAAGGATCTATCATGAGGGAGTTGTAACGTTTCTGTTCCAAAAGAGTTTCACAATTCTTGACTTAAACTGTCAGTTCAGGGGATTGCTGGTCCCAAAAGTAATTTTTGTGTTGTGGTAAAGTAAGTGTCGCTGAGAGAAGGAAATGTTTGTATTCAGTTCTATGTTTACGTGAGCAGCACCGTGGGTATCTGCAAGGTACATATCATCAATGTTTATTGGTTGGGAATCACCAAATATATGGTTATTTTTAAGAATTTCATTTCATGGTTGTACAATTTGAAATTGATGGTGAATTTTTTTTTCACCCTTAAAGTGCCAATCTAAGACTGAGTCAACAGCTTTGCTAGGGGATAGCTGCTGACTGAGACTACTTTTTGCTGTAGACTAGGCTTGCTGGTATTTGAATAAAACATGTCTTATTAAAGGAATTATTTTAATAATTTAGCCACTATATGTTTTATGATAATGACAAAATGACTCTAGCTGTGATTAGCACCTTAAGGGTTAATTCCAAGGTTGACATTGTTTTTGTGTGAACTGTTGTCATCTCCAACCCACCCATATCCCAATTTATGACTTTCCCCCACAGGTGGACCACTGTGCCCATTGATTTTCTCCCCTCCAATGCGTAGAGAAAGCCCCTTTGCTGGGGTAAGACTACTTGATTGTATAGTTTTAACATAGACACTTACCACAGAGCAAGGTTTACATGGTAAAATAACATGAATACCCCAGCTGAACAAGTTTATATATGGAAGGAAAATGATTTCTAAACTATCAATGAAACCTTTCATAAAATGTTGCACTTATAACAAAAAGTTAAGAATATTTTAGGGCAGTAAAGTGTCTGCTATAACTGACACAATGGCTTTTTGCCTGTTAAACACTGAACTTGTATCAATGGTTATATCCCACAGAGCTGTATGCTGTGGTATTATGAGCACATGCTGCCAAAATGTACTCAGTTTAAAGGCTTCACAAACTACTCTGGTGATAAAGCCCACAGGCGTCAGAAACCAATTGACGCTTATGTATGGACTGGTTGAGTCAACAAATACTACTTGTACTACTACAGTTACGCCCGGCTAACAGTTAACAGTCAAATGCTTTTTTCGCGTTTTGCTGGTGTTTGGCTTGTGTTTGGAAACATTTGAAAATGTTTGGAATGTGTTTGGAAAGTGTTTGGAATGTGTTTGGAACGTGTTTGGAAAGCGTTTGGGGAAAATCTCAAACACTTTTACAAAACATTCAAACACTTTCACAAAGCTACCAAACACTTCTCCAAACGCGTTCAAACACTTTCCAAATGCCTTGAACAATTACCCGAACGATTTGAAACACTTTCACAAACGCATTCAAACACTATGCATTTCAAACACTTCCATTTAAATGATGAAGAATCTCCAAACGTATTTTCAACAGGTCCAGCAATATATGATGTACCTACATGTAAATGTGCACTTATCCAGCATTATAGGTTGTATATATTTATATAAAACATGATCCACATAGGTTTACCCAAGTGTCTAATTCAACTAAATTTAATTAAAGACTTAATTCTTCATTTAATGTTGTTGGGATTTTTAGGTGCTGATAAGATTTTTAGACACTTGTTAAAAATATTCCTGTCATTAGAATTAGATTACCAAGTGTACATGTATGACATACATTTGGTGCAAAGTGTAAAGTGTTTGAAAGCGTTTGGAAAAGTGTTTGAAAACGTTCGGCTTTTACCAAACGCGTTCGGCAAAGTGTTTGAAAGTGTTTGGAAAAGTGTTTGAAAGCGTTTGGCAAAGTGTTTGTAAAGCGTTTGGAAAGTGCTGACAAAGTGTTTGCTACATGTTTGCAAAACGTTTGACTTTCACTGAAAGTGTTTGGGAAACCTTTGGGAAACGTTGGTGCATTTGGCGTTTGTTAACTTGAACGTGAGCATAACTGTATGTGTGGCTCAGCCTGTCAGTACACAAATACTGTGTGAATGTGTCATTAATTTTGCCTGTAAAAGGTTTCTAACATCTTCTAATTGAAAATGCCTGGGATATATCTGATATTGACAGGCATACTTAGCAAAATGTTTTACAATTAAAGTTCATGTTGCTATAATTTACTTTGAAGATTGGTACTTTTAACATGCATTACCCTATACCCACAAGTGTCCACCCCCCGCAATGCCCTCTCCAGTCAGCTGGAGGTGAGAAAATTCTATGCTTTGTCGGTTGTGTGAAAGGAGTCAACTGCAGTAGTCCCTCCTTTGAGACACCACCCCTAGTTCCATCCAAGTGGTCACACAGAGCATAAAGATGTGTCTAATGCAACTTTCAGTATCTGTTGAATGACCAAGTGGAAAGTTGGAATAGAGACCAACTCCATCAATAGGAACCATAAATATTAAAAGTTTACTCTGGCTTGGAACAGAACTTATTCACAACTGATGAGCCAAGATACTAATGAAACTGGTCTGGCATTTAACACCTCAACTGTGTACTTTCATCAACGCTTGTCTTATTGTCTTTTTATTGCCACACAAAGTTATGAAAATGGTTTGCCTGTAAAGAAATCGGGCTAATATAGGGGAAACGGGTATTTCCATGATAAGTGATTGAGCTTTTTGTTTTTTGTGAATTGTGATTCACCTTTATTTTATTTTCTGCCAACTGTGAAGCAGCCAAATTCTCTCTCTCTCTCTCTCTCTCTCTCTCTCTCTCTCTCTCTCTCTCTCTCTCTCTCTCTCTCTCTCTCTCTCTCTATCTCTCTCTCTCTCTCTCTCTCTCTCTCTCTCTCTCTCTCTCTCTCTCCCTCACTCCCTCACTCCATCTATTGGTCATACGAACCTGTCAACTAACTCGTTTGTATTCTCCATAACAATATCTTTGACAATTCTCTGCACTTCTTTGTTCACCAGGTCGTCTATCACTTCTGTGCTCGGCCCATGGTAAGGGTGGTCTCGTGGCTACAAACAGCCAATATAAGCCATGTACCTCAATACACATTCGGGGAAAAAAATCTTGACCACTCATAAATACATTACAGGAAATATAACTGTACTGAAATATATAGACAACATACTAGTCTACTGCACTCTGCTGGTATTTCTGGCTGCTCAATCTACTGTCGAATATAATCTCCTTTAAGTAGTGCAAAATAGAATTTTACAAGTAACCCTGGCCAGATACTACAATACAAACAAAATTAATGTAAATCTCTTAAATGTTTTGTTGTGGTTGTAAAATTAAAGGTATTAAGTACATCTATAAACTGAAGATAAAAGGAATAGTTTTACAAATTTAGGTTACCTTCCTTGACAGGTAAGTGGATAGAAATTAATATAAAAAGGTCCAATCGGTACAAATGGCAAATACATTTTAGCATGAAAATATTGAAAAAGACAATCTGGTTAATAAACACACAACTCTGTCAATTGTAATGTTTTTCAAGCTGAGCATTTAATAGAATCTTGCACATGAAGTCCTTTCCCTGTTAATACCAAAAGCATGGAAGAAAGTACATGTATCTTATTTCATATAGCCAGCAAGCCTCATTAATTATTCATGACCCAATAAAACTGGGCTCATAACTGCCCTGTTAAACTCGTGTGAAAGTCAATTCAGCATGGTCAACTTACAGTGCCCCTTGTTGGCCACACTGGCCAAGCTGTTTGTGATTAATTGATACCCACTGAGTTGAGGGCAATTATACATGTATAAATGCAGGAGGCTGCATATTAATGAATTACATGTATGGTTGTATACTAGTGTGGGTGGTACTAACCCCTCTTTTGCTCAACAGAGAGCAGGACAGCATGACAAATACTGAATTGCCATGGGTGTGCAATAAACATGATAACACAACACAGTACTGAATTGACCAATCAAATGTGCGGCCTATTCTCCCTTTTTTTGAAACTGATTTTGCATTAGACAAATACACACCTCAGTCCCCAAGGAAAAGACAAAAAATAGCAATCCAGATTGCAGGCTAAGAGTACTGCATTGTGCAGGTGGCCATTAATCCTTCCTCCCTTCAATTTACCCTTAAAGTGCAGATTTAAGATTGAGTCTACAGATTTCTTCAGGGCACTTTCCATGCAAAATGTCCTGAGGAATGCTGTTGACTAAGACTACTTTGTGTTTTAGATTAGGCTTGCCGGTATTTGAATGAAAGGTATCTTCATTTGATCCGTAATATATTTAACGGTTATATGAAAACAACTATAGCCATGATTAGCACTTTATGGGTTCAGATTGAGTTTAAGTACGAGTCAACAGCTATCTTTGGAATGAGCTATCGCCAAACCCATACTAAGCAAGGCTGTTGAAAAGCGGTATGTTCTCGTGGTAAGTCCCATCTACAATTCTCATTTGAACTGTTTTTCATTGCTACTGAAATTTGTGAAAACATTGTGGAGCCTTGATGGCATCTTTCCACAGGCCAGTATAAAGGGCAAAGGGTTAAATACAACTAAAACCAGAACATCAAACACCACAAACAGTGGTAAATATTTCCATAGTTTAACCACGTACAATTGTTTTGTGATGCAAAGATGATTTTATTCTGGATAAGCAAAAAACTCACAACAAAGCAAGTACCTAGTGCCATCGTATCACAGCAGCCTTAATGTGACATTCTCTCTTTAAATTATACTCGTGATGCAATTATGCATAAATTTTACAGACTCCAACTAAATATACAAGTAAGAAAAAATCTATATATATATACAAGTAGATACATGAATATACCCATATCTACTTTCAATAAGTCATTTTTGCTATGACAGGATCCGGGCGAAGCTGATGGCAGGTGATTGGGTGAAACTGGTATATATAAAGCAGCCACGACATCAAAGCTCATGTGTACATGTACTCTCAAAGCTTGTGTGGCGATGTAACACTATTGCAACTATAACTACAGTACAAGTGAAACCTGTCTGGAAAGATCATCGCCAGAGATAAGCAAATGGTGTTCTTTAAAGCAAGCTGGTCTTTGGTAGCAGGTATGAATAGGATGCAACGTACAAAGCACAGAAATATAAATCCTGAAAGGGTGGACCGGTCTTGCAACCCCTTCCCCCTTAAACGGGCCAAAACCAGCTGATGGTCAAATGTCGTCTGCTTCAGTGTTTTCAACTAATTTCAACAGCAATGAAAAACAATTTTGACTGAGAATTGTAGATGAGCCCTATCAGGATCACATGCCCCAGGTCACCAACTTTCCTTGGCATGAGTTGCACTTAGTGCCCAACTCATGCCAAGGAAAGTTGTTGACTCAAGTGTCAATTCAATGGGGAAAGGGTTAAGACAGGGAACAGTGCATGTTTAATACTGCAGCAATACTCCATCAAATAGCTGACCAGGATGCAATCCAATGTAGCGTGGTGCCTTCCATTCATGACAACTCCAACTGTTAACACAAAGCAGTACAGTGAAACCTGTTTTGAGAGACCACCCCTAGAGCAAGCCAAAAAGTGGTCACATAAGGCAGGTGGTCCCTCAATAGAGGTATAAAACATAGGAGAGACAGCAAAAGGGACATAGTAAACATGGTCTGAAAAGGCAGGTGATCTTTCATCAGTGGTCTCTCAAAACAGGTTCCACTGTATTATGCTGATGATGGTCTTAAATTACATGTAACTTTGCTGCAAAAATTTATATTCTGCTGTCATAAATTGGTACTCTTAAAAAGCCAACCTCCCATGAGAGGTAGTCTTCAAAGCAGGTACATGAACAGTACATATACCACTAGTACTGTAATTAACTCTTTCAGTGCCAAATTTTGGACTGAGTCAACAGCTTTTATCAGGGCGCATTGTGCCCAATGTGTGCCGAGAAAAGCTGTTGACCTGGGGTATTCTCTGTGGAAGTATAGGCATACTGGTATAATGAATGAAAGATCTTTCTACCAGGAAAAGGAATCTAGGATCCTAATGATACTTCAGACCAGTTTGACTTAAGTAGATCAACTTTAGAAGTGATTGGTACTGAAAGACTTTGAAAAAGCTCATAACTATGAAAAGCCAAGCAGGCAAGTCAATCTGCATTGGTAAGACAAGCAAATATCAGGGAAAGGCAAAAGAAACCCGATAAAGATCCTTTCAGGTACCATTATAGGGGCAACCATTTTGTACCTGTAGGTCTTTTTTTTTTTTTTTGGTCTCTTCGAATTCCCAAAACTGAATTGGAATTGTGCATTTCTTTCAGCCCTGAAAAGGTAGTTGATCTTTATTTCTTGTACAAATTGTACATAAACATATAGCAGTGAAATAGAATTTAAAACATTTTGGACTGATGGCATCAATTCCTTCTTTTTTTGAAAGGTAAAACCAAGGTGTACGGCCACATGAAGCTGAGACATCCACCTTAGCTCACACATTAGTCCAATCACCTCCCCTTTGTAAGTTAGGTTTTACCATGCTCAGGGCATGAAAACATTCTGATGTCCTACTGTCCATGACAAGTGAAATTTGATGCAGGACAAGTGAAAATTGAGAAAAATACCATGTAAAAGATAAGGGTACATTTCCTAGGGCAACTACACCCATGGCAGAATTTTCTCACCCTAATGTTTCTTTTTGTCTCCTATTTCGTGTTTCTTCGTTACCATTTTCAAGACATACCCAAGGAATACTGTTATTCCATACAAGCAACTACCAAGATCAGCTTCTCTCAACATGGTCACAAGAAACGCACAACTGATGGCATTAATCGCATACTGCTGAAGAGGTGTCTCAAAATTGTCTTCATTACCACAAGTGCACAGAGTATGGGCAGGGAAGGGGTCTGAGACCCATATACAAAATGTGCATGACTTTGCTTCCCTATTGTGACAATGATGATCTAGACTTGGGTCAAAATCGTCACTTAATCTTCCTTATTTTTGCTTCTATTTTTTTTTTTTTTTGGGGGGGGGGGGGGGGGCAGGGAGCAGGGAGGGGCCTGTGCCAACTCGTGGAAGTGACAATTTTGGAGAATGGCAAAGCATAAAACTTGCTGCAAAATAAAGAACTTCAGGTCTGCAAAATGTAACAGAGACTCAACCCAGATTAGGCTGCTACATGGATCTTAATTACCCAATATACAGTAAGGAACATAATTTATGCCTGCTACAGCATGTACAGTGAAACCTCATTATAATGACACCATCTGCTCCCTGCACAAAGTGTCAGATACCTGAATATATTAGATAAATGAATCACACAGCAAAGAGAGATGACTTCAATCTCTCAAAACCCATCTTGTGTAGTGACTACATCGCATATCTGAGTCTCATTATAATGTGGTTTCACTGTGTTATTTGTGATATCCATATCCATGCACTTGTGACAGATGCATTGTGGGATGTGTACACACCAATCCCTTGTCGTGTGCTATGACATCGATAAGTAGATCTGGAATGATCTCTTCCTCCAGGAAATCTGCCACTAAACTGTCGGTGTACTTGTGTGCAAAGCGTGGATTATTGTCAAGATACTCGGCTGCCCCTGCGCCCTGTAAACAAGTGTCATTCAACACAGGCATCTCTCTGGCCATCCACCAATACAGCATGTCAGAAACACTACAGTTTATTCATCTTAATAAGTGCACACTCCCTAAAAAGCACCCCCCCCCATTTTTTTCAAAGAAAGGACCCCAAAATATTCCATAGTTTTCAAGCAAGTGGTATAATTTATTATTACAATTAGAATCTACATTTTTTTCAGCTTTTGTGGATGAAATTTTTGCATAGCACACTGTGTGCTTATTAAGATGAATACAGTAATCATTGTGTGTGAATAGTATATGTACATGTATATGCCCCTGAGGTTTTATTGTGGGTGGGCAATGTGATCTTCTTCTGTTCATGGCTATGATACAAGACAGTCAAACTTGTATTCTTACAATAATTGTAACATGTTGGTGACAACTGCTTAAAGATGGAAGAGCTCCACACCAGAAATAGACTAAAAAAGCCCATTCTGGTACAATGGGGGTCCAGATTGAGTGATCTGCATTTTGTCTATTCCCCAAGGAGCCCCATGCAGCTGGCTTCAAGGGGAAGTTACCAGTAGAGCCACCTATAGGTGACATGCCTTACTACCAAAATGCTCATATTCCCTTCTCTTGAATAATGGAATTTGTATTTGGCTAATTTATATCAAATGTGAGTAACTGAAGGCAATGACTTATTTTCACATTGTCCACTTTTGTTTTAAATTTGGCTCACAATTTTGTAGATCTAGACAGAAACATAACTGTGAGCATAGTACATGAAAGGGCGACAAACATTCTGGGGATTTTAAACATTCTGGGGATTTTCCCAGGAAATTCTGAAAGAGTAGGGGATTCCTAAAAATAGCTACAAAGAAAAAATAAAAGCCCAAGCCTCCTATTCAATACATTGGGGAGACCCCAGTTCTAACACCCTAAATTTTAATGTAAAGCCCTTGAATTCTAGGGCTATAGGCATATGCAGAAACCCTAAGATTCCCATGTGAAGTGTGATACCAAATTGTTGTTTTCAAAAAAAGCAGTGCTACTGATTAAAGCGTCATCTTACAGGAACATTTTATCACAAATTCTTGAATCTATCAGTGGTTGACCATCATGCAAAACTCATTGTGAACACAGGTTTGTATACACAAGCGACTGATTAAACTGATCCTCATGGGCTAATTAACAGTGATTGTATTTATTACCAATCCTACATATCTATCTCATTCCATTCCAACGCATACATCCACAAAAAGTGCAAGGTCATAAATTGCTGTAACCCAGACCTATTCAGACCTAATTCCTGTTTATTTCTACAGAGCTGACACAGAAAGTCTGATGACTACAAATTTGAACTAGACATACCTTCAATGAATGCATTGATTGAAGGGTCTGCCATTTGCTCAGATTAGGTCATGGTGACACAAAAAACTAATTAGTTCATATTGGCATGCTAGCATGGCATACTGCCGAATTTGAGCAAAACACGTTGGAGCATTAGGGAGATATTGCAGTATCGAGCCCTTAAAAGCATGTAATTAGGCTGCCATTTGCTTAAACTGGGTCATGGTGACACCAAAATTTAATCAGTGTACCTTGGCATGCTAGATAAATGTGCGGCCAAATTTGAGCAAAATACATTGGCGCATTCTCACGATATTACAGTAACAAGCCCTAATGAGCATGTAATTAGGCTCCCAATTCCTTGGATTAAGTCATGGTGACACCAAAATCTTTTCATCTTGCAAGGCAAAGTAAGCATATTGCCAAATTTGAGCAAAATGTATGGGGGCAATCTGTAGATATGGCAGCAAAGAGAATGTGCACATCTGGACAGACGTCCAGACAGGTGGACGGACAACCCGAAAACAGAACGGGTCCCCCCCATGGGGCACACACTTAAAAATGTATATGTAATTGTGATACTAGTGTTAATTCAATGGACCTGTCACTTGAAAAGCAGATTTAAAATACTTTCTCTTTGTGTTTCTGTCATTGGGTGCATGTATTTCCGGCAGCTTCATTTCTTGTGCTGTACATTGCCTGAATTTCGCTCTATTCTCATCATGCTTATGTCCACTCATTTCACAGATGGCACAAAACCATGAAAATAAGAACACAGTGAAATTCATGTAGTTTTTCAACTCTGCTTGAGTAGGGATTATGTCCGAAAAAGTGAAAGGTCAAAAATACCAACAAAAAAAAAAAAAAAAATTGTGAAAATTTATTCCTGCAAAATTAAAGCAATTTACATGACATTGTATAGTCCTAAATAAATCATGGGTGTCACTGCAAGGGTAACATGAAGTAACCCTGGGGTAATCATAGTTACGACCCGGTGATGGTGATCTCTGACATCTACACTTACCAGTCGGCTTTTCCTGTCCCTGATCGTGCTGTCTTCTGCGGAAACCACACGTCTATTTGCATAACCCTGAAAGACATAATCATTCCAGCCTTTGATTTTGATGAATGTTTCTCTGCAACTATCATGAACAAAACATGATCATAATCACTCGCATAGTTATGGGCAGTGGCTTCTGTATACAAAGTATAGCAATGCCATTATAATTAATTTTTTTTTAACTGTTTCAGTGCCATGTTTTGATCAACAGCTTTTCTCAGTACACTTTGGGTGCAATGCATCGTAATTGTGCCGAGGAAAGCTGTTGACCTGGACTATGATATTCTATATAGCTTCATGTATGCTGGCGCTTGAATGAAAGATTTTTTACAGGGAACACAAATATAGCATCCTTATTATAATTAATTCAGATTAGTTGTTTTTCAGTAGTTCTACTATAGTCGCAGTTGACACTGAAAGAGTTAAATATAAAATGCAATGCAATACAAGACAATACAATACAATGCTCTATATCATTTCAGGCCTTTGGTCAATAGCTTATATAAGACCAAATATGCATCGGATGAATGTTCCAGACAATATATAATGGTATTCCTGAATTATTATAATCTGTAGGACTATAAAATGAATCACATGTAGTTTATCGCATTCAGAATTCATCAATGCCAGCTACATGACTTACCTGATACCTGCGTAGCATGGGGTTGTGATTTGGGTCAAAAGGGTCGTATGGTGCCGGCTGGTGCGGAGCAATATAGGAGAAGTGAGGCGCCATGTAATCATTGTAGCTGTGGGGTCTCCCTCCATCTGCATAATAACATGAAAATTAACACTGTCGCCAATAGACCAGTTCATAAGACTTGGGTTTATTCAGTTCACTTCGGCCCGAGTTTCTGGAAGTGCGCCCTGCTTTGTTTACATTTTGCGCTCAACCACGCCGACCGGATTTAACGTGGAAGGATCAGAAAGTAAAACACAGGATTTGCTTGGGTTTAATGAAAAATTAAACCGTCAGGAAACTAAACATGTACATTTCACCACTGATGTGACATTTTAGGTAAAAGATTTGCACTGTTCAGCACAATCCATGCTGTAACCACTAGCGTTAGCCGTGGCATCTGTTGTGAACATTTGAAAGCGTGGGCCCGACTCAGCCACTTGCTGATTGGACAATCAGGCCAACAATCGAATGCATAATTAATTAGGCTCCGAAAAGTCCGGTACAAGTTGGTATGAACAGGTCAATTGCTCTTTTCTATTTGCACTTTAACTCTTTTCTGGGAAATCAGACAAAATGTTTTGCCAAAGTAATGACCTAAGGCTTCAGCGAGTAGCAGCTTCGAAAAAAATTTTCCTCCTCGGATGTCTAATAAACTTTATGGTTCTACACAGAAGCTACATTCTATTACAGTATCAGCGCACTTAGCAATATGCTGTATCAGTCCACTGTCCAGTACACTGCGCATACAATGCAAGTACATTGATATATCAATAAACTTACCAATATATCCCTGTGGATGTGGGGTTTTCCCTTCAAGATATGTTGGGTCATCTCGATACCGCACTTTTTTCTTGACTTTTGCTCTTGGGCTCGCTTTTGGCTTTGCAAAACTGCCACCAGGGGGCATTATGATGGGTCCCGGGTAGAATACTGGGGCATGCGGGTAGTAGGGGTAGGGATAAGGATAGGGGAACTGGGGGTGATAGGGAAGATCCTCAGAGCTATCGCTGTCCCCTTCTTCTCCCCAGCTGTCATATCCATTGGTGGGTCTGCAAAACAGGCAATTTGTTTACAAGTACAGTGAAACCTCATTATAACGACACTCAGATACCTCACATATTCAACATAATGACACAACTCTTCATGAGAAAAAAGTTTATTTTCTTTGTTATTTGATTCATTTTATAAATTTAACACATTCAGTTATCAGACACATTTCTTAGGGAACAGATGTTGTCATTATGATGAGTTTTCACTGTACCATCAAGTGGTACCTCCCTTGAGAGACTACTGCATCAGGAGACAACCTGCCATAAGCTGCCATCTGTTCAGCATCCTTTTTATTAGTATCTCTTCTTGTTATTTACAACTGATGAGAGGCCGTCTGATTCCACAATCTGAACATCCCTAGGGGCGCCCTTTCAAGACAGGTTTCACTGTACAACTTAACTGCTGTCAGAAGTCAGTGGCTGAAAAATGTCTGAATGAAGATCAGAGTAACAGTACCTGGCTGTTCTTACTACAATATACCAAATTTAATACAAAGAGAAACTTAACAAACCTAATTCTATTAGCCCATGTACCGTTTGAACACTATCAAGTCTGATATTCTAAGAGCAAATAAAGTCCTATTCCGTACCATTCACTGAAAAACTGTTTTGTTCTAAATCATAATAGCAAATTAATTTATGAAAGGAACAAATCATATTCATAAAATTTGAAATTTTGAAGAAAGTCTTAGGCATTATTAGCCTTTAAAAAATCGGGTTATCAGCGGGGAACCAGCGCAAGACTTGTTTCGGTGCCACTAATCCCTGGACAAGTCATTCTGCTAACTGGCGGCACCATGTTTGCATTTCCAATGTGATTTCATGCTGACCATGGCAAGTCAAAAAAAACCCCCCAAAAATCATAAGAAAATACAAAATCACTGGAGCGCAACCATTTGAAAAAACTTGGTAGAGACCCACCCAAGGTACATCTCCACCAAGTTTGAAGTAAATCTGGCTGATGGTTTCGGAGAAGAAGTGGAAAATGTGAATTTTGGACAGACGGATGGATGACGGAACATCTTATAAGCTCAGCTGACTGAACAGTCTGCTGAACTTAAAAGGAACACTCTCATTGGCCAATGAAAAAATGAGGGATAATTTTACTGACTTTGAATGCTATTTCAGTCGGGATGCTGTTTCTTCTTCCTTGGCAAATACTGAAAGTTGCTGAGCTAACATTTCCCTGCCATTCTAATTGCACATTTCCAGTACGCTCTGCCATTTCGATTTGGTTTCATCCCTCTGAACACACTGCATGCTGGAGGACTAAAACATCAGTTTGAAGGCAATTTTTGCCCGTAAAGTACTGACTTAAGATTGAGTCAACAGCTTTCCTCAGGACATTCTGTGCACAAAAGGTCCCAAGGAACGCTGTTAACTAAGACTACTTTTTGCTTTAGACTAGGCTTGCTGGTATTTGAATGAAAGGTATCTTCATGAGGAATTTGAATCTTTCGACCATTATATGTTTAACAGTAATCAGAAGATGACTTAAGCCGCCATTAGCACTTTAATGGTTAATACTACATTTTGGATACAAACATCTATATGACTGTACATGTATGTGGCATGTGGAGCAACTAAACCTGCCTTAAGAGATCATGTGATCTGGTGATTACCAACTGGCGGCAACTCAAGACAGGTGGACTGATAGGAGGTATAGAGAGCGTTAAAAGTCTTAAGCAAAGTACCATGGAAGCGTCGTCTTTCCAGACGGGCGTTTTGGCAAGGCAGGGACCAGTGTTGCCATGGTTACTAAATTTGACAGAATCCATTGATGTGCAAAGATGAGAATTCAGAAACCTGGACAATACATGGGACTGATCATACTGCGTTATCATGTTAATTTTTATGATAAAAGGCTCAAAGAATTTAAATGAATTTTTTAAATGCTTATGCACATGATAACCAGCAGGTGCTGTCCCCTAGAGTCATGTACTAGCGTAAGGTCTTTTGGCCAGCAAAGTTAGTTTGTCATGCATTGGTAGGAATTATAACTTACAGCTGAGAGTTATATTTGGCTGCACAAATCTTCTTAACCACAAACAATGTTTTTTTCAGTCTGTTTTTTACTGAACATTTAATTTACAGTATAAATCGTAACCCTAAAATTAAATACAAACAAATCTCACTTTTCAAATGCTTGCTTTCTAGGTTTGTTGACGGGTGGCACAATATCATATTTGCTGCCTCTGATAGGTCCTTGTCGTAGCTTTGGCGGAGTGTCTATTCTGAAAACAGCAGCAACACATAATCATTAACCATTTGTCCCATGGACTAGACCAGGTCAACATATTTATGGGATGCTAAGCACCAAACCTGTGTTAAATGTTTAGTTTAAAATATCTTTTAAACAGTGCTTGTGATAAACTTTAAGGTAAAAATTTGAGGCAGACAACATTAACAAGTTTAAATCCAGCCAGACTTGAGGAAGGGAATCGTTGATCATAATCATATTTACCACTTAATTAATTCACTGATAGAAAATGTATGAGAGCAAGAGTCTGAGATCCCCAACTGAACAAAATATGGATATCTCCCGCTAGTTGGATAATATTATACACCAGACTGCAAAACATATAAATGAGAAGTAGTTATCAAAGTTATGACAAATACATGTACATGAAACTCACTGAGTCTAAAAGGATAACAACCAGAAAGGAGGAGGGACGGACAGATGCCCGTACGCACAACCATGATAACAACAATACCATGGGGGTAGAAACGTTAATGGAGCTAGATATAAGAGTGGTGCTTGCCCCACTGAGGGGACCGCCATATATACAAAATATGTATGGGAAATTTTATAGGGCAGCAAATGTATCTTACAGAGGACCATAACCCTGTGCAATATGAAAGCCCTGGCTCAAAAACTTCTCAAGTTATCATGCGGACACCAAATTCACTAATGTGGCTCTGTGACCTTAGAAATTGTGTCAAGGTCACCCATCTTAAAACTCAAGATAGCCCTTATAAAGGACTAAAATCCTGTGTTATATGAAAGCCCTAGCTCAAAAACTTGTGAAGTTATCATGCAGAAACAATCCAGACAGACGGAGCCTGTGGTCACTATGGGGGACTCGTCTTTGGCGGTCCCCTAATTACTGAATACACAGTCCATTTACCTGGGTAGTTGAGCTGGTGGGGTCCGCGAGTGTCTGCCCACAGGTGGTGACCCTTTGGCCCCTGCTTTCCTCAGCAAAGGATGACTATCTGGCAGTGGCTCGTAAGACCCTGGTCGTTGCTCTCCCAGGATTTCTCGCACTCTGCTTAGGCTGAAAATGCAGAGCAAAAAACATGTGTAGAATGACTTAATGGTAATTGTGAGTTGGCTCTTGAAGGATGAATCCTTGAATTTTGGAAATGTTTGCATCAAACATGATAGTATTGGTTAATTAAGGTATAGTTTTAGACATGAACAATGACTGGATTGGCTGCGGTACATGGAGACTGTATTGCATATGCCTTTTTATTTCCCAGATGATTTTTACTAAAAGTTTAACCCTTTCAGTGCCAAGTCTTGGACTGAGTCAATAGCTTTCCTGGGCATACTTTTGACCACATGGCACCCAAAGCATGCCACAGAAAGCTGTTGACCCAGGCTATTACATCCCTGGAGCTACATGTATGCTGGAACTTGAATGAAAAGTCTCGCACCCATATTATAATGGAGCGCAGCGTGCCATTTCACCTCTCAACTTAAGTCACACTTGGCACTGACAGAGATACAGAACAGCACGTCTGCTATATTTGTCTTCAGTTGCTTCTCATATTGACACAAATTTAAGATATCACAGTGTCTTGCAAGCAGTTCACGAAATCTGAAAAAGCCAGAAGTTGCATGATTATAAATATGTACAAGTACCAGTTCATTTCCTGATGTACAGTGTGGACTTTTCAAATATCAACGTTTGATCGCAATGCAGGGACCGCTCTGACCATTAGCCAAATGCTAGTGTTTCTTGAATTTGGCTAAAGAAATGTGAAAATGGATAAAATTTATTAAAATAAATCATTGAAGGACCAAGACCCAATTCTTGTATATAATGCCCTGCATTTCCAATATTGGCTACAAATTTTTTAAGTCAAGATCTGTCCCTACAATGGCTTCTGTATAAATGAATTAACTCTTTCAGTGTCTCATTAAGGACTGAGTAAATAGCTTTCCTCAGTATGCTTTGGATGCAATGTGATCAAAGCATGCCGAGGAAAGCTGTTGACCTGGACTATTATATTCTACTTGTTCTATGTGTGACTACAGGATTGTTGGTACTTGAATGAAAGGTCTTTTGACAAAGAGCATGAATCTAGCACCATCAGGATAATTCACACTGGTTTGTGTTTATGTAGTTCAAGGTAAGTGGAACTTGGCACTGAAAGATATAATTCTTTCCCTTGGAACAGGAACGCATCAAAAAGCTTTCCTTTGCATAGGCAGGAAGCTACAGTACATCAGTTACATGCCCAACACCCTCCACGGAAAGCTCTTGACCTGTAACAATTCATCATGATAGGTTCCATCTACACTTCTCTTTCCAGTAATTTTCATTACTGTTGAAATTGGTAAAAAAAAAATCAAGCAGATGAAATTTGACACCTGCCCCCCCGGCAACTCTCGTATATGCCAGTTTATACTCACAGCTCTCTCTGTCGCCTCCTGGTCTGCATTGTTCTGCAGTCACCACACAAAAGGGTTCCTATATCTATGTACATGTATATTAGGCTATATCTACATGTATGTACATGAATATTAGGCTATAACGCCATGCATACACATGGTGCCTTAATAATGGCCAGGAAGCTGCGATCCCCTGTGTTCAAGGATTAGGAATATCAGCCACAAGCAATATGCCTACCACAATGGTCTTCACTCAATTGCTGCATAAACATTACTAGACATTACTACACAATACCTGATTACTTGCACTTTGTAATGTGTATTTAGCTCTCTTAGTCATTATATTCATTTTTATTTGCTTAAATTGGCCAAAAATATACCATGTAGTCCCTATCTTTGATTGATACTTGCATTTTAATTGTATTTGATAAGTTGGTTAAGGACATTCTTGTAATTATTTGTAGAATTAACGTCCAGGTCACACTGGTTTAATTTTCATGATCCAGTGACAGTACTTTGTATCTGGCAGTTTTCACAGGATTTCAATCAATCTATGCAACCCTTCTCCTCTTTCCTCTCTTCATACAACATACAGAACAGACATTTAGAAGATCTCATCTTTGAGTATGCGTACAAACACCACAAATATTAATCCCAGCAGACATCAAAGACTTATACTAGCAGGTGCACCATTGATATACCTGTACTGTAAATTGCTTTAATTTCACTGTGTTCTTATTTTCGCTTATTATTTCGCTGATGGCAGAAAAACAGTGGAAATAAAAACACAGTGAAATTGTATTTTAGCATTGCTTGAATGGGAACTGTGTCCAAAACACTTGAATTAAAACTAGTAACAGTGAAATGCCAAAAATGCAAAAAACCATGAAAATTTAAACGTGAATATAAAGCAATTTACAGTAATAATGGTTGGGGTTGTAATGCCACAATCAATAGTGACTTGTCCTCTGTTCCACAGCATAATTATCCACCAACACAGAGATTGCCAGCAACCATGGCACCCCAAAGAGCTCCCTCTCTCCACATTCCCCATAATTCATGTGTCTTAGTGCCAAGTCAGTAGTCTCCATGCATATTTCATGTTTACTGAAGGAAGTACACCTGCTTCAGGTGTCGTAAAAAATGCGGGAACATTGAGTCTTTGACGCTCACCTGCTTTAGATGTAAGGCACCGTCATATCAAATTCCTGAGACATCAACAATGATCAATAGTGTAGTTTGTTATTATTCATATTAAAGTGCAGCTTCCAGCACCAAGTTCCTGGTTTATCAGAAGTACGTGAAAATAATTGACTTTTCGTCCTTCTCCTCTTGCTGATATACATGTATTGATTGGCCATGTATCTGGCAATACACTTGTACATGTAACTCTGAAGAAACCTCCCATTATGTTTTTTTAAGACCACTCCCTCAAAAAATGTTGCCTTAGCTCATTTTCAAACAATAGACATTCACAAATTCACATACCCATGCAAATTCCCCCCCCCCCCCACCCAAAAAATATAATATGTAAATAAACAAAATGCACACAGATATTAATATTCTAGGAACCTTTGTCCCTCAGTCTTGGTCTTCCAGATCCAGTTTTCCTCTTGCGGAGTCATTTCTTGAAAACGGTCTCACCCCTTCAGTAGCGCTAACCTACAGGACCCCACTGACTCCTGTCAACCTCACCCTGGTAGAGACCAACCTCCAATATAATAACGTGACTGTATATACATGTTTGTATAACTATAACTCACTTTAATTTCACTGTACTCTTATTTTCGCTTATGGCACCAAACCGTGAAAGTAAAAGCACAGCGAAATTGTATTTTAGCACTGTTTGAGTAGGAATTGTGTCCAAAACAGTGAAAGCAAAACTTCAGTGAAAAGTCAAAAATAGAAAAAAAAAAAAAGGGGGGGGGGAATTTATACACGTGAAAATAAAGCAATTTACAGCCAGTATATTAGTGCATGATGTGATATCTAGTATAACATTATGACTCTCACTATGGGGTTAAAAACACAAAGTCAGGTCTGGAATTAGCACAGGTGACAGCAGCTACATGTACATGTACCTCTTGTCAACCAACACACTTTTCCTTCTTTATATTGATCCAATAATTAGTTACTCAGACATATGATATATATAAATGTACAATATGTCATACACATATCTGTTTGTGTGAGAAAAGCTACAGTGAACACAGAGAACAATAGAAGGTCTAGAGGGATTAATATAGGGTTTGCCCTGTTTCCCAATTGTTGTGTGAATATAATATGTTTAATCCAAGAGAAGGTCCCGCAATCTTGGCCAAATTTGAATCAAATGACTGTCGCACAGTTGGTGAAACACTTTAGCTGTTAGGTATGCGAGGCACTATTAAAGCTTACCTGAAAAACTTTCTTTTCAATATTCTCCGTATAAATTTTAAATTTTGTTTCTGATGTTAATTTTGTTGAACTTTTGTATGGATCCAGTACATTTCCTTGTAAAATACCCCAACACTTTCAGGACCTCAAGCAAGACCACTGGGGTATGACTTGTGTGTTTTGTAATGATATTATCTGCTCATTAAAGCCATTGTTCTCGAATAATCACACATGGAGTGTTCTGTCAATGTTTTATAAATGCCCATAATTGAATTGGTCAGACCTACATTGTTTTGTCTTATTTCCTCAAAGAATTTTGTTCTTATATATGTACTTTAACTACCTTGGAATTCAAGGACTTTTTTCCAGGCAACTTTCAGGGCAAACTTTCCAGAATTCAAGGACTACTCATGGTATGTTGACACAAAGCTCTTATGCCTTTCCAAGAACAAATCCCTGGGAAGTGGTGAATTGATCTTCCAAAGGTCACTCCAGCAGAGCCTCCAAGTTAGCCTACATTTATTAAAGGTGGCAGATCCCCCTCCTGCAGGTACAGAAAACTGAAGAGTGAGGGCCGAAGGCGCGAAGCATATAGCTGGGGGGGGGGGGGGGGGGGGCTGGCCACATGCTCCCCCAGGAAAAATTTGAAATTTGCACCTTCATTTCCTGCATCTTCAACCATTTTAGACACCGTCGTAGACATAGTCTGCATGTATATGGTTCAACAGTTAAAATTTTTACAAAACGCGGAGACTTTTTTATAAAAAGCAGGAGAGCAGGAGACTTCGTAAAAAAATACGAAAAAGCGGGAGATCTCCTGCCGAGGTGGGAGACTTGAAGCCTCTGCTTTAGGAGAGCTAAGTGGGGAACTGTTCATATGAACTAATTGTAAAATCTACTGTCTAGAGGAGGCATCCGCAACCCTCTTGGTGTGTGGAGGGGAGTGGGAGTGATTGCTTGGCTTAGACAAAAACATTTTCCTCCATGTCAAGTTTTGTTGATTTTAATGGGCCAACTTTGAATTTCAAAAACATTCAGGTCTTCAAAATCCAAAACGAAATTGAAGGTCCCAGACTTTTACTTCGTCAATGAACATACAAAGTTTTATTACACTCTTTCAAAGTTTTTTGCATCTCTGGCCTTGCCCGGTTTATTTGTAGCGATCATATGATCCCCGATACTGTAATGTCTCATCCTGATGACACTATTGTTATCACTGGTTATATACAAATGTGTGATAATGAACACAGCTCTGACAAGACCAACATTACCAATTGACTTTATGTACATTATATACACAGCAGCATTTTACCTATCTCTGCGATCCATATCTGCAAAATAAAAAATCATCAATAAGTGTTATTAAGCAATTACGTGACTGTGGAAAGAACAGGAATCTTTGCACATGTTTGTAATAGGAGGTATGCATATTAACTGGGATCATGTGCTGGGATCATGTGCTGCCACCTAGACTACAGCAAGGAACTTGACAGGAAGGAAGGCACATTCATGTGTTGAGCAGGGCCAAATGAACTTTTGTGACAAAAGGAGCAACTCGAGAAAGCAAAAAAAGCTAAAGAAAAGTCATTCATTAAGTTTTAAAACATACAAGATGCTTAACATATTAAGAAAATTTCATTTGCTTGGTTGAAAAAGTGGTATTTATAGATGGTTAAGTAACATAACTTATAAAAGTGCCCTGATCATGGCAGAGGCATAGTTCTGTTGCCTAGCAACTACGGGGACCAATTGCAAGCAGGTCTGCAGTTAATATAATTTAATATGAATACCTCCTATTGAATTTTTATGTTCCAGTTATGTCTGGCCATCCATGCATTCCCTGACCAAACTCTACAGCTCTCTTCTAGCATTCAGAATGCTTTCAAAATACTAGCTTGTGAAAGAGTTTGGAAAGCTACTGACCTGAAGGCTTGCATATACTTGGTATGACCTTCAGAAGCTATCATTAGCCTTCAAAAGTTACCTTAGCTTTAGGAAAGCTTTCACTTAGCTTGTAATAGAGGAGAATTATTTAAATGAACTGATCCTTCACTTCACAAAGCACTCAAACATCAGGAATCCACAGCAATGCCACCTAGTGAATAACTTTGTTTGACCCTTCCACAAGGAACATATCCACCAAGTTTCAGCTTAATCTGAGTGACGGTTCTGGAGAAGAAGTTGAAAATAGCAAAAACACACAAAAAGTCATAAAAGGAAAAGAAAGAAATTGCAGCACCACGTGGTGAACAAATTGAGAACTAGGAGTCCCCAGGAGTGTTCCTGTGTGATATCAAAGCAATTGGGTGGGCAGTTTTGGAGAAGATGTGCCCTAAAAAAGAGCCAAAAAAAACCCACCCCGCATTAAAAATCCAAATATCACGGGGGCATGACCATTAAGACAGATTTTGTAGAGACCCAACCGAGGCACATTGCCACCTAGTTTGAAGTCAATCTGGCACACGGTTTTGGAGAAGAAGTAAAAAATGTGAATTGTGGATGACAGACGATGTACCACCTATAAGCTCAGCTACCTGACAAGTCATTTTTCCCATGCATGAGGATTACTTCCCATAAGCAAGGTAGGACACTGGTCCTTATGACATAACAGCTAAAACATAATAAAACAGGAGGGAGGACACAAATACACCCCTTACTGTCCCTCTGCATTTTTAACAAAGGGTGCTCCACCCAGGATCCCCCTACAGTTTTCTGAATTCCTCTCTATCATATAGCATAAATGACCAAATTTTGCATGGACAGGGGATCCCCGGATACCATTGGGACTTCCCACTGACTATCAACAATGCCCTACCAGTAGGGAGCATGACACTATGTCGCATGTAACGTACGCGCGGCTGATCATCACGTCATTAGACAGGTGGGTGGACTCCCCAGGCAAACAAATCCAACTGGCCTGCGGGTGACGTCACCTTAGTACGTTAACAACACCTTTTGTTGACACTACAGTATATAAGCAGAAGGTTTAACCGTTATGTCCAGTCCCTGATGAGCCGCTCATACGGCGAAACCAGTCGGACGAATTTCCTCTTTACCTGCATTTTGGCTGCTGGGCAATTGCCTCGTTTAATCATTTTACCTGACAAGTCAGCTGAGCTAAAAATATAATATCAAAAGCATGTCTTAAGTATTTCAACTTTTTTATCAATGACATGGGGGCCCAGTTGTTTGTCGCGCGCGCGGGGGGGAGGGGGGGGTCCAAACATTCAGCAAACAAATGGGCCCCATTGACCTTGAATGTGCTTGGCCTAGATACATATTACAATATGTACATGGATTGTTCTAATGACAATTTTGTAGCCAATTCAATTTCTATGCACTACAAAGGGAGACAGGAACTACAGAGTGGTAGACGCATATAAGATCTATCATTTAAGGCTCCTGTGTTCACTGCTTCAGATCTTCATTCAGAGACCTCCTGTCTCTTAAGACCACATTTACTGGCTCCCTGCTGCCATCTTCTCCATATTACTTGACCTTGATCAGGAGACCGTGTGCTTGATGTGACCACAGACAAGACCACTACACATGGCATGCTCACCTGACCCCAGTGGGTCCTGGTACAGGGCGCGTGTCCACACTTTTCAGTGGATTCACATCGGAGACATACTCAAAAGAATTTTTCCATTCTTGCAGCAGTAAGTCCGAGGGCTGGCGATACATGTACGACATTCCTCCAAATCTGCCACCCTCCTGGACTAAACGTTGCTTCACACGGGACAATGCACACTAATTTCCTGGTACTTTTGCAGAGGGTACAGTCCCCGATCATCTACTGCCTTCGAACAGACCAGTATTATTGAATAATCCACTTTCTAAATCCAGACACCTGAGCCAACTGTAACTGGTGAGAAACATGTTCCACTGAGTGTCACAAGCAGCCACCAATACGTATGTCATAGGCACACTGCCCATTGTGGTTCCAAAGACCAACATAACATCCCAGTAGAGCCACTACTTCAGGTAACGTACTTGCATATCATACTTGTTGTGTATCGCAACACCCTCATGCATACATAATGAATGACGGCACAGTTACCCTCTGATATTAAAAGTCACATGCCGGGGCGGACAGGTTGAAGAAAAGCCAGCCCACTTGTCTGTGTTTCAATCTAGCGTGAGGAAAGCAATTTCATTATTGTATACACTTGCATGGATGCCAAACACATGTGCCTTTGTTTGTATTGTCAAGTGTGTTTCTAGGTGTCTGGGCCAGCACTGCAACTTGGTGTGCATGAAGTAGACATTTATACCCTAACCCTTGCACTACAGTTTGACTTCTAATTACAAAATACACGACCACTTTAATGTCTGTTTCTGCTGCCGCATTTACCCGATACATTCCGTGCTTCCCACAGGGGATGGACACAAAAGAGCCCTGGCTCAGTTCGCATGATGGTGTCAGCATGCTTGAAGAATGCTTAAAGAATTTACATGTATTACCACTAGCAGTTTAAGGCCAACTGTTGTGTAGATGACACCATTGTTCTACCTGTATGTATTCCCTTCTGTTTACTTATAGATTATGCTAGTAAAGCTGACAGGAAGAGTCATTTTCCAGCTGGGTGCCTTTCAGTTTCTGTGACACATCTGGTGTACATGATAATCAACCCTTGTCCCTCTCACACAGCCCAGAAGTACCCAGATGTATTAAATTGTCACCTGGCTTAGTGTTTTTACTTAAATTTCTTCTCAATACAAAACATTTTTCCTGAGATTCATATAGAAGAGCATTCATGATGGCACACCCTGGATTAAGACCTTTCCTCTGTGTGGGTTGGGAGCAAGGCACCAATGATATCCACTGACCCAGTTATACTCTGACCAGGAGTGGGTTATAATACAGTGTTTGTCAGATGCTGGTCAATATCCCACATTATTTCATTTGTTTATAAGTGATATGAGGGTGCCATAAGGAATAAATTAAAGTATTGCATGTAAAATATAGTTTTTTTCCCCCAAGTTTTAGAGGGATGTTCCCAGCATGACTTTTGTTCATTTTATTTTTTTTTTTTCAGGGAGAGGATTTGTCATTGAAATTTAGCCTCTTCATATCTATTTTATTCAATATCACATTATTTTGGTACTTTTTGTATCCAACCAGTACCTGTAAAATAACGAACTAGCTACATGTAGTTGTATCATTAGGATGAGATTATATACTTTATGCTCTTGCACTTGCAAGCTACACATATCTGGCTGCAGCAATTTTCTGTTCTAAGTTTTTAAGGGATACCCGCAACTTTTCTAATGGTGCTGCAGAGGAAAAGTTGATGACTAAGGTTTTTCCAGTTGCCAAAGCGTCAATCATACACTGGTAAGTCTATCATTCATTGGAGACACTGGCAATTATACAACAGGATATCAACTGTATAAATATCAAAATGTACAATCAATATCACTTAAAATGCCACTTAGTTGCAACTTTGTTGCATTGTCCTTCACAACACAAGAGGCCTGTTGACTCCAAACTCGCTTAAATTGATTTGCCGATATCCACACAGACCAAACTCCTGCTTGCAACTAATGACAACAAGGACAGCGTGTCATTTACCTGAGCTCTTACCCCTGTGGAAAGCACTTTTTTTTCACGTTTATAAATGTTATTAGTTATCCTGCATAAGAGTTGGCTGGTGTCGCATCGCAATTTGCTACACAGACTGGCTGTCATTGTTGCACAGTTTTTGTCGAAATATCATGGAATTTGCCACATTGTGTTGCAAAATATGATCTTTTCCTTTTTTTTTTTTTTGGATAAACAGTGAAACTGCTAATATTGTACGCAATGGTCCAATCACAACTGACAAACACTGTTTCTGAGTTAATCGATTCCATTTGGCAGCACTTGGAAAACATGGCATTGGTTCGTAATAATCTTGATCTCTTTCAGACTTTGTACCCTGTCAACAGCTTGCCTTATCACAATCTAAGGGCAATGCCCCCAAAACATGAGGAGAAAAGCTGTTGACCTACACTGTTATACTCTATGTAACTACAGGCTTCTACTTGAATGAAGGGTCTTTTCACAAGAAACCTGAATCCAGCATCTGGCTCCCTGATTATAATTCAGAGCAGTTTGTTTTATGTCGTTTAATCTGAGTCATAGTTGGCACTGAAGGGGTTAAACATGCTGGCAAGTGATTCGCCTCCTGCTTCATATCAAATCTTTTGTGATGAATTGTACGATTAGGGTGCATTGTAAGTAATAACTTGTACAATGCATATTTTGCACTTTATTGATTGAAAATTGGCAAAACAATGTAAAAACAGTGCTAAAATTGCACTCATTTGTACCTTCATAGGACTGGATCACTTGTGGTGAATACCACGTTTGGTATCAGTTATCATTGGAAAGTTCAGCACTTCGCCTAAGTCAGTAAAATGCTTTCTGGTTGGCTAAGTGTGACCGCAGTGTGGTTAATGTACAGTTACGCTCGCGTTCAAGTTAACAAACGCAAAATGCACCAATGTTTCCCAAACATTTCTCAAAAACTTTCCGTGAAAGTCAAACGTTTTGCAAACGCGCAGCAAACACTTTGCAAATGCTTTACAAACACTTTGCCAAACCCTTTCAAACACTTTTCCAAACGCTTTCAAACATTTTGCCGAACGCATTTGGTGAAAGCCGAACATTTTCAAATGCTTTTCCAAATGCTTTTATACACTTTACACTTCGCGCCAAACGTATGTGATACATGTACATGTACACTTGGTAATCTAATCCTAATGACAGGAATATATTTTAACAAGTGTCTAAAAAGCTTATCAGCACCTCAAAATCCCAACAACATGTGCATGCCTTCATTTATGGATAAGCCAAAAAGCTCTACTATGTATATTTCACAATAAAGTTGAAATTATGATTTTTCAAAAAAATCAGTTCTATCTAACAGTTTGTACATGTATCACTTACAATGCACATGTGTATATATTGTAGGCTTTATCATTGTTTTCTTGTTTGCATGAAAAATTGCAACTGGTTTATGCCTGTGAAACAGTGGAAAATGCAACAAAAGCTACCTTCTAAGATGTTCATGACACGGCCCACTGAATTTGCTTACTAAGCCAAGCAATAGAATTAGCTCCAGTGGAGTAAGCCAGGCGAAACTCCATTGGTCCTTGGAGTAATTATATATATTTTAATTGAAAATTAGGAACTATTTCGGAGTAAATTTATAGGCAATATCATGATCAGATCATTATTCATGATCTGATCATGATATTGCCTATGGATTTAATCCGAAAAAGTTTTTGAAAGATGAAGTATTCATGACATCTTAAATGAAGAATTAAGTCTTTAATTAATTTTAGTTGAATTAGACACTTGGGTAAACGTATTTGGATCATGTTTTATATAAATATATACAACCTATAATGCTGGATAAGTGCACATTACATGTGCCTGTCATCACGCTCGAGTATGTTCGCTACTTTGTATGCATCAGAACTTTTTGCGCAGGAATGGGACAAATATAAACTCTTTCATGCGAGCTTGGAGAAGAGCATGCTCATCACAGTTCTCATGTTTCTGTTACATAATCATGTTGACTCTGAGTCTGACGCAGTTCTTACCATTCGTGGTTCCCCAGTGCCAGTCACAGTGTGCAATCCATATTTTACATTGCGTATACTTATTCTGCAATAATTTGTTTGAATTGACTGTTTCCACATGTAATTGATTTCCAATGTGTCAAATCTTACTATCCTGCTTATTTTACAAATTATTTACAATTAGCGGTTAGATTTATTGAAGCAAAACTGATATGTTTGGCAAAAACAATGCATTTTGATGTGCAAATCAAGTCCATGCACAAGACGTTGCCTTCATCGGTACCAAATGTACAGTGAATATTCTCCCGTATGTTTTGCAATCATAACAGAAAGCTTCAGAAGAACTATGCAGGCCCTATAGATCCTACAAAAATATCAAAGTTTGTACATATTAACATCAAAAGGGTCAGATTTGCTGCTTTTATTGTGCCCTGCATCCCTGCTTTCACCAACGGCATGGTGTGGAGATCTAGGCGGAAGTTACGGCAGAAATGATTTCGTTTTGGAAATTGGTCCACGTGACTAATCTTCAGCAGTAATTATTCAAACAGTTCTGAAGCATACAAAGTAGCGAACATACTCGAGCGTGATGACAGGCACAGAAAAACGCAAAGTGAACGCAATTATTTGTCAAAACAATGGTTTTGGACAACAAATTTGGAAAAGAATTGCGAAGAAAAAACATAACAAAAACAAAACACACACTCACACAAAACAAAAACAAAGAAAAAACAAATTATATACATAGTGAAGTGAAGCAAAGCTGCATTGGGGATCACAAAGAAACCTTCAGTTATGTATGTATGAGGTACATGAATAAGTTAACATGGTGGGTGGTGGCAGAGAGTCCACAATGTAAAGTGTGGGTCATCAGACAGATGGAAAAAGGACAATCCTAAAACCCAACTGAGGTCCGAAAGTCCCAAGGAAATGTGGCATATCAAACTGCCGATGGAGCAACCCCCCCTCCCCCCCTCCCCTTAAAGATGAGATGGCTTAAATGTGTAATTGTTTATAGAGAACAATGGGATAAGCACGATCAGCTGACAGGCCAGCAGACCTCAATATTTTAACTTTGAACATTGGGAGTTTTTAATCTTCCACATCTTCAAAAGCATGAAAGCGTGGCATTTGGCTTGCACCTCAGTTTATTTCCACATATAGATCTATAAATTATGACTTTTCAAATTTTGTTTACATGACGTTTTATTTATTTTTACCAAGGATCCCAATAGAAATATAGACATTTTTGTGGCTTTTCCTGGTACTGGTCAAACAAATTTTATTGACATGTATGTATGTATGTATATATATATATATATATATATATATATATATATATATATATATATATATATATATGTATATATACATACAGTGGTACTTGCTGTATGCAACCACTGCCGTGAGCAGCCGCATTGCTTCTATATATATATATATATATATATATATATATAACATGTGGCAGGACAAATCTGGACTATGAACTCAGTCCGGATCTGTCCAGTAACATAACTCAAAAACTATTCACAAGTATTGTCTAATATCTATCATTTGAACATCTCTGGTCCTTACCATCTTATAAATATAAGAAAAAAAATCCAGTAATCTATACTTTTTCAGATACCGAAAAAACCATCCCATTGGATCCCACGGGATCCCACAGGATATCCCATAGGATGACCTTGTATCCCATTGGATCCCATGGGATCCAATTGGATCACCAGCTTCTGGTCCATCCCATTGGATTATATTTTACACCTACAAATGCAATTAAAAGTCATAAGCCATTCACATTCCCTTCATACATCATAAGTCACGGGTTATTGTCTGTGGTGCCAATTTTGTGTAAAAGTTTAGATGACCATAATTCAGACACTAGATTTGATTACAGAGATTGTTTTGATATTCAAATCTAATATGATTTCAGTTTGATACCAGTTTGCCTTCAGATGCTTCCAAATGTTTTTATGGATTTTGTTACTGTCAAAGAAAACACCATCCTTCTTTGTTTGTACATATTCAGTCTCATTCCATAGGACTGTCCCATTGGATCGTCCCACTGGACCATCCCATTGGATGGAGTGCAGAAATTGCACATGTGCCAACTAAGTATAAGTTTCAAATCATATAGTGTACAATAACAAATATACAATCAAACTATTTAAAGTATGTGTTTTTTAAAGAAAACACGCATAATTTGTTTATTAGTCAATATTTATCTTCATCCTACAGGACCATCCCGTTGGACTGTCCCATTGGATGCAATGCAGAAAGTGCACAAATACTGATTACAAGAATAAAACCAAGTGGTTCTTTACTATTCCGAATATAATAATGAGTCTTTGTTTTGTTTTGTTATTTTTAAGAAAACACCATATTTTTCCATTAGTCAATTTTCATTTCCATGCTGCAGAACCATCCCATTGGATGAAAGGCACTTAGTTCTATTACAGGTCTCAATCTAAACAATTCAATGCTAAAAATATGCATTCAAATGATTCCAATTCCAAATGTGAGCATGTTCTGTCATTTTCAAAGGAATCACCAGGATATTTTATTATATTTGTAAATATTGACCTTCATCCAATAGAAGCATCCCATTGGATGAAAGGCGCCTACTTCTTTTACACGCATCAATATAAACAATTCACTGCTACAACTTTGCATTCAAATAATTCCTAATATTTGCATGGTTTGTCTTTTTTTAGAGGATCCCCCCAAATCTTTTATTATATTTGTAAATATTTGCCTACATACAACAGGGCCATCTCATTGGCTGAAATTAGTACACAGCTAACACAGGTCACAGGTATCAATTTTCAATGTAAGAAAATGTTGTTCAATGTAAGAAAATGTGAATGATTCCAAATGTTTTCATGTTATTTTAGAAGAAAACATCAGAGTTTAAAACTTTTCTTGTACATGTATATATATTCACCTTCATCCAACTGGACCATCCCATTGGACCATCTTGTCAGAGTTTCTGCATGTCACTTAATTCATTAACATGTTGTGTTCTGTATCAACACATTCATCACCTATAAAAATCATTTCAGAGTCTATTTTGTGGAGAGTTCATCAAAATGTACTTTTGTTTAGTCCAACTGTAAAGTTCAATTGGCTTGACCAATGGGGTTTTCCAATTGAATATCCAACTGGACAATAACATATTGATGATGTTGGACCCAAATTGTAGATATTGTAACACTGCACATGTTTGTAATTTACATGTGACCTCTAAAGGTCAAAGGTCAAGGTCATTTGTACGTTTGAAATATTCGTCCAGCCATAACTCAGTCAATTTCCATCCAATTTTGATCATGTTGGTCACAAATTGTAGCTACTGTAACACTGCTTTTTTTTTTTAAAATTTACATGTGACCTCTAGAGGTCAAAGGTCAACGTCATTTTGACATTTGATATATTCATGTGGCTATAACTCGGTCAATTATCATCCAATTTTGATCATGTTGGACACAAATTGTAGCTACTGTAACACTGCACATTTTCTTTCTTTCTTTCTTTCTTTTTCTTTCTTTCTTTCT
Organism: Hermodice carunculata; assembly: GCA_964020975.1. Classification (NCBI taxonomy): domain Eukaryota; kingdom Metazoa; phylum Annelida; class Polychaeta; order Eunicida; family Amphinomidae; genus Hermodice; species Hermodice carunculata. The sequence goes on along the minus strand of OZ026623.1, from coordinate 51,606,331 downwards.
TTCTTTCTTTCTTTCTTTCTTTCTTTCTTTCTTTCTTTCTTTCTTTCTTTCTTTCTTTCTTTCTTTCTTTCTTTCTTTCTTTCTTTCTTTCTTTCTTTCTTTCTTTCTTTTCTTTCTTTCTTTCTTTCTTTCTTTCTTTCTTTCTTTCTTTCTTTCTTTCTTTCTTTCTTTCTTTTCTTTTCTTTTCTTTTCTTTTCTTTTCTTTCTTTCCAGGCAAATTTGTCCAACATTTCATTTGAAAATTATTACTTGTAGAAACTCCAAACTTGGCACAATTATACTTCTATAGATAAAGTCTGGCTTTTCTATTCTGACATGTCATGCTTTACAAAATTACGCAAATGGGGGCTAATGAAAGTTTTAAATCTTCACTATCTTATATACTATAGTAGATGTGGTTCCATGTATATAGTTTGATATCAAAGTCAAGGTCATCTCAAATGTCAAGGTCATGTCAAGGTCAAAGGTCAATTTAGGCCAAAATGTCATTTTTGAGGTCAAGGTACACTTCAGGTAGAGGTCATCTCAAGGCCAAAAGTCATTTCAAGGTCAAAGGCCACTTTCAATGGTGGATTTTTTCTAGCCATAACTTGGTAAATTTTTATCCAAATTTTATCATGTTGGGCTCAAATTGAAGTTATTGTAACCCTGCAAATTTTTGAAATTTACATGTGACCTCTAAAGGTCAAAGGTCAAGGTCATTTGTACCTTTGAAAGTTTCATCCAGTCATAACTTGGCCAATTTCCATCCAATTCTACTGATGTTGGACTCAAATTGTAGGTATTGCAACACTGCACATTTTTATAAGAACATGTAACCTCAAAAGGGCAAAGGTCAAGATCATTTGGCCCTTTGAAAGTTTCATCTTGTCATAAGTTGATCAATTTTCACCAAATTTGGTTCATGTTGGGCTTAAATTGTGGGTATTGTAACACTGCGCAATTTACATGTGACCTGTGAAGGTCAAAGGTCAAGGTCATTTGGACTTTGAAATTTGCATTGCAGCCATAAGCTTAATGTAATGTGAAGTACGAAAGGATAAAAGTTGTAACATTCAATATTTACAACTTTTGAAGGCACACAGACAGATGTGCTTTGAAGCAAATCTTCTTTTCTAGTTAACATGTGTTCTGTATCAACACATTCATGCACCTATAAAAATCTTCATTTAAGAGTCTTTTTTGTGGAGAGTTTATCAAAATGTACTTTTGTTTGGTCCAACTGTACAGTTCAATTGGCTTGACCAATGGGATTTTCCAATTGAATATCCAACTGGACAATAACATGAAAAATGTTTTATTTTGATTGAATAATATTGTATAATTTACATTGAGTACATTAGTACCTGTTGCCACCCGGATGAGAGACCACTGGTCATTTAAAACCACTTTTTCACAGACGTCACTTATTTTTGGAGGGGGGGGGGGGTAGTTACTTGTACATGTACCTCTCATAATACTACATTTTACCTTGTGTACGCTCTCAGTGATACACAGTGCATATGTGTAATGCAGACATTAGGACATTCGATAGCTTGGGTCACTTCGCTGGGTACAGCGTGTCAGAGACTTTTACCCTTGTAGGCAAGTTATTTATATCCTGGGCAATGAGACATCGGCCATCGCTAGGCTTTGGCTTTGGCTTTGGCACGGGCCTGGACGTGGCACCCTCCTTTTTTTCATGCATGCAAGTTACGTATGCTGGAATAAATTCAAGAAAACTCGCTCCATGTTTGGGCATCATTACTTGTGGTCTCATGTGAAACGCCTTCACAAGCCTGGTCTTTGGTGACAGGTACTGCTCTCTCAATATTACTATCCTGGAAAAGGGGCGGAGGGTATTAAAGGGTATTGCAGTACTGCTGTGCTGGGGCTTTTTATTACCCATACAAACATGCTGGAAACCCTCTAATTTTTTTGTATTTTGTACTGACCACTATTTAGAACATTTTTTTTTTTGATCAGCATTTATTTTAAAGTTGCTGGTAACATCATAAACAGTCCTCTCTTAAGACTGAGTCTAGCCTACATTTTAGTAGCTTCTCGAGATCACTGGGAAATCAATGTCCCGATAGAATGCAAATTATATTTAGGAGTTTTGGCGGTCTTACAACAAGATATCTCATTTACTTAATATGCTGGTTGCAGCATATATGTGTCAACTCTCACGTTTTGACCGTGAGTCTGACGGGAGTCACGGTTTGAGGACTTGCCTTACGGCCACTTCAAATCTCACATTCGTCTCCTGTTCAACAGAAAATATCGATGTAAAAAAAAAAATAGTAAAAATCAAGCGAATTAAAAGATTTTCAAAAAAATCTTGGCTTCCGATGACTTTCCCGATCCGAAAGTCATAAAATAACATGATAACCGTGATGCCATGATGCCCCTTGCTACTCGGTTACGCCCAGATGCTACCAGATTGCACCATTTTGAACCTAAAAAAACAAAATTTTCTGGGGGAGGCTCACCCGACCCCCCCCCAGGGAGGGGGTTCCCCCTCCCGCACCCTGCCTCAGTCAATCCTCAAGGTGAGATTTCTCCAAGGGTTGACACCTATGTAGCAGTACAGTGAAAAACTATCTCCAAAGACAACCTTTGGGGATGACCAAATTGTGGTCTCTCCAGACAGTGGTCTTTCATGAGAGGTATAAATGATATGAAAAGTACTGAGCAAAGTATCCTGAAAAGTGGTCTTTCAAGGCAGGTTGCCTTTCATTTGAGTGGTCTCTCAAGAGAGGGAACCACTGTATGGATTTACCATACTGGAATTGGGGGGACACAACAAAATAAAATGGTGTACCAATAACTCAGCAGAGAAGAACCCCCATTCCCATTATCAGTTTCATAAATGGACCTACCATGGATGTAAGTATAAACTTTCTTGCAACAAATTTGTGACTTCAAATTTCAAATACACCCATATAATGGCAGGGGTTCATAGCATGGACCACTGGTTGCTGCACTGGTGGTCTTATCAGTCAAGTAGATAATTGGGCCTGTCATGGGTACTGAGATGATAATTGTTGCCAGCAAGCTTTAATTATGTGGGCAGGACAGAACATTAAGAAAACAGCTATGCCCTACATTTTGGATCTTATTACACCTGTCTCTCTGGCTAAATATATTCCTGCCTTGCAGGGACCCTGCGGATGGTCAGAATACATAGACCAGATTGGGCATTTCTAAAGTTGACATGGGTGCTAGTCTTTTACCAGAGATGGGTTTGCTGTACAGTGGGCTCTTTGGCAAAATGTATTATGTTTATGATACAAATACAACAAATATGCTAATAAAATGCAAGCACTTTTCATGTACTTGAATTAATCTAGCTTATAAATTTTTAAGGGAATCCCAAGTGCATTTTTTATGCCAGCTTTTTATTATTATTATTTTTATTATTATTATTATTATTATTATTATTATTATTATTATTATTATTATTATTATTATTATTACTACTACTACTATACTATTATTTTATTATTATTATTATTATTATTATTATTATTATTATTATTATTATTTGTAGCATGCTTAGCCAGCACGCTTTATTGTCTTCATTGCATTACGGCTAGTAGTGCAACAATGCTTGGCAGCCTTGGTGAACTCCAAGCTTGAAAATAATGCAGCAAAAATGAACTAGAAAAGAGGACTTGTGTGACAGCAAATCTGTCTGGGTGCCTTCAAAATGAAAACAATTTGAAATGCTAGACTTTGCCATTGTTCAACATAATCTAAACTTTGTTTTTTAGAATAACTTGCATAGATTAAAATGCTATAACATTGGTTCTTGGCTCATTGGATGTGGCCATGTCAAAAACTTATGAACTGAATTTTTAATGACACTACTGTCTGTAATAGTATTGAAGCTATTCATGATCTTGATTTTGTGTAGTTGCCTAATTTGAATAAATTAAAAGCCTACAACTCTGGTTCATGGTTTACTGGATGTGGTTATGTCACAAATCTGCAAATTGAAGTTGGAATGGTACCTCTATGTATAATATATTGACGTAATTCAAAATTTAGGTTTGTATATTCACTTTGTTTGTATAAATTGAAATCCTCCAAGTTTGGTTCATGGTTCATTGGATGCATCTATGTCACAAATCTATATAGTAAAGTTGAAATGGCACCTCTAGATATAATAGCTTTGAAGCTATTCGATTTAAATTTTGTGTATTCACCTAATTTGCATAAATTAAAATTCTACAACTTTGGTTCATGTTTCAGTATGATGCGGATATGTCACAAACCTATAAATGGAAGTTAGAATGACACCTCTATCTATAATAGTTTTGAAGCTATTCAAGATTTACATTTTGCATATTTACCCTATTTGCATAAATCAAAGTCCTACGACTTTGGTTCATGGTTCGTTGAATTTAGCTTTGCCACAAACTTACAAACTGAAGTTGGGAAGGCATTTATATCTGCAATAGTCTTGGAGATAGTCTTGGAGATATTCAACTTTTAATTTTTTTCAGTGCCCCTAATTAGCATAATTTAAAATTCTACTACTTTCAGTTACTGTCCATTATATTGGCAAGTGTCACAGACCTTTACATGCACATTGAAAGAAAGAAAAACATTTTTTATAAAAAAAAATATCTGGGTTTGCACTCAGACATGGCTTAGTCAAGGAACCTATCTCAATCTGCATACAACTATGGTTTTGAGATATTCAAGGTTTGACATTTTGAATGCCCCGAATTTTCACAATTCTAAACATCTAGGTATTCCATATGAAATGGCAATTTTTATGCCATGCATGGAGATAAGACCCTGCCAAATTTTGAGTTTTTGATGAAACTGTCCAATTTCTTTTTTTTAAAAAAAGCATTAGCAAACTGGTAATACAGTTTTAAAGCCTTCCTCCATCTTCCAAGTGCTCACATTTCAAATTGAGCCTATCACAAGAAAGTGATCACTCAGAACCATAAAAAGTAGAAGAGCCCCCCCCCCCCCCCCCCCCCCCCGTTTTTTTATACATGTATCACATGAGCAGCATACACAACTTGTAGAATTTTAATTAATTTTAATTTGGGACACTTGAATAAATTAAATGTTGGATATCTTGAATACTGTTACAGGTAGAGGTGAAATTGCAACTTCCAACTTGTATGTTTGTGTTGTACACACATCCTAGGAACCAACAAGAGGCCCATGGACCTAATGCTCAGCTAGCACCATGGCTATATATTGCACCTTCATTTTCATTTCAAAGTTGTGTCCTCAATTGGCTTCTGAACTTGAGAAAATGCAAAGGTCAATTATATAGGTGGCTTTAATTTGCATGATGTTATTGGAAGGTTTATCACGTTATAATATGTTTGTAATGAATATTATCAGACAAAAGGATAAATCAGATAATGTATGTATACATATCATTTTATTTAACTAGAAAAGTTAGGAGAATATTTATGAATGTTTTAATCTTTTTTTCTAGTTCGTTTGTGGTATATCTGTATTCTGTGGGTTGTTGTATCAATCAGTGACCTTTAAACAAGCAGGTTAAAGGTGATTTATGGATTATAAAATACTCATGCAAATTGCATATTTTGTATCAATTTAGTAACCCTAGCTCACTTATATCAATATTTTGTACTTAATTATCAATGACATCTGTAATTTGTATTTTGACCAAAAACTGGATCAAGGGCATCCAAATTTTCATAAAGTTTGATTACTGACCAAATACATAGTTGGTGTAAGTTTCAAAGCTCCATCTTTATTTATGATCATAATACTGAATTTACTGTGGTTATTTTACACCTATGATGTTAGTTCCATTGAAAACCATCGGTAGAACCACCAGCACTCCACTCATCATAAACGTGCTTCTCTATAATACGCCTATAATGGTAAAATGCCTATTTGTTCACATGTAAAGATAGAATGACCATCACAAGAATATCATCTCCTGAAATTTATTCCATCAGTGACCTTGAGAAAGTGGGCTAAGGTCACCCATATTATGTAATATACTTTCAGACATGAAACAGATATGCTGTGACATTTGATTAAGTTAGCTTGATTATTTCTCATGATAGCTCTGAGCACATATTGGCTCATTAATTTCCATTCACCTGTATGTAGCGCCAACAGTACTGTTCAGATTCCACAAATAAGCGTCCCAAATGCTTCCACCAAATTTTATAAAGATCCATCACAAATCAAGGACTCTATAGTGTTTTCAATTTTTTCACTTTTTGGCCTGTATATTACGTAATCCTGTAGATGGCATCACCAATAATGCAAAGAATCTAGACTGTCACTCATAGAGCATGTCCAAAAAATTTCAAGAGGCTAACTTTAAAATTGTTCATGCTATCGTGTTGGCAAGCAAATTGTCTACAGATGGAACGACAGAATGACTGCCAACCAGAAATGAGTGACCGCATAAGCTTTGCCACCTTTAGTCAGCAGAGCTAAAAACTAAAGTTGTAGAATTTCTATTAATGCTAATAAGGGACACTTGACCAACATAAATGTTGAATATAGTCAACATTATAATAGGTAGAGGTTCCATTCTAGGTTCAGTTCATTGGATTGTGCTGTATGCCTATCCAATTAACCAAAGTTGTAGCATTTTGATTTGTGCAAATTTTAAAAGTGCACAGACAGACTTGATGCCTCAGTAGCAGCTTCCCAGACTGGGTAAAATTTCTGATGTTGGCACTCGTCAAACAACTGCTATGCCCAACAAGTATTACACTGTCCAGTCAAGGCTGCTATAGAGCCAAACAGATTCACTGAGAAGCACATTTTTTTCCTAGTTGGCATCTGTGCACAATGCAAAATTGAGTCTCAATTACAGGTCTCCCTTCCCCAGCTAACTGTAACTGACCGATGGTCTCCTGTATCTGTGTTCTTTCCTCCAGGGCTCCAGCTGATTTAACAGCGACAAATCCAAGGTTTACATAAATGCTATGGCCAAATTTGAGCATTGATTAAGTTATAATGCATACTGTTGATTTCCAAATAAATTATAATAATAAAAAACGTTCACATAAAGGAGGTTATGTTGATGGACTGACACACACATTCAGTGTGGCAAAAAATAGTTGGAAGTTTGGGGGTTGTACTGAAAGAAACAAGTAGAGGAAAAAGAATTAGATTTGTCATTTGTAATTTATTAACATTTATCACACATGATGTGTACATGTAGTTATGAATTCTCCCCATGCAAACAAGCACATGCTTTGTGGGCAGACAGATCTGGCATATGTCACTGTTCCATCAGAAAGAGGGGGATCAGGTATTTCTGTACTGGCCAACCAGGGGCATTTTATTTTTTGCAGCAGCATACTGGAAGGCCTCATATTTTCCTTACTTTGCACTATCCATCATTTTAGAATATCTATCTTTTCTTTAATATGCAATGGAGCAAAATTATATTCTGTACTAGTACACTGAAATCCCCCTTACCCCCTTTGTCAATGAGCATAAGCTGTTTGTTTGGACTGACCTGGAGGAAAGGATTGGTCTGGCCCATGACCCTGAGTGTATGTGTAGGTTAACATGCATTTTCTTAGGCAGGGTGAGGAAACCTGATCTGAACCCTTTGTGTTGTGTCCATCACATTTTATCCTACTGGTGCCAATTCAGTACCCATAATCCTAATTGATCAGTAAACCACAGAAAGCTACTGGGGATTTGTAAAGAATCAGCCTTGAACTAGCATATGGGATCCACCCCATCAGACCTGAAATAACCCTATATGTTGGTTTTATACAATATTCCTGTATGGGGGCATTCACAATTGTTATCGTTTTTTATTAGTGGGCATGGATGTTAACATTTTTGAAAAAAAAACATAGGATATTTGAACAGAGTGAAGAGTGTGAGGAGATGGGTGGGTACAGGAAGAGGATACCCCTTCCCCTCCCTACCCCCCCCCCCCCGTTCTGAAGGAAATGTTTGAAAAAATTGGACCTCAAATGATGCAATCTAGTGCAACTCATTAAATATCAAAACTGAATTTTACACAAACTCCTGCATTCCCAATTTCTTTTTCAATATGTTTTAAATATAGATTTTGGACTTTTCTTGTTATAAAATTATAGTGTTAAACTATAGATTCTGGCCACGTTCTTGCCTATATGGGCCATTGTAAAGGGATTGAATATGCAAGTGCACATCGCACTAAACAAAAACAAAGGGGGGGGGACCCCCCTTCCTCTTGAAAGTAGGCCTACATGTATACTCTGAATGTGAGGAAATTGAATAAACCTTTTACTACAATATACATAGACAAGGCTGTTACCCTTTAATACCAACCAAATTTTTTGAAAAATTGAGCAACCACTATGAAATTTGTGCAGTGAACAGTGGAAGCATGTCACCAGATGCTTGATTGAGCTCAGCTTTCATTGACCTTGACCTATTTTCAAGATCACCTGGTGTTATCAAATTGATGTCGAAAGGGTCTTAAGAGCATTTGCCTGTTATATTTTGATTGTCACGTGACATTCTGGCACATATCATACTTCGCAATAAGGAATGCATGGAATTGAGCATGCTTTTGGTGGCTTTGATAATACAGTGGTACCTGCTCTTAAGACCACCTCTTGTAAAAGACCACACTAGATTTTAAGACTGCCCTTTCAAGACACTGTCCTTTAATTTCTTTACTAACTTACCTGCAGTGAAAGACCACCTGCCATATGTGATCACTTTTGTCTGGCATTATGGGTGGTCTTAAATAGCAGGTTCCACTGTACCAGAATGTCCATCATTATCAGTCATCACTGGCTGTGTTTGATGTCTACTGGTATTTAATCAAGTAAAAGACTAAACAGTTAAATAATGTGTGTTCTCCCTCTATATTTCATGTTCGGAACGAGCGGGACTCGAACTGTGGGCCTAGAGAGAGATTGAATACTATAATCTTGAAGTCATACATACATGTATTTGTAAACTCATTCCATATCAGCCCCTCATTTTTCCGTATATTAACCTAGACTTAAGATGGCAATTGAATGAAAAGATCTTTCATTCAAGTACCAACATGCCTATAGTCTTAAGTCAGTGCCAGAACCACGGACCAATTCCTGTCATTATAGTATGGAATAAGTGAAACATAGTAGCAGACAGATAAATGCCCAAGTTTACGATATAATGTGAATGTGACTTGTTAAAACAGGAGAAATTTAGGCTTATTTTCATGAAATCTCACATTATTTTACAATGTGGATCACAAAAGCTGAACTTTACAAACCCGATTAACCTTTCAAATATCACACTCATTAAGTTTGAAAGGAACACAAATGTTTTGCCTATTTTATTAGTGCCAAAGTGGCAATGACTACTGTAAATTGCTTTAATTTCACTGTTCTCTTATTTTCACCTTTAGCTGATGGCTCAAAACCATGAAAGAAAAAACACAGTTTAACAGTATAATAAAATTGTTTGAATAGGAATTGTTTGCAAAATAGGGAAATTAAAAGTACAGTGATATGTCAAAAATACAAATTTAAAGAACATTTTATAGCATTTCAAACTTATTTCAAAGCATGTAACTTCTGTAAAAAAAATTAGCAATACTATTCGACATTTACTGTATCCAAAGAAATTTGATTTGGAAACTTTATTGGAGCTCACATTGTATCCTTGACAAAACAAAAACAAAACAAAAAAAAACAAGAACAAAAAAAAAAACAGAAAAAAAACCCAAAACAAAACAAAACAAAACAAAACAAAAACTGACAAAAAAACCCAAAACAAAAACAAAAACAAACCAAAGAAAAACAAAAAAACAAAAACAAAACAAAAAAAAACAAAAAAAACCCCCCAAAAATACAAAAGAAAAAACGCACTATATATATATATATATATATATATATATATATATATATATATATATATACACATATACATATACAGTAAAACCTGTCACTACCGAACACTTTGGGGACCCAGCAAAAGTGTTCGGTAGTCAGAGGTGTTCGGTAGTCGGAGGGTTGGTAATTAGGGTAGGGAATATGACTACATACATGTACCCGGAATGTCTTTCAGGCCTAGTTGTTAACAGTCAAGGGTCTTGCACACACAACTCTTCCTTTTAATACATTTGCTTTCATACAGTTTCATTCATACCGCCAAGCATTCAAATAATTTAACATCAAGATAAAGTTAAAATAATAACAATGAGTATGCCAGACCCATTCAATCAGAGACAGAGCTGAGTTTAACACATGAGTGATATTTGTGTTAATCCTGTCTTGTGTTTTAGAACACCTAAAACAAGCTGCAATGGACACCATACCCTGATCACTTTGAAGAAATAATCAGTGAACAAGGAACATGTCAGACCTATTCAATTAGAGACAGAGCTGAGTATAATGCCTGAATGATACCTATAGGTATTTAATCCTGTCCCTGCTTAGAATAGCTGGAATCAGAAATGTTTTTGTTCACTTAAAAGGAATACTCAGTCAACATAAACATGTCAAAGTCAATCCACATGAGTCTAAGTAAGATAAATGAGTAAATTAGCCAGGGGGAAGAAGAATCTACTGTTATGGAGTTTATTCTGGTCAACATATTTTTAATTCAAACTTTGTACAATGACAATTTAAACAAACAAACAAACAAAAAGAGCACACAAATTAAATAGATTTACAGATTTATGTTCAAAACTACTAAATTTTTGTGTATGAAAGACTTCCTGATGTTACTTAACTGCTGGTATTACAAAATATCATGAGAGTGTTCGGTAGTGACAGGTTCATTTTGGGGTTTGGGACCCAAATCAGGTGTTCGGTGTTCATAAGTGAGAGGTGTTCGGTAGTGACAGGTTTGAACACCCAGGTCTCCTATTAAATAACATGTGAATCATTTGGGACCGAAAAAAAGTGTTCGGTAGTGAGAGGTGTTCGGTAGTCGGAGGCAGGGCTCGGCAATTCGCATGTCCGATAGCCCCGGGCGGCCTGAAGTTGGGCTCGGACTAGTCAAAATTTTCAAGCACTAGCCCTACGGACTAGTGAAAAAAATCTTTTACCACATGTACATTTTATTAAAGTTTGGGGATTTTTTGTTCCCGGCTCTCGTGATCATTCACTCGCAATGCCAAGCTAACCCACGCGACACCTTGAAGGGACGCTACACCTTGCCTTGTAATAACATTGCGATGATAGGCACAGTAAAACAATAGAACGTATATAATTGGTTTATAAACAGCCCGCTCATTATGATTACGAGACGACGAGATCAAAGGTACCAGCAGTCATGCATTGCGGCGTATTGGCTTTCGCCCGTATCGGGGCAAGGTCACAGCACCTCACCGTCAGTCTTATTTGCCCGAACGATGAAAAAGGAACATCAAAAAAATTTAAAACTTGCATGGCGAATTCTTGAGCAAATTAGCATCAAAGACAATTTATCGGTGGGCTCTAAAAATGTTGGAGAGATCATGTAATGGTGCCGCAAGTTGACTTCCCGGCCAAACAAAACACACATCTGCCAGTCACACGCAAGTGACTGCGTGGAGTAATCTACGGTGAACGGAGCATCATGCTGACTGATCTGTCACGCATTTGACATTTTTCTCTATCCCCCTACCTTTGCGTATTTGCCTGTGACTCCAAATAATTGTTGCTATAAACACTGGAATCTTTATTTTCGCATGCTGCAATTAAAAAAAAAGCTTCCCGTTTGTGTGTTCCCTCCGTAAATTACGGCATATTCACACATGTTCACTGGGCGGAAGCCATGATGAAAACACTGCAGCACGAGCCGCAATTGGCTCATTTTTGCATGTGACTCAATTGACCAATCGGGTGATGTGTTGTGCGTCAGGCCACATGGCCAAAGCAGCTGTTTGTGTACAGTTGCATGAAAGATGTTGACGGTGTGCCCACGCTCGATTTCTGATTTGAAATATTAAAATTTTTGTTTGAATTTGATTTAAGAACACCGTTTATTGCGAGGAACTTGCCAATACTGTATACGCAAAATTACTACGATGTACCGATAGCGTTCATGGTAGGTACGCAAACGATATGCGTCTCATCACGGCATCAGAGGCAGCGAGAAAGGATCCTGATACCAATTCAACTATTTTAATCGTTAATACGTTATAAAGTTTAACCGGGATATGGACTCCTATTGTCCCAGAAATTCCAATGTATTTTTCATCGTTAGTCACCCCATGCAAATAGCTTACTTTTTTAATTCGTATTTTTAATGTTTTGCCAGTTTCACTGTCGAACAGTTGCAGCTTGAATCATAAAATTTGACATTTTTGTGCGAATTTGCAAGCGACAATTCGCGGCAAATATATTGTAGGGTAAATGGTTTGTGTAGGCCGTAGCATTGTGTTTGAAAAAAACGATGTTTATAGAAGTTTTATCAGGACAAGTGGATTTTGTATGCGGGCAAGTGGATTTTGAAATTTACTTGCCCTGCGGACAAGTGATTTTTAAAAAAATTGCCGAGCCCTGAATAGCTGGAATCAGAAATGTTTTTGTTCACTTAAAAGGAATACTCAGTCAACATAAACATGTCAAAGTCAATCCACATGAGTCTAAGTAAGATAAATGAGTAAATTAGCCAGGGGGAAGAAGAATCTACTGTTATGGAGTTTATTCTGGTCAACATATTTTTAATTCAAACTTTGTACAATGACAATTTAAACAAACAAACAAACAAAAAGAGCACACAAATTAAATAGATTTACAGATTTATGTTCAAAACTACTAAATTTTTGTGTATGAAAGACTTCCTGATGTTACTTAACTGCTGGTATTACAAAATATCATGAGAGTGTTCGGTAGTGACAGGTTCATTTTGGGGTTTGGGACCCAAATCAGGTGTTCGGTGTTCATAAGTGAGAGGTGTTCGGTAGTGACAGGTTTGAACACCCAGGTCTCCTATTAAATAACATGTGAATCATTTGGGACCGAAAAAAAGTGTTCGGTAGTGAGAGGTGTTCGGTAGTCGGAGGTGTTCGGTTTTACAGGTTTTACTGTATATATATTGTCCATAACATAGGTCTGTTTTGATGGGCTAAACTTCTGCATGGGATACTACTAAGATCAGTGAGGTCCATGAAGCTCTAGCCTGCTTGGTCTAAACACAGAGACTACCAGCACTGTGGACACGTACTGGCTCAGTGTGATTTTGACCTTCCTGGCCCAAAGACAAAGTAGGCACAGCTTTATGCATGTATTGATGGTGGCAAGGCGCAATGTGATCTCTCTCCTCACAAGCTGTATCAAATGTTATCAGCATCATCTCTTTCAAATAAACATTTTTTGTAACTGGGCAGCTAGCTGCAAGAGTAGCTACCTGGTACGGTGCTGGGAGAAAAGAAAATGAACTGATAGGGCATAATAGCGACGGGGTAAATTAGAATTTGAGAGTGCAGGGAGGAGCGGGAATGGTGGTAGCCCTTATAAGGGCTCCAATGGGGTCTCCCATGGGGTCTCCCATGGGAAATGCCTGAGCCTTAGAGGCAGGGATAGGGTGTATGAGAGTTGTTTTTTCTTTTTTTTTGTAGGGGGTGGGGGTGGGGACTACAAGCGATGAGTGTTGGGGGATATATCCAGGACCAGGGGCCCACCACAGCTGTGAGAGAGTGTGTGGTGGACCCTTTGCCTTGGCTGTGGTCCTGGAAAACATGGCAGCACAAGCTGTTAGGATAACCATGGTTTCCTCCACCTCATCTATTTTTCTTTTCTTTCCTTTTATTTTTTCCTAGGCCACCTGTGTCACACAGGACCGCAGGGCATAAGCAGAGAGCCACAGTAATATTATCATGCTCAATTTAACTCAGCTGGGAGTACGGGGTGGGGAGTGTACTCCCATTACTAAACATTAGGGAGAAGCTTTGCAGGGAAAGACTGCCTGTTTTGTTAGCATTTATCACTGTCAAATACCCCAGTTTTCAAACTATTGGTCCTAAATGCCCCATTTTTAATAGTCAACTGTATATTGTAATGGGTCTGAGTAATTGCTCCCCCCCCCCCACCAAATGGAAGTGGCCAACAAACTAACTTTATAAATACCAGCTCCCAAAGACCCCTGTTAATAACATTGATTCAGTTCCCATTGGGTCTGGGTTTTATAACCTCAGTGGAGCCTACTCATCCTAAAATATGGGTATGCCCCCCTCCCCGCCCCCTCCCTAAGGTTAATGTAACTATCAACATTACTTTTGAAACTTAGGTCTTTACAATGATCAGTAAATTTTAACCACAGATCTGGTCCGACCTACACATGTAAAGTTGTATATACTTGGAGGGATTCAAGAGGGGAACGCCGTCCGTTCGTCTGTCCCATGGTTTTACCACCATAACTTCAGAAATTTTTGAGACGGGACTTTCAAATTGCACGATATTACACTCCTATATGGCCTTCTTTGTGTGCAACAAACATAGTTGACCTTGACCAAATTCTCAAGGTCACACGTGCTGAGTGACGTTCCCAATCTAACTATTGAAAGCCTGCATCTAGCAATCTGAAGCTTACACACAAGAAGCTTCATAGAGTGATCTAGAAGCCTATTGAAAATCAACGTCATAGCTCTATATTTGACCTACTTTTTGAGGTAAAGGTCAAGTGCACAATGGTGGTATTGGTAAACGTAAGGAAGTATTTAAGTCAGTTATATGAAATTTTATACACACATGTATCATAACCAAAAAATGTGTCATGAATCAAAAGTAGGTCACTAGGTCAAGTATCTGGGTCACAGTGACCTATTCATTGAATTTTTTTTTACCACTGTAACTTCAGAGGCTTTTGAGACTGGACTTTAAAATTGCATATGATAGTACACCACTATAAGGCTTGCTTTGTGTGCAAGCATAATTGACCTTGACATAATTTTCAAGGTCACACACGCATCACAAGTTTGCTGAGTGACATTGTAAGAAGCAACATAGGGTGATCTAGAAGGCTATTGAAAGTCAAGTTTATACCTCTATATTTGACCTAATGTTTTGAGGTCAAAGGTCAAGTGTACAATAGTAGTATTTGTTGAATTTATGACAAGATCTCCATTTGTGAAATTATTTGATGAGTGGCAAAATGGCTGTGATCTCTTACACTACAGGCTACCAGCAGCTTTCTGATCATACACTATACCTGATACTATGGGGCACTATTCCTATTCACTTACAGCAAAAGAGATTGAAGGCGGCAAAAGAGTACTGCATTCTTTGAACGGTATTTTTTCCTATACCACCAACAATAATACAAGAAAATGGTGACAGGTCACACTGTATTATGATGACCTTTTAACAAGACTCAACATATTTGTTGGTGTCTTGAGTTATGCCGATAAGATAGTTCTTTTAGCCCCCACCAATCACTAAAGAAGCTTATGTTAATATGTACTAAGCATGGAAATGAGTACAAAGTATTTTTCAATCTTTCCAAAAGTAAGCTTATAATTTTCGGGACACTGATCCCAATGCAGGAGTTTTATTCAAGAATGAGAAGGTGGAATGTGTCCAAAGTGACCAACATTTGGGAAATAAATTTGGTAACCAATTAATAAAAAGAAACAAATTGTTTATGCAATTGGAGATATGTTTAACAAGTGCAATTTGCTTATCGCTGAGTTTGACAAAACATTTCCTCATGTTAAGTACCGGCTTTTTTAATCTTTCTATATGTCTGTGTACGGTTGTGTTCTTTAGGACTTTTCGACAACATATGTGGAAAAGATTTTCACAGTGTGGCGTAAATGTATCTGCAGATTACATGTACTTGATATAACTGTTACCACTCACTGCACCTTAGTTTGTTGTGTGACAATATCCCTGTCGAATGCCAGCTCCATTTAAGATTTCTAAAATTTGTTATCTCTTGCATCAAAACAGGGCCAATTATTTATTGTTTCCATCACAAGATCTAAATAGGCCAATGATGATATTCCCTGTGCATTTCACACGCGGTTGCCATTTCGATTGCTACATGGAGCGATTGGTTATGGTGCGCGTGATGTCGCATGTACCATCGCCCATGAACCGCGTATATGGAATCAACTAAAAGAAATGCTGCTGTTTCTATTTTTGGCGCGCGGCATTCGCTTCCGAAATCACGCATATGGAATCCCAACTTAAGGCAATTTGTGATCAATTGTAGGTCCAGACATCCTGTGAGGAACACATTTTGGGAGATTTTTGGGGGGACTTGTGTTCTATAAATTTACAAACGAACTTCAAAGTTCTGTGGAACAGATGCACTGTACCTCCTCCTGAGATTCGAAAAATATATGTTTGAGCAGATGTGTAATAGAGACTTGTTAAAAACAAGGTACTGTACCCTGTAGGTCCAGATGGATTCAACAGTGTCCCATGTTGTTCAATTGGATCCAACAGTATCCCATGTTGTCCAATTGGATCAAAAAATCCCAAGTTTTCTAATTGCAGTTGTGTCATTAGTTACACAAGGTCAGATTTCCCTTTTGGTGAGTCTTGTATTTCTTATAGAATAAAAGTCATCAGGAGCAGCCTAAACACAATCTTGAAGATTTGGTATTTGATTGAAGTATTTCATAGAACATGGCCGGAATTTAAAAAAACAAAAAACAAAAAAATGCAAAATAAAAAAGCGCATGTGCATAATGAGGTTCATGACTTTTTTGAGTGCATGTTATTACCAGCAAGTTCAATTTAAAGCACAAAGTCATTGTACATTCAACTGATAATTCACATTAATTAGGCACATGAAATTATCAGATTATAGGAAATGTTATATTGCTTGAACATTATTATTCAAGCTTTTGAATTGTTGCTAGCTTTCTTCTTATGTGGTTGTACCTTATGTATCAACAAAGTTGGATAGTTTGAAGTTTCTTTTCCTTTCAAGTTCAGAGAGATCATACTCTGACTTTCAAAGTATGCTTCGTGTAATGATTCTCAATTCTGTCCCTGCACATAATGATTCTCTTTCTTTTGACATAATCAATGGAAGGTACAGAAGTGTTCAAGTATTTAAAATGCTCTGAACATGATATACAGACATTAAAAATTGTTCATGTGAATAATTTTTTCCTGCACACATTAAATGTATTGCAAAATGCCACCATATTTACGTCTGTGTGTGCCAACACAGACATTGTGTTTCTTCAATTTCATTCATTTTTTCCTCTATAGTACCAAATTTTGTTCGCCAGTTTTTCTGGAACACTATTACACTTAGAAACTTCAAATTTGGCATGGATATAGGTCTATACATGAATTTGTGCCTATTAATAAAAAGATGAAAATATGTTGAAGATTATGCAAAAGAGGGGCATTTGAAAATTTAAATCATGAATATCTCCAAAATTGTTATAGGTACATGCAACCAATCCAACTCAATTCATACGTTTGTAACACTGCACATTTTTGTAATTAACTTGTGACCTCTAAAGGCAACAGGTACTATGCACTAAAAGTAAATTGTACATTATTGTCCAATCAAAAGAAGACATTTTTCATGTTATTGTCCAGATGGATATTTCAATTGGAAAATCCCATTGGTCAAGCCAATTAAACTGTACAGTTGGACCAAACAAAATGTACATTTTGATGAACTCTCCACAAAATAGACTCTGAAATGTAGATTTTTATAGGTGATGAATGCTCTAAATATAGAACACAACATGTTAATGAATTACAAGACATGTAGGAACTCTAAAAAGATGGTTCCTATGGGAGACGTGACCATTACTGGAAAGGGCTTAACCTTGGGATTTCACAGTCTCCAATAATATGTACACATCTATATATGTTTTTGATCAATAAGTTTGAACTTTTCAAGCAAACTTGTAGATAATCTTTAATAAATGTGTTACCAGTAAAATTTTAATATGTGGCTTTATATAGCTTAGATCTGAGCAGTTTCGTGTGAGAAAAAAAAATTATGGGATCCCATTGGATGAATGAAAAGATAGGATCCAGCTGGATACCATTGGATACCATGGGCTGTCCAATGGGATACTACAGGACATCATGGTATTCCAGGTAATTTTCCAATATCTGGAATTTGAGACACCGTAGGAAATTTTGTTTGGTATATATATATATATATATATATATATATATATATATACACAACAACAATGGTCACCCTTGTTAACATGCAGACTATCAGCTTTTTACTTTGTTTTGTTTTTTGCAATGTTCAGGCACAGATCCGGACCCGATTCTTAGTCCATATTTGTCAAGCCTTATATATAATGCACATAACTAATGGCAATGCACAAAGAATATTTTTATTCCTCAATTCTACTCATGATTCAAATAGGGCAAATCCGTTTGACTTTCAAATTGATTGAGTTGAGATATCTGACATTAACATTGATGCACTCATCAGTCTGCCTGGTGATTAAATATGTAACATACCCGTAGATATTTAGTAATAAAAAAAAAATAAAACTTTCCAAAATGGAAAGTTTTTTTTCCCAGGATGTGTACCTTTTTTACCCTGAATTTTGTTTTGAGAATAGGTCTATTTTCAATTTTTGCCTGTCATTAATAGCTGAACTGTATGGTTTAGATGCAGAAAAGCAGAAATAAATTAGGAAAGTTCCTTAAAACAACAGGATGTTATTTGATCGCTTTAAGGAACTTTCCATAATTTTTCAACCCAAGACCAATTTAAGCGAAAATCCTTAAATCTTTAATATGTGATTTTGTCACTTTAACATATTTAAGGAACTTTCCTTATTTTAGAATGATAGGCCAGTTTAAGGAAAGTTCTCTAATTATTCATCAGAATGTGTTTTCTATATTTTAAGGAACTCACCTTATTTTCTAATCATAGACCATTTAAAGGAAATGTCTGTAAATCTTCAGGATAGTGATTTATCCATTTAAAGAAACATCCACAATTTTCAACCATAGACCAGTTTAAGGAAATTTTCAGAATGTGATTCCTGTGATTTAAAGGCACTTTCCTTATTTTCTAATCGAGGACCATTTTAGGGAAAGTTCCTTAAATCTATACATCTTTCTGAAATCTACACAGAATCGGATTTAGCCATTTAAAGCAACTTTCCTTATTCTTCAATTGTAGACCAGTATAAGGAAAGTTCCTTAAGTCTACAGAAAGTGACTTTAAGAAACTTTCCTTATTTTTAAATGATAGGCCATTTTAAATTTAAGGAAAGTTCCTTAAATGAAGACCCTAGCTGTTATGCGGGGACTTTTTAGGGTTTGACCAGGGATGTGCTATAGATGGACTACCAATGGGAGTGCTAATTCATTTTATGGCCAACTGGGCATGACAACTACAAAGCGTGTTCAGTATCATCCCTTTGTTGTTCCATCTATGGTTCCACTTTCGCTTGTATCTGGTCACTTACATCTGGTGTCCTAATGTACCAAGTTCAAAAACGGGGGATTTATGCGTGCACAACCAGTCTCATCATTTGAGTCAGAACCGTGCAGGTCCATTGATGTGTTTTTCATTGAAATCAGCCAATAAAAAGCCAAGTTTTTTGCGATTTTTCAGCACAAAATGATGCAAAGTTGGCCAATTTGCATGCATTAAAACTCCTTGCGCCGCACTCAGCAATTAAAAATGAAAAGATGGATAGTGTATGTCAGTAGGATCATGATGGTGGTTTCATTTCTTGTTGCTGAGTCCAGCTTAACGCTAAGTTTTGGCTTTAAAATGCGGAACACAGTGAAAAAAGCGTATACACATCCATCTTGCTGGTTGGCATGCAGTTGATTGTTGGGTCACACAAGATCACACCACCTACGCGACTGCCAGGAGCCAGCCCAGACCAAGAGTTGTATTTGTTGGAATATCTGAATTGATTATGCCAGTGTTAAGTGTGTATAAATTTCATCCAATGGGATGGTTATATTGGATGAAGTTCAGTATTTACAAATATAATAAAAGATCCTGGTGATTCTTTGAAAATGACACAACATGCTCCCATTAGGAATTAGAATTATTTGAATACATATAGTTTTAGCAGTGAACTGTACAAATTGATGCCTGAAAAAGAAGTAAGTGCCTTTCATCCAATGTAGGATGGAGTTAAATATTGACTAGTGAACAAAATATGGTGTTTTCTTAAAAAATAACAAAACAAAAACTCATTGTATTTGGAATACATAGTAGTGAATCACTTGGCTTGATACTTGTAAAAGGTATTTATGCACTTTCTGCATTGCATCCAATGGGACCGTCCAATGGGATGGTCCTGTAGGATGGAGATGAATATTGACAAATGAACAAAATAATAGTGGTGTTTTCTTAAAAAATAACAAAACAAAAACTCATTGTATTTGGAACAGTAGTGAATCACTTGGCTTGATACTTGTAAAAGGTAGTTATGCACTTTCTGCATTGCATCCAATGGGACCGTCCAATGGGATGGTCCTGTAGGATGGAGATGAATATTGACAAATGAACAAAATAATAGTGGTGTTTTCTTAAAAAATAACAAAACAAAAACTCATTGTGTTTGGAATAGTAGTGAATCACTTGGCTGATACTTGTAAAAGGTAGTTATGCACTTTCTGCATTGCATCCAATGGGACCGTCCAATGGGATGGTCCTGTAGGATGGAGATGAATATTGACAAATGAACAAAATATGGAGTTTTCTTAAAAAATAACAAAACAAAAACTCATTATTATATTTGGAATAGTAGTGAATCACTTGGCTTGATACTTGTAAAAGATGTTTGTGCACTTTCTGCAATGCATCCAATGGGACAGTCCAATGGGATGGTCCTGTAGGATGGAGATGAATATTGACTAGTGAACAAAATGTGGGTGTTTTTTTTAGAAAAAAACACGCATTTTAAATGTTTGATTGTATATTTATTATTAACTATATGATTTGATACTTATTCCATGTTTGGCACCTGTGCAATTTCTGCACTGCATCCAATGGGATGGTCCTGTAGGATGGAGATGAATATCGACTAATGAACAAAATATGGGTGTTTTCTTAAAAAAAAACACTTATTTTAAATAGTTTGATTGTATATTTGTTATTGTTCACTATATGATTTGATACTTATACTAAGTTTGACACTTGTGCAATTTCTGCACTGCATCCAATGGGATGGTCCAGTGGGACAATCCAATGGGACAGTCCTAAGGAATGAGACTGAATATGTACAAACAAAGAAGGATGGTGTTTTCTTTGAAAATAACAAAATCCATAAAAACATTTGGAAGCACCTGAAGGCAAACTGGTATCAAACTGAAATCATACTAGATTTGAATATCAAAACAATCTCTGTTATCAAATCTAGTGTCTGAATTATGGTCATCTAAACTTTTACACAAAATTGGCACCACAGACAATAACCCGTGACTTATGATGTATGAAGGGAATGTGAATGGCTTATGACTTTTAATTGCATTTGTAGGTGTAAAATATAATCCAATGGGATGGACCAGAAGCTGGTGATCCAATTGGATCCCATGGGATCCAATGGGATACAAGGTCATCCTATGGGATATCCTGTGGGATCCCGTGGGATCCAATGGGATGGTTTTTTCGGTATCTGAAAAAGTATAGATTACTGGATTTTTTTTCTTATATTTATAAGATGGTAAGGACCAGAGATGTTCAAATGATAGATATTAGACAATACTTGTGAATAGTTTTTGAGTTATGTTACTGGACAGATCCAGAGTTCATAGTCCAGATTTGTCCTGCCACATGTTATATATATATATATATATATATATATACAGTGGTACCTCTCTTGAGAGACCCCTGTAATGAGAGACCACATATCTTTTTAAGACCCCTCTGTCAGCACACTGTGCTATCTTTTCCATGTTGTTGTACCTCTAATGAAAGACCACCTGTTTTGAGAGACCACATTTTGACCTGCTGTAGGGGCGGTCTCTCAAAAGAGGTACCACTGTATATATACATACATACAGTGGTACCTGCTGTATGCAACCACTGCTGTGAGCAGCCGCATTGCTTCTTGTGGTCACTAGGCTCGGGCATAGGAGTTAATTTCTTAGTAAAATTTATCTGTGGTGGCAGGTCACCTGCTGTATATATATATATATATATATATATATATATATATATATATATATACATATATATACATATATATATATATATATATATATATATATACATATTATATATACATATATATATATATATATATATATATATATATATATATATATATATATATATATATATATATATATATATATATACATATATAATAGAATCTTTAATAAAGACCACCAATTACAGACCCAATTTTTTCTTTCATTATCTCCCAATTAAGACCACCCACCTATTAAGACCAAATTTTTCAGTTCCTTAGGTGGTCTCAATAAGGAGATTCCATTGTGTATATATTTGTAATATATATATATATATATATATATATATATATATATATAATTCTTTGACAAATATACATGTAATCCTCAGCTTAAGATTAGTTTCTTGTCTGAACACAGTATTTTATGTTCATGTTCTACCTGATATTAGGCCTGCGGCATTTGAGGCTAAAATATGAATTTAGTCCACCCGCCTGCCTTATAGCTACAACATAGCCAACCTGATACAAAATTTTGTCTACTCTTAGAAAATGCCTGTTGTGGAGCTCTCAGGTGGTCCAGTTTTATGCTATGAGCAAAAATAGATACCTACGTCTGAACAGCAAAACCATGACCTTAATGAAACCGAATAGATTTCTTCAATATAGGTTTATTCTTTTAAATTACAGAACCGTACCTTTCAGATTCCTTGAGGCACCAAAACTATCTTACAAATAAAGCTGTGTTTGTAGAATAATGTCATATGCATATATTTGCATTATACACTATGGGATAGAGTTGTAATACCACGAATAATATATGGCTTAGATGTGATTTCAGTGAGTGAGGGAGATATCCAGGGAATGGAGAAAGCACAGAATGAGATGGGGAAATGGATACTAGGAGCACCACCATGTACAGCAACAGAAGCAGTCCTAGGAGAGTTAGGATGGAAAAAATCACAGATAGAATTGCCAAAGCTAAGTTAAAGTACTGGGGTTATTTACAAGGAATAAGTGAAGACAGGTGGTGCAGGAAAGTTTACAATCAGGTCGCCAAGGAAAAAACAAGATGGGTCAAAACAT
>OZ026623.1:51468048-51583048 GCA_964020975.1 Hermodice carunculata | reverse complement strand
TGCAACCTGGTTTGTTCACATGTTTTGCGGGTTGAATTAGTAGCGCAACACCTTAAGGGGCACTGCAGGTGACTACTTTGGGCAGCAGAAAGACCCATTATCAGGTCTGTACGGTCATTATTTCATTTAATTACTTGAAATGTTACATTCTATGAATGAATAAACACATAAAAGTGCATTTTGATAATTTAAATCACATTTATGCTCAAAATTAACACTCAATTGTACAAAATGAGAGAGGTCCGCAAACAATTTGCTTTGTGATTCATGTCTCACACAATTTTAACTGATGCCATGGGTTCCTGGGTCATAATTTCATTATGGAGAGCACACTCATGACTATGAAAACTCCAAAAATAGGATATTACAGTTAAAGAGAACAGAAAACTCAGTTTAGATGGATGGCGATTTCAACTATGGGCAAAATTCTGTATCTTAGATGGTATGGAGTTTCAGTTACAGTCACCGTATTGAATTCCAAAGTCTATAAACCAACATGACATTTATTTTTTTTATGGAAATGCACAATATTTACCTCATGAAAAACACAATTTACAATAGGCATCATTGGGAAAAATTTTTGATAGCAAACCCTTGCAACATGCACATACAATTTTTCAGTTTTTGCTCATATGCATTCTGGTTTATTGCATTACATATGGCTGTTAGGGAAAAATAGTGGCCCCAGTTCAAGCTTTTTAATATGATTAGTACACAAAACAATATTTCCAATCTTCAAAGATCATTTATTTGATAATTGTGGAGATGACTTATTCCCTTAAGGTACTACGTGAGTAAATCGGCCAGCTTCCAGGTAGAAGGATTACAGAGTGCATATTAGAAATGACCCTTACAGGTACAGGGGGCTGCCTCTTACATAATTCTGACCACAGTAACATTTTTTTTCTGAAACTGACAGGTACAGTGTGCGGTATTTATTGACAGGTCAGTTTTCAACATACCCAGCGTAGTGACTGAATACACATAGCCACAATGTGAGTACTTCAAGTCATCGCACAAGGCGGCGTGACTGCTGTCACTACTTTGGCTGTAGCAAACGGTAATATCTTAAAATTTTCCCAATGATGACCAGGTTTTCTTGCTCTCGGATGATTGAGAATATTGTAAGGAACAATTTGGCATAGGATATGTTTGGGTTTATAAGTTATTTTGGAAGGTACAGACTGCAACCTGGTTTTTTGCATTTTTGCGGGTTGAATTAGTAGCATAACACCTTCATAGGCAGCCTTCTGGCCATGCCTGCTGGGTTTATGGTTTGAAAGGTTTGGGTCTTATGGCAAATGGGAGGTAGGAGTGGGGTGGGGTGGGGTGGGGTGGGGGAACTCCCAACCACTGTGTGATGAGGTTCTCAATAAAATACAGAGAATCTCTTTCTGTTTATGCAAGAAACATATCTGATCCATGTTCACATTAATGCTGGACAGAGCTGTAAGTGCACCATGGCTGAGAATGACCAGTCAGAGTTTGCCTGCATGAGGCTAGGAGCCTGCTAGGCTTATCAGTCCCAAGGGATCAGAGGGTTTGGAATGCTAGGCAGAACAAGCCAGAGTGTACCCTCTGTTAAAAATAGACCACATACAGAGCTGCGTTTGCTGGACCGATCATAGTCTGACTTATAGTCCTCAGTGACTGTTTTCACATTTTGGTGAATTTTGAAAAAGTGTGCGAATTTGTGTCATCTCAATGGACACTTTCATGTCTTTGTTTTCTTGTAACCAGTGAGATGAAGCCTGTTCTTCATAGCCAATACTGAGTCAGTATAGTGCATGTCTCAGTTCACAGGTACGTGTACATGTAGTTTTTTGACAGCATCTGTTAAAATTTGTTTAGGTAATAAAGGAACAAAGACGGTTTTGTATTGCATGTATATACATCCCTCTGTATTATTATATATGTACACTGTACATGCACTTATACTCATCAATACTGCCCAGAAGGGCTGACCCTCTAAGGTATGGGCACTTTTCTCTGGTCGCGAAGGTGCCCACTGTAGCGAGGTTTCACTGTAAAGTGGTACCTGCAATTTAAGATCACCCCTAATGCCAGATAAAAGTGGTCACATAGGAGGGGTTGTCTTTCATCTCAGATAAATTAACAAAGAAATAAAAAGCCAAGGTCTTTCTTTCTGACCAAGTTGGTCCATAGTTTTTTTAGACACTATTGGAAAAAATCACCAAGCTTGCAATGGTGACTGACATAACCAGCAATAGTATGCACCTCATTTGGAATAGCCATGATGTTTAAAATTATGCAAAGTTTAGAGGCAACAAAAATTTTAAAAGCGCCATGTCTTCCAAACTATTGCAGATGGACTCAAAATTTCAATCTGCATATATACCTTTGTGACACTTGACACTATAATGGACAGTATAGTTGTAGAATTTCAAATTATGCTAATAAGGGGCATTGAAAAATTTAAAGGTTGAGTATCTCCAAAACTATTGTTCATAGAGATGCCATTCCAACTTCAATTTGTAGGATTGTAGCAAAGCCGCATCCACTGAAATATGAACCAAAGTTGTAAGATTTTAATTTATGCAAATTAGGTGAATATGCAAAATGTAAATCTTTAATAGCTTCAAATCTATCATAGAGGTGATATTTCTACTTCAATTTATGGGTTTGTGGCATAACCACATCCAATGAACAATAAACCAAAGTTCCTCTAGGCTTATTATTCATGCAAATTAGACAAATACACAAAATTAGAATGTTGAATAGGTTCAACACTACTATAGATACTAGTTTCATTCAAACTTCACTTTATAAGTTTGGGACATGGCCACATCCCTTGAACCAAGAACCAAGGCTGAGCATTTTAATTTATGAAAATTAAGCTAATACACGAAATTTAGATTATGTTGAACGATGGTTCTCATTTTGAAGGCACCCAGATAGATTTGCTGCTACGCAAATCTTCTTTTCTAGTTCTATGCTTCATTTGACAACTACTGGATGACTGAAAACATACATTGTTATGATTTGCAACCATTACCTTTTCACTTTTGATTGTATAGTTAGATTATGGCAGTTCTGGTCAAAAAATTACCATTTTAGACCTGCCAGAAAATAAGAGGGGTGGGGTAACTCTTTTCTCTCCAATTTAAATTCTGAGAAAGGTGAGGCTGTATTTAGCATATTGCCTTTTAGCTCGACAATTAGGGCAATTTTTGGTGCATTAAATGTTTTCCTAGAGCAAGGACTTCGAGCACTGTGTAACATTTTATGCACCGTAGAATATCGAATCTAAAGGAATTTTTGCACTAATTTGCCCAAATTTGGTATTTTTCGACATTTTATGACAACAAAACCATGCAAACATCATTTGTACAGTGCTTGCCATATTATTTCAGATACTATGAGCCATATTTGGTATGTTTCTTGAATTTATTTTTGAAGTTATGCTCAGTAGTGTCTTGTATGGAATGATAGTTAAAGTGATGACTACTATTTTCAAAGATATGGCTATAAAATACCCCTGTCATCAAATTAAAAGACCACAACCATCATAATCCAATGCAGAATATGCCAATCTTTAATAAAAAATGGGCTGTTATTTGTTCTACCATAGGGAGGGGTATATCCTTAAATAAGCCACTTTTTTAGGGTTGGCCACTAGTCTAATCATAGAGCTGGTGACATGGCCAAATAGGCCCAAATAGTTCCTCAGACGTAGCTCAATGAATTGTGATAAGATTTTTGATCTGACATCATGGGCCCCAAAAATGATTCGTAAACACGCAGATTGTTGGAATTTACATGTGACCTCGAGACTTTTTTTATTGTACACTCTTATCACAAAAGTCAACGATCGGCATCATTTGGCCTTGTCAACATTTCATCCTATAGCCTACCATGTAGGTTTTGTAACTTACCATTTTGTACGCAAACTCGCAGGATGCTCTTGGCAATCCGACATTGCCTTTCATACAAAAGAAGTTATCCATATGCCTTTGAAAAGTGACCAATCACCTCGACCATTTGTTGACCAGTGGTCCACTTTCCAGAAAAAATATTTAAGGCCATAACTTGACAATTTTTCATCCAATTTTATTGTTCATTGGTGAAAAGTTGTGGATTTGTTATGTAATGCATTTTTGTTATATACATTAACCTTTAAAATTCAGAGATCAAGGTAACTTGGCCTCTTCCAGATTTTTTGCCAGTGTGGATCACTGGCAAATGACCACAGTGAACAGACATTTGATTCAGGCCTATTTGTTTGATTTGGACAAATAAACCCCCAAGGTGGCAATGTCGGCTGAACATAAAGTGAGAGGAGCAAAAGTACAGCAAACAGACACTTGCTTTCCATGTTTGCTTGCAATCCGATACACAAGTTCATCTTTAATAATAATACTGAAGTGGTAACAATAATGATCCTAGAGCTTTCTTACAAACTGATTCTTTCCCATCAACAAAAGAAAATGTGTAATACAGTGTTCTCCACAAATAAAATTTTGACAGGATGGTCATGTTTTAATGGTTTAAAGCATTCATGTGAAACCAAACATTTCTTGTGATTAAATAACTTTATAATGATAAAAGTGCTAAAAACATAAACTTGGGACACCATTTTGTGGTCTTTCAGTGATAACTTGGGTAAAAAAGTTGGTAATTTAGTGAAATGTTGGTAAAATCATGACCTGTTTTGAGAAATGAAGAATATGTTTATCAGGGGGCTTGATATTGTAGCACGATGACAAAATGATGGTGGGGGTGGGAGTGGGGAAAAAGCAGAGGATAGCACTGAAGCAGGGTGGGCCACCCTGTAATTGGCCTATGAAGAACCATGTAATATGTTCTATTTCCATCTCACAGTTCGATTTCCTTTTTTCCACAATATTCAGGGTGAAGTCCCGCAGGATAGTACAACAGCATCTGGAAGAAATACTACAATGAGAAAAATAACAGTTGCAGACGAGTCCAGCGAAGCGGAACTCGCACTGTGGGAAGAGAAAATTAATTCCCCCATAAAATCAGGCCAGTCTGTCCTTGTGACACATAGGCAACCCAAAAGTTTCAGACAGTGTGTTACATTCCAAAGTACGTCTTTCACTGTAATAGAGGTAAGTTAAAAATTTAGTAATTTACGTTAATGTCATCACCTACCAGGATAAATCTACTGGTGATACATTAACATTTTCATTTACCCCACTGCATAAAAAAAAAATCCAAGTTTCCACTCCATCACCCACAAATTGCCATTATCTACCTAAATTCCCAACCAAGTACCATTTCAAAGGCTATGCACTTTTTGCTTTAAAAGTGATAAAATCCTGCTTTATTTTTTTCACAATATCGGCTTTACTCCAAAAGTTTATTTTGGAAGTTTATTTGTGCCTGCAATTTTACAGCTGTAAAATGACATCAATTCTGCTCTAAATTTGAACAATCGGTAACTGCATGGTCCTACATTTTTGTCTAAATTATGTACCATTCAGTCACCCTCAAAGATACTTGCCAGCCTCCAGCTGGTGGACGACTGTTAATTTTAACCGCAGACTAACAAAGAATGACCTTTGTCCCATACCAAACTTGTGTCACAAACTTGTACCTCCAAAAGTTGCTGACCTACAGTCATGAAACTTTCAGAAAATATTAACCCTCCCAAGTGCCAGATAATTTTTTCCTACACTTCCCCTGTGCCAAATACTGGTATTTGGTAATGTTACTTAATAGTGACGTGACACCCCACGATACCAATAATACACATATATAATACACGTATATCAGTATTTGGCACGTAGAGGGTTACATGGCACTTGATGGTACGTCATTTTTCCCTTCTACATTGTTAATTCGTTGAAAATGACAGTTTGCTTTACTCACTGCACCCTTGTGAACTTTAGTAGGCCAAATGGTAACTTCCAAAAAAGCTCAGACACTCTATCTACTCACAAATAGAAAACAGCTAACAAATGAAAGGTGGACAATGCAGGTGGTGCCACTTATTGTCAAATAAGTTGCACGGCTTGACATTCAGGAAATTTTTCACTTGTCCGACAGCACTTTTTTTTTTATAAAATTCAGACAAGTAGTGTGTTAAATTCCTATTCAACTCAAAATTTTTTCTTGTCCTGGCTGAAAATTTACTTGTTCCGCACAATGGAACATGGCTGAATATCAAGCCCTGCATTGTTCAATAATTTGATTATCTGTTATGGGTACATTCAATATTTTGCAATCTTGATGACTCAATTCACGTTATTGATACCTGAAACTGTTTGTCCGTCCATCTGACACTGCACATTGTCACAGGAAAATGACCATTGCCCAATGCCAAACTCTTACATATTTAGACAGATAAAACATAAAGTGTTTAATATAAACCCACAGAAAGTATACATTAGAAACGGCATGAGCAACAGATTCAGAATATTTCAACTGTCTTTTCATTGGACATTATTGTTGTGTAAACAATCGGCCCTTTGATCAGAATTTTTAAAAAAGTACACCACACCAAAATTTTCACAGCATATTACATTTATAATATGTATGGCACTGTTCCTGTCAGGGATTTTTTGAGGGTACTCAAATCTCCTACTGTGATTAACATTTTTCAGTTAAAAGTGAGAAAATGGTCACTTTTTGTCACTTTTAGCATATACAGTGAAACCTGTTTTGAGAGACGGCCCTTAGGGCAGGCAAAAAGTGGTCACTTAAGGCAGGTAGTCTCTCAATGGAGGTGCAATAACATGGGAAACATAGCAAAAGGGACTTTGAAAATATGGTCTTGAAAGGCAGGTGGTCTTTCATTACAGTTCTCTCTAAAAACATGTTCCATTGTATACGGCAAAAATTTTGCTCTTTCAACAAAATTAAGGGTGCTCAAGCATACCCTGAAAAATGAAAAAGGGTATACCATATTCATCCTAATTAGCACCCCTTCAACATTTTGGGAATCTAGTTTACTCTGAACTTGAAAATGTCCTTCTTTCCCCCCCCCCCCCCCCCCTTTAAAAAATCTACAATTTTGCCATTTATTATGTATGGCAGGCGCCAGCTCCAAACCTGTCCTCAAAATGGTAATTTTCTAAGTACCCAGGGCTAGTCAGGATGAATACGGTAATAGTCTATTGTACCAATTTTACCCTCGGCAGAAACCCTGTTGACTACATGAAGTTGACCCTCATATTTATGTTACTAAAATTAATATATGTATATTTGTGTTGTTCTTTCCAGTGATCTAATTGGAAAACGCCTGGCATATTGTGTCTGATCAGACATGTAGGTTATGTGAATATTAATTTAGAACACTACAGTGATGTTAGGGGTTAGCAGCCTAGCACTCTCTCTCTTCCATGGCTACAATACTTTTACACAGCTGGCTGTATTGTGGGAATTTAAAATTTGTTTGCCAGGCATTGTAACGTGTATGTCAATATAATGTGCACGATTAATGACACTGCGGCTGTCAAAAACTCAAAATGTACTGTGAATGTCAGTGCTGCTTTGGGTCCACATTATGATAAATTACTATGCATTGAATGTTAAATTGATCTATTTAACAAATACATGTACACTAGGTTTGGCAACATGGCTTTTAATTTTACATCATATTTAACCCCAAAAAATGATATTTAAAGAGTGAAGTATTTCTTTCTCAGCGTAATGTAATTTAATGTTATGATAGGTCTAAAATGTCAAACGTAGCTGCCAACCATTCTGAATAGATAAGAATCATTCTGATTTTTGCAAGTGACATCTAGATACAAAATGCTGAAACAGAACAATGTTTTGTATTTCCAGTGCATTTTCCTATATCTACATGTATATAGGAATATAAATTATTCTGATTTCTCACCAGAAACAATCTGAATTTGGACACTTAGAGGTTGGCAGGTATATGTCAGATACATTTAGTTGATGTTATGGTTTGAATATATATTCTGTGCAAATTTTCTACATCCCTCATGATATTACATTGTTTTAGGGTCCTGGCTGTTTGGTTTCGCTTATGTGATTAAACTTCCATGTTAAAATGTGTTGGGGTAACATTGACTAAGGCCTAGCAGGAAATGTGTGCAATTCTGGACAACCAACCTTCTCTAAAAAAATTAGGTATTTTATTTCTTGTGTCTTTTGTCCTCATAAAATTGGACGTTTTAACGTGGGAATACAAACTGTCGCTAGTTGTCATGTCAGGAAAAAGGCGGGACCAGTGAATCAATGCTGCACGCACACAAGACTACATGCCCAGCTGTTAATATTTTTTTTGCTCGCACCGAAATGCTTAATAATTGCGCGCCTACTGTTTGCGAGCAAAGGGTGTGCGAGCAAGTTGTTGCGCTACAGGCTCGGCATCGTTTTTTGTAACGGATGAGAATGCGCAAATATTTGTCTGCAATTTGCACGCCTAGTGCGCGCAATCAGAGGGCAGTTATTAATGAACAGTACTGTAAACAATTTGGATATTCCCCAGGATATGCAACAGATGGAAGATCCTAACAAACAACTAGAAACTTATCATCAGACAGAATATGGACTTTGGTCTGAAATGATTCATTCGTTCATTATATTATTGGTCAGAATTTGCTAAAACAGAGCAGGACTGAACTCAACAGACAGGTGAGCAAAGTATTTATAAACATTGACATAGGCCCTATATGTATACAGAGGCACTGTTGACTCTTGTGTACAGATCAAGTACTCCACACAAAAATGGATTGTGAGTCACAATTTGAATAGACTCCGATACATAGGGCAGATGTGGAGATCCCAAGGAACAAACAAGCATGACAAAGAACTGGACTCTAACTCATTAGACAAATTATGGGTAAAACTGACATGGAGAAAACTTAAGATAGTTTCCAAGACATCATAATGATGGGAAGACCCTTAGAAACAGGGAAAGAAGTTGACCGTTACCATTAGCGAAATAGAGGGCAAAACTTGAGGCTCACACCCAAGAAGTTGGACAGAGGGGAAGATCCTAAAAAACAGACAAGGTAGTAGACTTTTGTCATGAAGCCAAATATGGCCCAAACTTACGGATAGCACCTGAGACACCAGACAGATGGGAAGATCCAGAGGAAACAAACAAGTAGACCCTTATCATTAGACAAAATTTGGGTAAACACTGACATGGGCAAAACTTTGGATAGCCCTCAAGACAACAGACAGATGGGTAGATCCTAGGAAACAAACAAGTAGATCCTTATCATTAGACAAAATATAGGTAAAACTGACATGGGCAAAACTTTGGATAGCCCTCAAGACAACAGACAGATAGGTAGATCCTAAGAAACAAACAAACAAGTGGACCCTTATCATTGGACAAAATATAGGTAAAAGTCCTGATACAGGACAAACTTTAGATTATCACCCCAATACGTAAGACAGATGGAATGATCCTAAGAAACAAGTAATTTATTTTTCCAGGACAATAGGGCATGTGATCCCTGTACCTAATATACATGTACATGTGTATAGCTTGATATATCTCAAGAGCCTGGGAAGATATGCTTACAGCTTGGGTCATCCTGTACCATTCCTTAGGGCACTGGTATTTTATTATGTTTTTCCCATGTCCTTGCCTCTAAAAAAGTGGGGCGGACGGTATGTTAAGAAAAATAAAAGGAAAGAAAAAAAGTTCATTCAGTGTGGTGATCCCTCATTGTGTGTTTCCCATGTCCCTGCCTGTAAAAAAAGTAGGACAGATGGTCTGTTGAGAAAAAAAAAGGAAAGCAAAAAGTTCTTTCAGTGTGGTGATCCTCCATGCAAACAGGTATCAGCCCTGTTTGATCCAGGATCTGCCCAAACATCTGGTACTTCTATGTGTAGTTGATATGAGCTGGAGCAGCACCACAGTCAATATGAATGTCCTGTATTAGGAAAGAACAATATTTGTTTGTGCACCCCCCCCCCCCCCCCCCCCCCGGGCTATATGTTATTCATTCCAGGCACAGCAACACAGTTTGGACCAATATCATCTACAATAAATAAAAAAAAGAAAAAATAAATTTGAAAAAAAAATCCAGAATTACAATGTAAAAATAATACTGTACATTTACATTTTATAGACATACTCACTGTGAAAAGAATGACAAGGGAACTAAAACAGTTCAAACTGGCAATCATAGAAGTAGAACAGATGATAGGATACACTCCTTGGGAACTCAGACAGGAACCCTGTCAAATCTCAGATGCTCAAGAACTCAAGAAACAGGAACCCGGTCAAATCTTAATGCTCAGGAACTAAAGAAACCGGAACTCCGTCAAATCTCAGATGCTCAGGAACTAAAGAAACCGGAACCCCGTCAAATCTCAGATGCTCAGGAACTAAAGAAACCAGAACCCTGTCAAATATCAGATGCTCAGGAACTAAAGAAACAGGATTCCCATCAAATTTCAGATGCTCAGGAACTAAAGAAACAGGAAACCTGTCCAATCTCAGATGCTCAGGAACCAAAGAAACAGGATTCCTGTCAAATCTCAGATAATCAGGAACTAAAGAAGCAGGAACCCTGTCAAATCTCAGCTGCTGAGGAACCCCATCAAATCTCTGATGCTCGGGAACTAAAGAAACAGGAATCCTGTCAAATCTTAGCTGCTCAGGAACTAAAGAACCAGGAAACCCATCGAATCTAAGATGCTCAGGAACTAAAGAAACAGGAACCCGGTCAAATCTCAGAGGCTCAGGAAATAATGATAAAGGTACCCTGTCAAATCTTAGATGGCACTCTGCTGGTCTGTCATAATGACTTATTGACTGGTGAAAATATGGAACCTTCTGAGAATGATGGCTTAGATCCAGATAGTATTCGGACAGATATTAAACATATTTGGATGAAGGTGGCTTTCTGAAAGATGTGAATGAACATCACACTCTGTATAGTGATAGTCCTGTGTTTTTAATGAGATAGAGGATCGTGCTCCATCTAGTTCTGATTGTCAAGGAGAGATAACTGCCCATAAAGGCCAAAGTGAGGAAGACTGTGTATCGGCATCTTAGTTTGCTGGTCAATATGATTTGTTTTCTTGCTCTTTTGAAGACCAAAGGGAACTGTCCAAGGATGAGATGATGTCGGATCCCGAGTTTCCTGATATTTATATCAGAGTGTACCATGACAAAAGTTTCACCAAGGGTGGCAAGCCCAAATGCACTGCTAGGCCATTTGACACAGTACATGCGTGCATAGTTTGTGGTAAGTTGATGACCAATTTACAGGACCATCTTTGTAAGAAACATCCTGAAAATGTTGATGTAAAAGAACTGCTGGACCTTAAAAAGGCTATTGGTGACACAAGTGATAAAAATCAAAAGCAGATGCTTGACAGAAAACTGAGACAAAAACAAGATCTTATCAGATATGCTGGGGACCATCAACACAATAAAACAGTTCTTGAAAAGAAAAAAGCAGAGTTGCTAGTGTCGAGGCGGTCCAAGGAAAAGAGCTTTAACCACAAGGACTTTGGCCCTTGCCCAGGCTGTTTTATTTGGTTGTCTATGGAAACCTCTATGGTAAAACATGAAACAGTGTGCCCAGCTGGGAAAGGGGAAAATCCACCTGTCTTCTGTGCCAAGAAAGGATCTCTAATATTCAACTCTGGGATTATCATGGGGAAGTACTGTCATGCTGCAAGCAAAGCCTTTAGGAAGGAAGTTTTTCCAACAATGAAAAGAGATGGGTTTGCCCAAATTGCCCAAAATGATCCACTGATATTAGCTCTGGGAGAGGAGTGGTTAGCCAAGGGATATGACAATAAGCAAAGACGGAAGCAATATGCATCATTTCACATGCGGCAAATGGCAACGTGTTTAACAGTCATGAGGAAAGAAGCTGTGAAAAAAGGTAGTACAGAACTGAAGGAAGCAACACTCGAAAGTTTTGTCAGACCACAACATTTTGAGTGGGTTGTTGAGGGAGCATTGCGGTCTGCATGTGAAAACCCTGATGG
This sequence comes from Hermodice carunculata, assembly GCA_964020975.1. Lineage (NCBI taxonomy): Eukaryota > Metazoa > Annelida > Polychaeta > Eunicida > Amphinomidae > Hermodice > Hermodice carunculata. Next base: position 51,571,123 of record OZ026623.1, on the reverse strand, counting down.
TGATTTGGACCCACAACAACTTAAGCACCCAAGCACTGCAATTAAATTAGGCTTTGACATTGCCAGAGTGGCATCTGCCAAACTGGCTTTTGCTATCCAGGCAAGGAACAGTTATGATCGCAACGAAGCATCTGACTTTCTAGAGTTAATGAGACTCAAGTGGTCTTTAATGGTAACTAAAATTGCCAGAAGTGTCCTTCTGTGGCACCAAAGACAGAATCTTCTACAACTGCCTGAAGATCTAAAAAAAATTGACAGAACACATTCTTGGAGTGCTGAAAAACCTTGACCTTGATCCAAATACAGCAGATTACCAAAAAGGCAGACTGGCAATAGAATACTGCGAAGCTCGCATAATGCTTCACAACAAAAGAAGGCCAGGGGAGATGGAGGGTTTCAAGTGAGTCAGAAATATGTTTGTATAGTTGTATTTGTGCACATTGTACACGATACAGGCTCATATGGTCATTGTGAACAGGATTACCCCTATTGTAAATATTTACAGCTAAGTTTTGTGGAACCATGTCAAAGTATCTGACAAACCCTGTCAGCCAGCCAAGTAAATGCCATGTTTGATTTTCTCCCATTTACGTGAAATTCTAAAATATTGTGAGTGCTTTTTATTGGAAACTGGAATGAATTGAATAGACCTGAGTCAGTAGCAGATATACTGAGATGCAAGTCTCAATCTGCTTTGTTATATTCCCAATGGTTTACAAAAAACTAACTGATAAGAGGGATAAAGTGAGAGATTCGAGTAAAAAACTCTGTATCTCCCAGGAAGCTCCAAAGGGAAAGCAGCCATTAAAACATGCCTACAGTGTTACAAGGGCTCTTGGAATCGGACATGCTCTTCATTAACAGAGGTTGACAGTAGAGTTTTGAACTATTTTCTGGCAGCAACATTTGTTGGGACTTAAAAATTTATTTTTCCCCGACAATAGGGGTTTCCTTATAATGTCATGCAGCCTTCTTTTCTAAAAGTAATAAAAAGGTCATACCAGGACAGTTGAGTTCATTGCTGCATTTTTATCTACACTCGAGGAATAAGGACACGTAACCATCACCATGAAGATTCTAAGGCAGGTCACTGTCTTCAGTTTTGAACTAAAAGTAGTGTAACATTGATACTGGAAATACTTCAGGATGGTTACCTATGACCTACATGTAAACGTAAATTTCCTAAATGCTTGGGGCAATAATGCTCAAATTATGGACATTAGGTTTTAAATAGTTGAATTTTGTGTTGCCGGCTAGGTCTCTCCATGTACCTGTTAGAAAATCAGTGCATGCTCTGAAAGAAAGAATCCTTTACTGAAAGTAGATAGAAGAAAATAATTTTACAAGCAAAAATAATATTCTTTTGTTTTAGTATGGAACACTATGCAGTGAGAAAGCCTGGCTTGGATGAAGTGGAAATAGGAATCATGGGTGCATGGAGTCCTTTCAAGAAATTTCTGTGCCAGACCCAGGAGCTAGTAGATGTTAGGAATAAGGTAACATTAACAGTGATTAATGCCTTCTGTTATGCTCACTCTGCATGATCAACTGACATTATTAAAATTGAATTTGCACTTGAATTAGTAATCTGCAGCAAAGCCACTTTGATGTTGGATAGTTTTTAAATTATGTGAAAAAGTTTTCTTTCTGTAGCTCATTCTGCTCTTATGGCTATCAATGCAGGTTAAAATTTGGACAAAGTGATTTAAGAGGAAATTACGTTGCTAAGTCAGACCAGAGACTTGCATACAGTATCTCTGCGCACGTCTCTGGTCAGACCGAAATCCTGCATCATACTGAATGGTGAAAAACAAGTATCCCTCTCCTCAACCCTGTGTTCATGTATTTAAAATGTTTTGTAGTTTGTGATTTTAAGGTGGAGTGTTACTGTGTAATGAACTATGCTCAACGTCATATGACAGAACAGTGGGTAGAATCAGCACTTGTCTGAAATACCACTTAATAATCCATGAAACATGGCAGTTTTGTCAAGTCTTGATCTAAGTTGTATTGGTCATGAAATTCATAATTATGAATGCTTTATGGTGCCATGTGATATGCAGGAAGATTGTAAACATTTCTTCGTATCAAAATGCCCATTTAATGTGCATTTGCAATTTCAGCATGGACTGACATCTGTGCCAATGTTGATCCCCCCAGATTGTAAGCCTGTCCTAAATTACCTGACAGACCTTTCGGTGAGGAAGAAAATTGGGATCAACCCTGCGAATAAGTACATTTTTGCTAACACTAGTAAGTACTGTAGTGAATGTGCTATTGAAATGTAAAAAATTGAAAGATAAGGTTTATATGACTATAGATCAGACACAAAGTTATTTTAAGCAGTGAGTGCTTCAGTCTGTATGGCTACATGTATTCCAGTTCTTGTGTTGCTCCTGTCTTGAAGTTTGCATTTCAGAGAAGGAAGTTGGAGACTGTATATGGTATACATGTATATGGTTCAAGACCACCAAGTATTATGGTAAATTCTGCTACTGACATGGTTGTGTATACATGTAACTTAACAGAACAATGATAAGCAGCCATTGTGGAGAAAATTTTGTCATAAACATTATATCACAAGTACACATCTTCAAAACAAAATGCAAAATCTTTAAACAGTGCAAAATATCGCCCACAAAGAGCAGCTTACCTACATGATGCTGAACTTGTAGGCCTGCATTGTAATTTGGATGAATCCCATGTGCTTGCTACTTTGTGATTAATGTGTCAAAACCTATGTTTGCATGCATTTACAAAAAAAAAGGTCAAACCTTGTTGACATTTTGAAACAGGCACATTCAAATTGGAACTATTTCATTCCTTGTAGCCTAATATCACAATGATCATGCTGACATTACTTTGCATAGTCTGTGGTAGATTAAGGTGAAATGAGAAGGCAGGACTAGTTTTTTTTCCATGACCTGTGACTTGTGTCACTTCCCTATTTATTCTAAGCATGACTTGGTATAGAGCATATGTCAGGTAGGTCAAATTGTTTAATCCTTGCTAAACAAATAAACTTCATTTATACACTATAATGACTACAGAGAAAACTTGTTTGTTGCTGACTTCTTTCTTTCAGAGTGCAGTTGTCTTCCATGGCAGATACCCTTTTGGCTGTTTCATTATAATGATGTCCACATTTATTTCAGATGAGAGACTTCTTTTAGTGTTCTTTTCCTGCAGAAGGGGTAGCCTTGAACCTGGGTCACACTAAGCCGACCGATCATCCGATTTGCAATCAGTTAGGCATCGCCTGGTGATTTGCGTGATCGTTTGGTCGGTCGGTGCAGTGTGCTCACTCCGCCGATCTTTATTGGGTGATCGCAGGGCAATCGGCTGAAAATCGTTTTGGAGTCGGTTGACTAAGGGATCGTGTACAAATAAAAACCTTTCCAAAATTCAAAAAAACCAATGGAATCTGATTAACCCCCTCCCTCCATGCCCATTCCAATATCACCAAATTTTTGGAAAACCAACATGTCAGCTGCTGCAGACATACATCTCAACCCATACATTCTTTCACCCATATAATGGAAAAACAACAGGTATGTGTCACTTTAATATATTCTTTTAACTCCTAGCACTATGCCAGTATCTGGTATCGCACACAGTGTGCCACCGGGCAGTCCTCTAATCGCTTGCGCAAGAGAGGACATGCTGGATTGAACGTGCCTGGGCTCTGTGAGTTTTGCGATTCGATCCTAGTGATCAACACAAAGTCCGTCAAAAATTACATGAGGTATAATTCTGTGCAATTTTTATTTCAATTTACCCCCTAATTTTTTTATGCTTTATGGGATGTCAAGCGTCTGGTCACCTTTTTTTTTTTTTTTACCAACAAACACGGTCACGGGCTGTGCAACACAAGCGAGTGTGAACAGGTACGAGTCCGGGCATGGTTTTCCGTCATGTGCGTATATTTTTCCAGACCTTCGGTCATAAATTTCATTCCTCATTTGTTCTTTTATACAGATTTTTATCCTTTCAGACATTTTAATCAAATTAACGCAACAAACTTTGGATAAAAACATCGTGCCGTGACGTATCTGAGACAGCGATCGACAACACATCGTGTTTACGCAACTCTCAATCAGGCTTATCTTCGTCACTGTGCAGTGACGGAATCTGCATATTTTCCTTGCCTTGCATATGGAATTTTCATTCCTGCCTTTATCTGTGTCTAGATCTGTTCCATCGAAGTCGTTTTGCAAAAGTATGATGTCAAAATTTCGCATCTTGGTCCTATAATCTTTGCATGAATGCGACATGTTCACCTGCACAACAAATCGAACTTGACTCAAGCACATGGCAAACAACGAGTTTGATTGGACGGTGACTTGCACGTGACCAAATCCATCCAATGAGAAACCTGGAAATGACCCAGCGCATTTATAATGAGGTTTGATTTCTATTCTGGGCTACTTTTGGAGGGATACCCCAGGAATATTTATTTCTTAGCCAGTAAGAGAGCTTGTTACATTTAGAGATGAAATTCTCAGGATTCCAGCAGTATGAAAAACAATGGCGGACGACGCAAAACATCGTGGCGGCAAAGGGGCAAAGTTAGGAAGTTTTAGCGTAAATTTTGGGAGTTGTATCTTTCAAAATGTCACGTAAAACGGGTAGTTGTTTCCTTTTCATCCATATAATAAAAATATATTTCTTTTTATCTCAAAATCGAAATAGCCATCCGTAAATAATGAAATTTGTCTACGACAAAATGCATACGCTTGACGGTAAATAAACATAACGGGCCGGTGGGAGGCTGTCGACGGTCGGCGTGCTGTGTTGGCGGGTATAACCGCCTACGGCGACAAACGATGTTCAGATACATGTCGAGTATGACCGCCGACGGCGTGCTAGGTGTTAAAATTAATATCCTCCAAAAACTACACCTGCTTATTAAAACAATACATGAAAATTAAGTTGCATTGGAAAGGTTATGCAGACCATGCATGATCAGGCTAGTCTTTAAAAATGACCGCTACCGCATTATTACATCGATAATTTTGAAGCTTTCCAAAAAATTGGTGAAATTCCGATTTTGCCATTAACCCCCTCCCTCCATTCCGATGGTTTCTCGGAATTTTGGAAAGGTTTTTATTTGTACACGATCCCTAAGCGATGGAATATAATCACTAAAATGGGACACACTAAGCGGGCCGATCATCCTATTTGCCATCGGTCGGGTATCGCCTGGTCGTTTCAGTGATCGCTTGGTCGGTTGGTGTAGTGTGCTCCTTGCGCCGATTTCCATCGCTTGATCGGTGGGCAATCTTATGGGCATCGGTTGGCCCAGCGATGAAATCGAAAACTTTTTATTTTGTCGCTCTGTGAAAATTTGTCGCAGGTGCGATCGGCTGGTGTTTAGTTACGGCTATTTTGTGTAGAGGGCGCTCATGTTGCCACCTGGTCTGAGGATCATGGTAGTCACATCCTGTCCAGTTTAACATGTGCTAACGTTTGCATGTGTTGCGGACAGAATCAAAATGAGGGGTCGCAAACGTTCTACCACAGTAAAGAGGAGTACAAGGGCAGCAGGCCCATCTCAGGCGACATCTGAAAAGCGTATCTACACACAATCTCCCAGATCACCAACCCCACCTGCACCAACGCCTGAAGGAAAAGAACATGCAAATGCAAGTTGTGGGAAGAGGCGAGCTTGCCTCTTACCAACCCCACCTCCAAGTACCCCCATGGGCCAGATGGAACAAGGAAAGGAAAGCGGTCGGAAGGAGTCTTTTAAGCACGGTATAGACCTATATAGCTCCCCTGTTGTGTCTACTCCCGATCACTTCCAGGGTATCGGTGCAAAGTCACCTGCAACATTGCGGAAATGGACCCAGGAAGCAGAAGAGAAATTTTGTGAGATGTGGGAGGAGGAGAGGCATTTGTACGACTCCACTTCGGTTGACTATAGAAACACGAACACGAGACAGAAGTCATTCAGACGGTTTGCCGCTGCTCTTGACATGGATGGTATGTATGCTATGAAAAGTTACATTGGTCACGAATGTGTTGGCCTATAGGCAATCATGTAGGCATGGCCTATTACGTATGCCTGGGCCTATGTAGGGGAAGGTGGGGTAAGATGGACCATGGGAAAAGACGGACACTCTCTATAAATAATACAGGAATCTTATTTTGACAGCCCGTAGGTTGCCGGTGTACGTACCATAATAAGCTGGTCAGGACTATTTTCAAACCAAAATAACAATCGGGCATTGCATAGTTTTAATAGACATGTGGACTTTCATGGAAAGTATAAATACATTCTCAAAACACTTAATGTGTGTGTAATAATTGCTATATTCAAATAATGAAATATGTTTAGTGTAGCGATTCGGCATCCATCTCCCGGCCTCTACTTTGGAAGAAGGTGCATCAGCCATGCTGAAATACACAAAGTTCAGCCAAAGGTTCAACGTTAATAGAAATTTATGTTGTTATAATTTACCTGCATAGACATATTTGTTCAGTCAGGACTCTCGCTTTGGGGTCCGTCTTCCCCCACCCTGCTATTTCTGTCAAGCTGTATGTATATATGTACATGTATACATTGGAGGCTTTGACGAGTTGGAGTGGGGACACAGTGGGACAAACCCCGTGGCACTTTATTGCATTGACCTATACTATACTGTTTTAAATTGATGCTATGTCAAACGATCGAGCAAGGAAAAAGAATTAGTAGGCCTAAAGGCTTATTTGAAACGGGCATAATATTTCCGTGAGTAGATGGATCCATTTTGAAACGTGTTTATTTCAAAATTAATTCTGGCACCTTGTTGAACAAAGATGTGTTCCAAGCCACATTTTAATTTTGATCTCTGTGAAGAAGAATTTGTATTCTTAATGTAACTTAACAATGACCAAAAAGTTCCTGCCAAATAAAGAGGCATTTTGCACATTCTAGGAGAATAGGATACTTTCGCAGGGGTCACGGCAAGCACAATTTTGGTGATGCAACCTTTCTGTAAATGACACAAGTTTCGAGGGACAAAAAGTACATTTTCCTTCTTTGGTACTTGTGATATAATTTATCTGACATACCCGGTTGTCTGAAACATTGTAGAGGGAACAGATAATGTTATTGATAGTAATATAATTTTGCATTTTACCTATTTTGCAGCGGAGGATATAGAGGTCCATATGAAGTCGTTGCGGAAAATATATTCAAAAGTTGCGAACATACCCTCAGGATCTGCTGCTGATCGCCTGACAGAGCGCTAGAGGCAGGTGCGTCAAATGTGTCATTTCCTAAGATACTACATTAAGACAAGGGAAGGACTTAGCACCAGGAGGTCCACCAGGTATTGTTGCTATAGGCTCTGTCATCTTCCATTCATCAGTCTATTTTATTTTACCGGTACCTAGTTAGTCTTCTAATGATCCAGTACCTAGTTAGTCTTTTAATGATCCAGTACCTAGTTAGTCTTTTAATGATCCAGTATTGATTGTTGATTACCTTCCATAACGACTTGGGTACATATGTGTACCTCTCTCTCTCTCATGCAAGAGTCGGCTGAGCACATGACCAGATGCTGATCCTCTTGTTAATAAGCATGAGCATATCAAAAATTGTTTTCTGCACACAGGTTTGCTACAATTTAAATTAAAGATTTACAGAGAAAGTCTGTTTCAGTGGTGAATGTACTTTTATAGACTATACCTTGGTTGTTTGTTTTGAGACAATGAGACCAATTTAAGTTTTTTTTTTCTTTTTACTTGGTACATGATAGTATTTCAATGTTTGTCTGACAGTTACTTCTGAAAATGTGAATGGCACAGATTAAATTGGATATGAGGGACAGATGGCATACTTCCATAAGTAACTGACCTACAATAATGACACTTTATTGAAAAATTAAAATTCCTTTCTTTCTCAGTTTCAGGAGTCTCTATCATTTGCCCAGGAGCTACCAATGAGTCCTGCGTCAGATCAAAATCAGTTGGCATGTTCCTCCAGCAAGCCATTAGTTGAGTCGCCTGTGCCTGTAAGTCAGCTTTCTTTGGGGAAAACACCAGATGAGTCACCTGTTCCTGTAAGTCAGCTTTTTTCGAGGAAAACACCAGTTGAGTCACCCGTGCCTGTAAGTCCGCACACTTCAAATAAATCTGTGGAGGAGTCACCTGTGCCAGTGAGTCAGCATTACTTTTTCAAGCCTTTCGATTAAATAAAACATACAAAAGCATGGTATGTAAAGGTCTGTTAGTTTCCTGCAAGCTAAAGTAAATTCCCTAATTGAATCTGCAGCTTCTGTAAGCTAACATTTTTTGTTTGTTCAGATAAAATAGCAGCCTCTAATAGGGGTTTCACATCAAAGTAAAACTAATTTGATATATCCATAAACAAAGACCGAGCAAGGGTCACAATGTTCAGTGGTAATGTTACGACCGGTTTTGACTACTACGAGTCTCATCAGGTAACTGTTGGGAAAAGGACATGCACCGGCTTATATATCGGAGGGGTAACATTTCTGTTGCTACGTAAAACACGCAATTGTGAAAAAAAAAAAAAAAAAAATTAATATATCATGTTACAGAGCAAACTGTTTTAGTATCAAAGGGGGTTAAATGGGTTTGTACACTTTTGCAGAAAATAGAAAATGATGGTCAATTTTTAGCCAATTTTGGTATGATTTTCTGGGAAAATCATCATTTTTAAAGTACTAATTTGGGGGGAGGGAGGGGGGTCAAGAAATTTAGTACCCTAAGTACTAATTCAAAAATGATGATAATGTTGAACTGTCCCTTACTTTAATTAGCAAAAGTCAGGTTTGGGCTTCTTTTTGTCTTGAGTTTGTGAACAGGAAGAGAAGTTTTGAATGGTTGTAAAGAAAAAAAGAGCTGGAAATGAATTGCATCTGTTTAATACTGAGATAGATCATTAATGATAATAAAAATAATTATTGGTGGTGTTGTGACTGGGCTGTCAGAGGACTGATTGTCACGTGGCAGGGGATTCTTATTAAAGGATAGGCCGGATCTTGAGGCCTGTGTCCCAGTTAAGGGCTGGTTATATATGTATGGATTGCAATGGCCTCTGATCTCCTCCTGTATGCATGTATTGCCCTCACAGAAAACTGAGTTTCTGAGGGTGAACTTGCATGTGGCATGTGTGCTCATATATGTCTCTGATAAGGGTGCAACATCTGGTTTCTAGACTCAGTCCTGACTCCAAGAACTTAGATATCTTTCTGCTATTATGTTTCTGGAGTACAGCAACATCATTCATGCCATGGACTTCAAAGTCAAATGCAATATTGATAGCAATTCCCCTAAATTATACATATATTTGTCTTTTTGTTGCAGCTTGTACCACTGATAGATGACATTCCAGAGGTCACCATCAGCAGAGAAGATAAAAGTAGAGCTATCCTCCTCGCTGATGGCAAGCCGGAACGTCTAGTTAGGCAGTTGCTGACAGTTTTTTTTTCTGAACAAGAACTGGCAGAAGGATGTGCCAGGGGCACAAGAAAAGTGCATAATGCTTCAGTGCAAGGAAAACCACTTGACCCCAAGGTTTTAAGTGCTATCAAACGTAAGTCACTGTATCAATACATAAGCCCCTGTCTTGAGAGACCATGCACTTTGAGATTTGCGTATATACACTGTCTGTAATAAAATGGGAACGGACTAACCATACACCAATACTACAATGGTTGCCAATGGTTTCCCTGTACTGCACGAGTGACTTTGCTTTCAAACCCGATCATGCAGTACACGGCTGGAAACCATTGTTGCACTGGTGTACGGTTAGTCTGTTCCCATTTGATTACAGACAGTGATATAGGGGTCTCTTGAAACCAGGCCCACTGCAATATAAATAGTTTGTACCACATATATTTGAACTTTGAAAGATTTATTTTATAATTACCACTGAATTAAACACCAAATTTATGTTTTATCTTCTATTCTTGTATCTCTAATCAAAAGTTTATGATGATATTCCTGTTTTTTCCCTGAAAGCTAATTAATATTAGCATTGCGATCAACAGGAATTTAATATCGTGAACAATACCATTTCCATTAAAAGTGGATCTGCAATCAAGTGTAAAAGAAAAAGCACATAGCAATTTCTGCATAACACTCTGAAATGGCTGTTATAACGCAGTCCCAGAATGTGGTATTTTGCAGACCAGGAAAATAAATCTGAAAGTCCATGTTGATGTTTATGGTACTTTTCATATATACATTGTCAGTTATGTGTGTCTTTTCAGGGTTTGTCCTTCTGAAACATCGCAAGCCTTCTGGTGACCCAGTGCTCAAGGAAACAGAGTTTAATGCAATAATTAATAGCAAGTGTGGCACCGCAAGACGGAGTTTACGGGGTAAAAAGGCAGAGGAAAGTGAAGGACAATAAATCTTTATTACAGAATTACACCATGGACAGACACATGGAATACGCAAGCCTTCTGGTGACCCAGTGCTCAAGGAAACTAGTAGAGTTTAATGCAATAATTAATAGCAAGTGTGGCATTCGTATAGCAAGTGTGGCATTTACGGGGTAAAAAGGCAGAGGAAAGTGAAGGACAATAAATCTTTATTAGAGAATTACAGAATTACAGCATGGACAGACACATGGAATATGTACTGCTCAAAATAGTTAATTAAATGTTGAAGAATGCTGGATTCATGACAAGCTTATTTCTTTTTTGCTCCACCCGGGAAGTTGGTTTATGATTGAGCATGCTTGCAGTTGCGTGCCTTGCAAGCATAAGGTTTGGTCGCAATGGATATCCAGGGATCTGTGTACGGTCGTGGCTTGCGCGCGGCATGCAAGCAGGTTGCATGTGCTAGCGTGCAATGTTTCAAATACGCTCTTGTGGCGACCATGCGATCATAATATGGTCGCGGTGGTTTGCTTGCAAGCTACCCCTGTAATCATCCTGCGACCATGCGATCAGTTCCCTGCATGCATGCAGCCACTTTCCTGCGATCATGCTGCACGCGTGCGGAATTTTCCTGCACGCATGCTGCGATCATGCTGTAAGCATACCGCGACCTTGCTGCGATCAAAATTATGATTGCAATGTTTCAAATACGATCATCGGGCATTCATTCGGTCATCAAAATAAGGTCGTCCTGTTTGCAAGCAGCATGCGTGCATGGCTTTCATGCTGCAACCTTATTTTTTCTGTAAGGGTAATCACACTTTACAGAGCCTCCAATCAAATTTTACATGAAATAATAAAGGCGGATCATATATCACTAAATACCCTTAGCCCATTCGGGCCAAGAAGGCAATGGAGATGGGGGGGGGGGGGAGAGGCTGATCCCATTTTTAGGCTCTGATAATGGGTGTTCTTCCTCCCATGCCCCCGGGAAAAAGTCAACTCATTCTCCCTGCATGACATCGGTATCAAATAAAAATGTAAATTCAAGATCAAATGAAATATACCTCTATCTCATTACCCTAAAATGATACTGTTCAATATATATTCCTGAAGTTTTCTACCCCCACAGATGTTCAAATTTATGTTATTATTAACTTCTTGACATACACACATGGATTGAAAAATAATTAAACACATTTTACAAGAATATTGTTGTGTAATTCATATGTAATTTATAGATAATTTTCCAATTTGTTTTGAGTTTTGCAAAATGAGTACAGCTATTAATTCAAAATTAAGCCAAAGCTTTTGGTTTTATAATACAACATATTTAATTTCAGGATCTAAAGGACTCATGGGAAGACATTCAACTTCAAGTAAAAGAAAATACAGAAAAAAAACAGAAAATAATCAAGAGGGCCAAACAGAGACGCATTCTGAAATATGGAAATCTCATTTGTAACATTGGTAAACCAATCGCAAGACCTGAAAACAACACTGACATGTCCAGCTCTTCTACAGATGTGTTAACTGAGTTGTCTAGCATTTCTGGTGTCAAAGAGATCGAGCCATCAATTTCGAGCCATAAAGAAGAAAATAGTGAAAATAATTACAATCAAAGAGAGAGTGCGGATAACAAAGATTCAAATGAACGGAATTCTACGCATCAAATAAGAAAGTCATTTCATGCTGACCCATTGGTAGTTGGACTGAAAGAATATACTCTTATAAAAAATCGACTGGCTGATATCAAAGCAAGAAGGACTATTATCGACTGCTAGTAGCCCTTGCAAGCATTAGAACGGTATTCGCAATATTCATAACCCGCAATTGATAGAATTCTCTAACTGTACTAATTGTACATTAAAACATAGCACACTGTGCAACAGATTTAGAAACTTTAAAAAAAGAATGGGTTTACATTAATGTGCACAGTAATATCTGTTTCACTATGTTAATTTATTTTTAGGATCAATCTTACATCTGGTTAAATCTGAAACTGAATCCGAGTGACAGGTAATTAATTCAGTAACCAACGGATGCTGTTTTTTCTTCTTTCTTTCAGTGTTTCCACGAACCATTCCACACAGACCTAACTTCACCTTCGGCTGGGAAATAGTTACCAAGGTTACCCTCCAGCATGAAATGCAAATACTGTATGTTCAAAACCGACAGAAAATTATGTCTGTGGCAACATTATACTCGAATTCATTCATTAACAACAAATATTCCATGCGTAGTTGAAAATTGTCCAAAGTTATTTTCAAATTATATCACTCGAAGAAGACATTGTTCCAAAGTTCATAATAAATCCAGTAGTGTGGGAAATCTTGCTTCAAAACATATCAGATGTTTTTGTAAACAGATGTTTCATTCGCTGGACATGTTGATGTTGCACCTTCGCAAACATGTTCAAAATCATGAAACTATCATTTGTCCATTCAAGGGCTGTACAAAGGAGACAAATAATGCATCCACTTTCAGATCTCACACTTCCCGTTGCCTTCAAAAAGTCACAGCTTCAGATTTGAAATCAATATTTTCTAGTACATCTGATCAGCCATCCGATATTGAACTGTCAGAAGTTGATAATGAAATTGACACCATTAGTGACGGCGATTCAAACGATGAATGCACTGACCTGTCTGATAGCATATCAGAAGATAGAGAAGAGATAAATGAAGACACAATTATCAAAGTTTTGGCTCTTTTTCTATTACGGATGAAAGTAGCATTAAACATACCTGAATCAGCCATACAAGATATACTTAATGGTCTGAATAATTTGTCTTATTAATGAATTAATAAAGTTTTAAGTGGCCCGAGCGGCCTCTTAGGGTGGCTTGGGGGGGGGGGCGTGTAATTTACAAGCTGCTTGTAATTGGCCAGCTGGGGAGTCACGTGACTCCCCAAGAGGACGCCGATTCTTTGGCGCCACTTTCTTAATTCCAAATCAGCAGCTGTGGCAGCCAGACGCTGTTCTGTTTTTCTCCAGTTTTTGGCTGGGCTGAAATTTTTTTAACCTAACGGTTGCTCCCGATTCTTTTATCGACAAAAGCCATCTCAACAGATCGACGAGGTGCCGGGAAGGTTTGCTTGTAGACAAGGGCCAAATTGTATCCCTGGACTGTGTGAGTGCTTTCGTTGCCCATCTTCGCGTGGTATGGTTCGTCTGACCCTGGGCCAAGAGACTGTTTACCCTGCACCATCCCAACTCCCCTACCTCACAGAACAAAGGACCAACGTGCCGATGCCCAAGCCCAACCGCAAAGATTGATCTTCATACCTGTGAATTGTATATATTTTATAACTTATTTGTGAGTAGCGTAGCCGATGTGTACATATATATATATATATATATATATATATATATATATATATATATATATATATATATATATATACCTTCGCGGTTGCAGTGTGCTTGTGAACTTTTTATCTACATTTAGTTGTCAACCTACTTTCGAGAACCGAAAATGCCAGACCCAGCAGACGCACAGCAGTTAGGCCCAGAGGGTGGAAATCAACCAAATGGGGAAAAACAATGCAGCACACAACTTTGCTGAATGGGCCGCCGCTGCTGGCCTGAATGCAAGGACCCAGGAACTGCTAAAAAATCAAGATTTGGCTTGTACGGCCTAGCTGGCCATACTGCCACCCGACGAGGTGCTCAGTGGCCTCCAACAAGACTCCATATGTCCAAAACTAACTGTGGGCCAGAAAATCCTGTTGCATCGGGCTATCTCCAAACTTCCAGGTGGAAACATGACTTTGGAGGCAGCTGGGACCATATCTTCCGGACATAGCCAACCCGTACATGTGGAGCAGCCCGGAAACAACAAAAGGCTGGTCAGCCAACCAGAATCGAGTGCCAGCGTTACTTCAGCGATCCCCGGTCATTCCAACATGGCGGCACCCGGGAACTCGCATACGGAGGCAAACCTAACAACTTTGAGACAAGATCTGTTTGTGCAGGCTGCACTCAAGCAGCCAGAAAGTGACAATTCTGTCTCCCTCGGAGACCTACTCAACACTACGGGCCCCAATACGGACCGTCATGCCCGGTCATTGCCTAACTTTGGCAATGCGATAGGCATGAACGCACAAACGGCTGGTAGTGGGACCACTGTATCACCAACTATGGCATGTCTCCGCCCGCCAGGAGCTCGAGGTGAAGTAAAGTTTTTAGATATTACTGATTTTGTGGAATATTTGCAAGATATTCATGAAGAGGAGGTGATTAACGTGAGAGGCGTTCAGTTGTGTATTAAGACTGGGGCCAGGAAAGTCAAATTAGAGTCTCTCATTTTATCGCAATGGGCAATACTAGACTTTTGCATAAATTATTGGGAGAGGGCCAACTTGACTCGCGATCCCTACACGAGTACCTGGCGTACACTGTCAAAATTCTGCAACTGACGGAAGTTTATCCCTTGGTTAAAGTTTTATTGTACGATAGGGCGTACAGGTACATGCAAGCGCGTGATGGCTTTCCCTGGGGAACTGAGTAGAGTCATTTGTTAATGATGTTTCTGATGGCAAGGGGGAGACAACAATCTCCTAATCTGGGTCGCCAAAATCAAGGGCAAAGACAGAAGGCCACTAAGACCTTCACTTCCGATGGACGGGAAATATGTAGGAACTACGATGGCTTGAAGGACTGCCCATTTGGCTTTGGCTGTAGGTATGCCCATGTGTGCAGGGTCCCAAATTGTAATGCCTCTCACCCTCGCCACCGGCACACAGAAACATGACCTCAGGTGAAGCCATTGCGCACCCCGGACCCACTTTTGTGGGCTGAAGAATTGCAAGATGACCCAGATAGGGAATTCATTCTTACCGGCCTAAACAGTGGGTTCCACATTGTTGAACCAACGGCTATTATTACTCCATCTGAACAGCCAAATCATAGATCTGTTCTCCAAAATAGAGATAAGGTAGACAGCATCTTACACGAAGAAATCTTGTGTGGAAATTATAAAATTGTCACAGAGAAACCCCTCATAGTTAGTGCCCTAGCAGTTGTCCCCAAAGACACGGACAAGATCCACATCATTCATGATTGCAGCCTGCCAGAGGGTAAAGCGGTCAATCACTACATATGCCCCGAGAAATTTTCCATGCAGAGCTTTGATGAGGCTGTTCAGATGGTCACCCTTGCCTGGCTTCTATTGGGTATTAACCAATTTACCAGACAAGTATAGGACTAGGCTAAACGTAATTCAGTTATGCATCAGATGCAAAAGTGAAGAAGATCAATATTTTGGAGTCAAGGAAATGCTAGAACCTCTTTTGAGGGACATTGCCTTTCTTGAAACAAATGGGCTCTATATTGAGTCTCTTGGGGACAGTATAAAGGGTACAACTGCTTACATTGCCGCTGATAATTTAGGGGCACATTTTCTTGCAGGGTTAATGAATGCTTTAATAAACGAGTTGATCGCATCTGTAGATTCTGCATGGTCAGATGGGCAGAATTCCAAGATCCCAATACGGACATTGCGGAATTTGAGTGGAGGACCAAGTATGTATATGATCACCATGTAACTCAACTAAACAGCATGAACACCAACACTAGTACTTACGGGATGAAGAAGAATTCCCATATACACTTACAAAATTATGTCAAACATTTCCATGCAACTACAGGCTTCCCTCCAGACATTGCTCACGATTTACTGGAAGGAGTAGTTCCATTTGAGATAGCACTTTGCTTAGATAAACTTATTTCTAAAGGGTATATAAATTTGAAGTATGTTAATGAAGCTATCAAACAGTGCAGAAACACATGATCCATATTCATTAATTCCAAACCCAACCATGAAGGCAAAGAGATTTCAGACTTGCTAAAGCATCAACATTTCTTTTCCAATACCAATGTGAAGAAACAAATTTCACTCCTGACTTGAGACAGGCAGTCACCCATAAAAGGCAACTGGTGGTTTACACCGGCCCTCTCAACCTTAGAAATATTCATCATTAACTGCAGACACTAGTTCTTTTTCCAAAATGTATAGGCCTAACCACCCAAAACACAAATTTCATTTCTTTTGCCAAAAATAAAAAGAGACCTGTTAGGCCTATCACCTTTTAGTTCTCCCGACTTGTCAGTCAGCTAAGTTTAAAGTAAAAGAGTAAAGTAGGCCTACATCGTTTTTGTGACATTTATGAATCTGGAACATTATAAACACACCCTACCTCCACTATAACTATGAGTCGGAGAACAAAGCCCACAGCACAACATAGCCAATGAAGTAATTTTCAAATAGTGCAGAAACACATGATCCATATTCATTAATTCCAAACCCAACAATGACGGCAAAGAGATTTCAGACTTGCCAAAGCATCAACATTTCATTTCCAATACCAATGTGAAGAAACAAATTTCACTCCTGACTTGAGACAGGCAGTCACCCATAAAAGGCAACTGGTGGTTTACACCGGCCCTCTCAACCTTAGAAATATTCATCATTAACTGCAGACACTAGTTCTTTTTCCAAAATGTATAGGCCTAACCACCCAAAACACAAAGATTTTCCATACCTGCACCATGATTCAACGAACCGGCCCCAGGGAATCCCCACTACCTTTAAAGAAGGATCCAGAATGTCAGTTGGTGGCAATTGCCATGAGAATTGGACATTATTAAGACTATTGCCATTAATGATAGGTGACAAGATTCCAGAAGGCAAGCCTGCATGGGAAATAATCATGGAGCTTAAAGATATCACTGAGATATCTTTCGCACCGAAGCTCTGTGAAGAAGATCTTGTATGCTGGGCATGCAAAATCAGAGATCACAAAAAAATGGTAAAATCAGTTTTCCCAAATGTGGAGTTGATTCAGAAACATCACTACACAGAACATTATCCAAATTTATGCAAAAAGTTTGGACCTTTGGTTTATTGTTATACCTTACGTTTCGAAGGGAAGCACAGCTTTTTTAAGAAGATTGTAAAACATATCATGAATTTCAAGAGTGTTTGTAAAAGCCTTGCAATTCGACATCAACCTCATCAGGCATATCTTCCAGCACAACCAATCTTTTTTAAGCCTTCTGTAGAATACACAACATTGAGCTTGCTGCCCACAGAATTACTGAATGAAGGAGTAAAAACCATCATTGAAACTCAAATACAGTCACCACAGACAATTATAAATACAGTTGATAGAGTAGTAGTTGATGGAATGGGCTATAGAACTGGCATGGCGTTAGTTCATGGGAAAGAGAGTGGATTGCTAGCCTTTTGCTCAATTGCATTAATAATAATTCACGAAGGGCACCCATACTTCTTGGCAGATATATGCCATAGTACTTATGCAGAACATTATGGATCATTTGAACTGCATATCACGAAAGACAAGGTTTTAATTCCAACTGATAAATTGTATGATTACTACGCTCTTGTAATATACAGAAAAGGCTTATCAAAATTAGTTGTTCTTAAACACTTTATAAGTGCTGGATTTTGAGATTGGTATCCTTATTTCAAATTGTGGTGAAACTGTCAAATCAATTTCGCAAATATCTCAGAAAATATAGAATAAGGAAAAGTCGATTTATTGGACTTTGAATATGTGTTATTTTCATACACATACATATCAGTAAAAGACATAATTTTACATTTTTCAGATAAAAAATGAGATTTCGAGTATATGTG
Organism: Hermodice carunculata; assembly: GCA_964020975.1. Lineage (NCBI taxonomy): Eukaryota > Metazoa > Annelida > Polychaeta > Eunicida > Amphinomidae > Hermodice > Hermodice carunculata. The sequence goes on along the minus strand of OZ026623.1, from coordinate 51,553,119 downwards.
AGTGCTACAGACATATAAAAACTGGTAATTGAGTAATTGAAGATGGAAGCAGTTGCCTAGATTCACTTGATGATTTTCACAAGCACATTACAGAAACGTTTGGCTTGGATCCTTCCTGCAAAATTCAGTCTCTCTGGACAAGGACTTCAACAAGTACATCTACTTATTACAGCTGTCTCGGTTGACTGATCTGCAAATTTGAAGGTTATAACTTTGCAGGCGGTTCTCGATAATACTGCCAATCCAAGTGTAGATGTGCCAGATTCGTCCGAATCTCACCAAGTGCCATTCACAAATACAAAGAAAGAGTGGCCAAGTAAATTTCCTCTACCAAAGTTTGACGAGGTGCTGAAACAATTATTGATCCAAAGCAATGAGGAATACCAGAAAACTTTAAGTGTCATAGATTTGGCACATGGAAATAAATCCAGCCTACTAACAAGCATAGCAGCTCGTATTTATGAATACAAGGCTTATCCATCCCATGAAGAATTGCAGCAAGTAGCTGAGGCACTAACAGAACAGTACCCATGTCTCATAAATAAAGGCAGCACCAAAGGATGGGGAGGGTGGTTGAATGCCACTGCCTATAAAATGGGCTCTTACAGAAAGAAACTTCGTGACCCTGGATTTCAAGACCTCAAGGGCAATGGTAATCGAGAATCGAGAACCACAAATCCAGAAGGATTACCACAAAATAAACGCATAAAAAAGCCCAGAAGAGGTGAAATTAACTTTCTACTCTGTACACTCTTAGACATGTTGTTCAGGTTGACATATCTTTTTTTAGTTATTCCAACTTAACAAGTAGTCTCAACTTGTGAAACTTTAGTCTGCTTACCATGCTCTTGGTTTTGAGTTAGGTTGACTCGGCTTGCTTAAGTTCCTCCTACTCTGACCATAGCTGGTCACAGGAAAGGTAATACATACAGGTCAGATGACTAATTTGGCAGGTAAAGATCCGGTTGAGTCCAGCCTGACCTCTGCCTCAGCATCCCTGACATTCACTAGAGAGCTGGAGTGGTCATCTTGACATCCCATCAATATCCAACCGGTAAGTACCCATCTGTCCTCTTAGTTATCATATCATATAAACTGAATGTCGAAAGAATCTATGTATGATAAAATAGCTCACACTTGTATTTTTGGAGGAGATAATTATCGCATTAATTTCTTTCAAGATTATCATCGCTAAAATCAGTAGCCATTGAAATATCTTTGTCTGTGCCCATGGCATGGCCCGTTAAATGTTGGCTTGGCTTGTTGCATGCCTGTGTGTCTGCAGGTCTCGCTGGACCCAAAAGATAACTCCAACAAAGTTTCTCTAAATAATATACTTATCCTATGCTAGTAGTAGTACAGGTACTGGTACATGTGGTTGGAAGCAACCTGCATTTTACACTCACTATGTAGGTCAGGATGTGGGTCAGATTATATATTGTGACCTATGCCGCTTTTTGGTAAGATATCTGGACTCTGGTGATTATATAATTGAAAGCTTGCCAGAACTCAATCCAGTAACTAATATGTATTAATAAATAGTAAGTAAGTAAGTAAGTAATAATTTTATAATAAGAGTCAATGACTTACTCCTCAGTCATACATACAATGCAATAATATGGAATCTGGCCATACATAATAAACGTTAAATATCAACATGTCTACAAATTATTATATCCGGGGAAAATTTAATTTAATTATAGCAAAGTAGGTACAGTAATTCCTGACCCCTGTCATCCAAGCTGTTGTTTTTGCATGCGACATCATTAAGGGGGCGGGGGGGGGGGGGGGGGGGGGGATCATGAAGTCCCATATTAGTATTAGTTTTTGATTATGGATCTGCATGTTCCAATGCCGTGGGTGAAATAAACACAGAAAATTTGATTATTTCAACAGTTGTGATTAACAATTTACTAATAAATAGTAAGTAAGTAAGTAATAATTTTATAATAAGAGTCAATTACTAACCCCTCAGTCATACATACAATACAATAATATGGCTGTTTAAATGCAACCAGTTGCTACGAGAAATATAATTATGAGTAGACCCATAAAAAGGTAAAAAAATGTCATATTAACTGTGCGCCTGCTAAAAGCATCCTGTGCTGCATCTTTTGGATTATACAAGTTCATGGATAAAACATCTGCCATAAAATGTAAATAATAAAACAATCATTTTAAGGAAAAATATTTACCCAAAAGCAGGTTTTTATCTGAAGTTTCATTTTTATATTCATTTCAGAACATAACTCATGGGAAAACATTCCAAGAACAGTACAAGAAAGTATCGAAAGAAACAGAAATTTTCAAAGAAGGCAAAATGAAAAAGCATTTTGACTTATGGGAACCAAATATGTAATGTTGGCATAAAAGAATCTCCATTTAGTTCAAGCAGTACATCAACCTCACAGACAGATTCTTTTACCATGTCTGGTATTGTACTGTTAGAACTGAAATCGGAGAACACTGTTGAAGAAATTCCAAAGAAAGCACAAGAAAGCAAAAATGATAGTGATCGTAGTCATGTAAAAAGCAGACATCTTTACAGACGGGCAAATGGCCATTTCATGCAGATCCACTGGTAACTGGAGTTAAAGAATACAATTTGATTAAGGGGCGCTTAGCGATGATACAGGCAAGACACAATCTGCCCAATATATCTTCAACCTCCGAATAGTACAAGGTATAAATATTATTACATTGTATTTATTTATAAGTTTTCATGAAAAATATAACTCTTTGCTGCCAAAGATGAGCCAGTTTGCCAATAGTCAGCTGTATAATGGATTTCGATTGATTTGTTATATACTAGTATTTTGGACATAGAAAATAATCAGTTAAACGCCAAAGCACAAAAATGTGTACTCCATTACTCCATTTGATTTTTTATAAATTGTAAAAAAACATAAGTAGGTAGTCTTGGTCTTGTATATTTTTAAAAGGGAACTTGTGTTATATCTTTTGCGCGATCTCTATCAGGTATTTATTTATCAGCAATAATTTACTTATATGTATATATATATATATATATATATATATATATATATATATATATATATATATATATATATATATATATATATACATTACCAAGCCTCTGCAATCCGTAAGTCCGCTAGCCTGGGTAAAATAGAATTCCAATATGGGCAAGTTAAAATTTCATTGAACTTGCCCTGGGGAACCCAAAATTTAGCTGTTTGTAAGTGGAAGGTCAAGTGTGGTTGAAACTTGCCATGAGGGCAAGGGTATTCAAAAGGAAATGTAGTGCCCTGCTTATATATACATATATGTATATGTGTGTTTCTATGTATGTATGTGTGTTTGTATATATATATATATATATATTATATATATATATATATATATATATATATATGTATGTATGTATGTATACATATATATATGTTTATGTGTTATATGTGTTGTGTGCGTCTGTGCGTCTGTGCGTTATGTGTGTTGTGTGTGTGTGTGTGTCTGCAGGCCTCATGAACTGATTGTGTAATCATTTGACCATTTCCCCTTTTTGTAAGAGTACTTATGCACACTGTGACACTACGGTATATGTGAATTACATACATTGTTTCTCTTTCAGTGTCTTGGTCCATTTAAGCAGAGTATACAAAGGTAAAGCACATAATGAGGTGTGGAGTTACCTAAGGAGAAACACTGTCAAGGTCAGCATGCTGTTTAAGTGCAAATACTGTCAATATAATTGTACTTGATATCTGGTTAATATTTTCATTGCATTCTCTTGACATAAATACAAAAGACTTTCATTCTTTTCTGACTTGCCCTATAATTCTACTATTAACATCCAAAGATTATTAGAAAGTTTGGCCACAATAATTTACAGTTTTTAGACTTGACTGTTTTGCTACTTAACTTTATCTTTTGCAATCTTTCTGTTTTAATATTCACTATCACACATTTTAGGCTTACATGTTTTCTGTTAGGTAAGCCCCCAGGGGCTACAGGTAGCAAGAAGCGGCCTACGACAGTTGCATGTTTGCCTAATTGTACTTAAAATCCTGTTAAGAAAAATTGTTTTGATAGCATGTTTTCGGCATAAAAGCTAATGACTTCCATTCTTTTCTGATATGCCTAAATGCACATTTACTCAGTATTAAAAAATTACTCAAAATTTACAGTATTTTCTCAAGTGTCACAAACCTGACACATTAAGTTGACACATTGACTCAGGGTTGGCAGATAAATAGAGCTTAATTGTTTGAGGAGTAGGTGTCATCATGGAGTTTGTTTTACATCTCTGGTGCAGGATGTACACTGTTACAGTCCTTGTTAGGATTTCCATTGGTTTGTACAGGTGGTCTAGCTGCAACTGTTTATTTTACAATCACCGAGTTTCACGCATTGGACTTTTTTATGTCTCATTTGAGGAAACATCTGAATAATCATGAAATGGTTCACTGTCCTTTCAAAGCTCGCGCTCATAAAACTAATAATGCATCGACATTTCAGTCACATGTTTCTCGTTCACATGTGGGGTACAATTAATCAGACTTAAAGAAAAATCATTTACAACAAAAAACAAGTCTTCCTGATGTCTCTGAAATAAATAATGAAAATGATGAAGACATTATAGAAATATAGCATGTATGCCATTACTGACATTCTGTTTAGGACATTATGTTGTGGAATTTTTTGCAGGAAGGATCGGACACAGAAGATCTGACAATAGAAGATCACAAGCCTTACATAGCAGTCATTGGAGATTCACCGTATGAGCCCACGCATACCATCATAGTGGAAAAAGAAATTATCATGGACAATATAAGCTCTTTGGCTGAGGCAGTGGCCTATTTTCATGGCATCATATACATTGTAAATTTGAGCTATAATGCCCCATACACTTACGAGTACATACAAAAACTTATAATGAAGATAAACTCGAACAAAATGTCGCCGCGTATGATGCAAATGCAGAGTTTGCTACATGTACATGTGAACACCCTATGCGGCCACACGGTAAAATAGCTGTGAGGAAAGAAGCGCACTCTGGACAATAAGTACTTATTGGCAGAGACTTTTTTTGGCATTAATTATGAGTTAATAATTGGATTTAACTCAGCCAATTAAGTTATGCAATAAAAGCATGAAATATCATTCATATTGTTTTTATTTTCAGACAAAAACTTATGCTGGGGAACACAGAATTGACACACATAAGCATGAGCCTTTGACCCTTACGTTACGGAAAGGTGACAGCTTTGCTTCGAGCCTTTTACCGGACGTCAGGGAAAGGTGACTGCATATCGACATGTTTTGGGGCACATTTCAGGGGCTGAAATAACCTATGGAAAAGTGATAAGTCTCCGCTCATTTGTAATCTACCCGTATAAGCAGAGAATATCTGTCACTTTTTATCTCTGTTAAATTTTTTCTCCCAGCTTAAGTTAATAATGTTAGGTCAACTTGAAAATAAGCAAGATTTTGTTTGTTCCAACTGCAGTGTTTTTAGTGAGAGTAACTAGTAAGTAATTATGTAAGCCAGGGTAACTGAACATATTCATGTTTTCCCTGCATAATGTGTACGTCCATCAACTTAAATATAATAAGTCAGGGTAACTAGCAACCGAGCATATGTAACTGAAGAATAAACTTGATATTTTCTGGTCAGTGTAACTAAGGAAAGTAGAGTCACTTTTATATGTGTTCAATCTGTTTTAAGTCAGAGTAACTTACGATTTTCCAGCTGGAACAACTTAAAGTAATTATACACAGAACAACTTAAGAATGTTAAGGCAGCAATGTTCCCCAAAGTATTTTGAGTTAGTTCAGCACAGCATGTCTAAGAGTGTATGCCTGTAGGGAGGATGAAACTACTTTGGCCAAACACAAGGATATTTTGAAAGAAGAAATGATAAAGAGAAATAAAGATGCAAAGATACAGAGTCTAATGGCAAGAAATTACAGAAAAAGAAATGATGATCAAAGACATCCTAGAAGAATGGCCAGCAATCTTCAGCGAATCACAGGTAAAATTTTGTTACCTCTTAGGGCAAGGCCCTTTTTATGTATTAGTTGTGAAACCAGGTATTTTCGCACTGTCCAATATCACATATACTCAGGAAAACAAGCAATCGTGCATTGTACTCACATATTGTGTACACTTTCATGATTGTTTCAGTCCATGAAAAATGATAAAAGTATCATTATTTAACACCCATATAGTCTTTAAAATACACTGTATAACTATGGAAATATTGATGACATAGATCGATACTGGCACACAATTTGCAAGGGGCATACACCTAGAACGTCTCAATCATAACTCTGCACCTTTGTCAGCCTTTATTACATTTTTTCCATTTCCACATGATTGTAATCACTTGGTTTATTATGAATGGCTTCCATCCTTCTCAATCTCTGACTCTTTTTCTCTCTATACACACATATATATATTTCTTTTTTCTCTCTCTATCACACGACAAAATTATTTTTTCGGGTTGTACATGCAGACCTTTTTATCGTACAAGCTATTCTATGTTTCTGTTTGCAGGTGAAGGCAGAATTTGGTCAATTGACAAACAAAGATTTGACATAGGAGTTCTTCAGGCAACTAGATGGCCATCTGAATTCTTTCCTTACTTTGGTGGGCCAAGTGAAACAAGGCAACAGGTTCAAAGGCCTCAGTAAGGGAATCAAGCACTTTGAGGGAATAAAGGTGATTATATGTGTATTTGATAGTTGTTCACAGCTATAACTTCAACTTCATGCACTGTGGTATTGCTGTCACAAATGATGTTGCTATGATTCGTTAAAAAACCTTGCTAGAAAGACACCAAACAATGGCTGGGGGAATGACGATGACATTGATTATATTGTGGCAAAATAGATTTGGATTGGAACTTGTGCATTTTGCCCTGAAAAAATATACTTTACAAGCAAGAAGAAATATTTAGACCCCAACAAAAGAACATGAGCCTGCAAATGTGTTACGCTCTCATTGTATTTAGTTTAACCCATCATTTAAGCTTCAATTTCTTGTATCCAATACAGATACAAATTATGTACTTGTCCTTTTTTTCACTTTAGCGAGACATGTATTTTATTACTGTAACAACCTTGAAACTTCTATAGAAAACATATTTATTTATTTAATATTTCACTGGAGCATGGGCAACAGAGGTGGAATTTTTTTTACAGTATAAGAGAAGCATATGGAAAGAATTCCCCTGGGTATCTTTTTCATTGCTGCGCATTTTGCAGTCTGAGTTTCTTGTACTGTTATTAAAGCTGTCTATGGAAACATTTCAAGCTTCTGGTCCCTGCAGGTATAAAAAGACTAAATATTTGCAAATCTGCATACAAAAAGATGGGAAACATGTCAATTTCAATATAGTCTCAGGGTGGGGTCTGTACCAGTAAAAATATCAAAATACTGCCACTTGTGGGCACGAAATTCCTTAGATTTGAAAACTCACCTGACACAAAACATAGAATTAATTACACATGGCCTTATGGAGAAGTCAAAAATGTGAATTACCACAACCAAAACAAAACAAAAAAATTCATTAAAAATTCAAAAATCACTGTATTGTGACCATTTGTGCACACTTCATAGAGACTCACTCAAGGTACATCCCCACCAAGTTTGAAGTGAATCTGGCTGATGGTTTTGGAGAAGTGGAAAATGTGAATTACCACAGCAATCCCCATTCACTTACATAGTAATCAATAGGCATGTATGCAGTGACCTTGAGGTCAAGGTCATGCATAAACAATTTTAGCCAAAGTTTGATATACATGCATACTCTGACCACTTTTGAAGGCAATTGAATAATAACATGGAAATCATGGAAAAATATCAGACATGATGGACAACAGACATGACAGACATGTATGGTATGTTAGACTTATGTACTAACAATGATCATGAAGTGAGTGTTTAAGGTAATTGACTTTAGTCGCCTCTTCACCCAAGTGATGAAATAGTAGTAGCAAACAATGAATGATGGTTTCCTGACTGTAGACAGACTAGAGAATATCTCTAGGTGGGTTTAAGTTAACTTTACAGTATACCAACTGTCACCCTACCACCACTTCCATGCTAGCCCTACCTTAATCTATAGATTAATGTAATCTATTAGTGTCTTGGAATGAGTGTTGTATTATGTCAGCATGGTTCCATATCTATGAAAACACATCAACAGTTTTATGGTGAATATTAAGATGTTAATATTGGTTTAAATGGCCCAAGCCTGTTCTCAGGGGGTGGCTGGGAGCAGCCAGGGTATGTTACTCATGTGGGCGTGCCCACGTGACTGGTCACGGGCCACGGCAAGCCACCCTCCCTTGACGCGCTTTCACACAAGTTTTTGAATCGCTAAACAGTGCAGACATGTTTGTGGGGAAGTGTTTAAATTGCTGCTTAAGGATTTTGCTGCTTTAGGATTTTGGAAACATCCAAGGCAAGCATAGCTGAGGAACAGAAATCTGTGAAGTCCTTGCAAGATGCCTGGTCGTTTTGGCTGCAGAAGGTCGACACAATGCATATAGTTGGAAAGATGTGTGTGCTTTCGACCCAAATGGATGACTCACTGGACCAGGCAAACCGTTGCGACTGAAACAGTTTTCATGCCAAGGGAACAGATTCACCTGACCCAAGAACGCCGCTCCGTGCCATCTCCCCCACCCACCCGCAGGGACTAGATCAGGGTTTATGTGCCACGAACTGCTTTGACTTTGTACATAATTTCGCATGTAGTTATTCTTAATTGTAAATATGTTCCTCGCTTATCGTTCATAGACACTAAGGTTTTCGCTGACATTACTGGATTACCGATACTTGCATGTTAATAGTGATTATGGTGCTAGAAAATAGCCAATCGCAGGAGGTAGACCCTGGCCTCAATTCTCGCACTATCAAATTTCTAAAAAAAAACAAGACCTGGTGTGCATGGCCACCCTAACTATCCTGCCACCCATGGAAGTAATCACCAGCCTGCAGCAACACGGCATCCGGCCAAAATTGAGAGTGGGCCAAAAGATTCTACTGCACCAGGCCATTAAAAAGCTCCAGGTTGCCCCAACCAACGCCCAATCACCAGAGGATACCAGGACCAGGTCTAGCCAACAACCTCACCCTGTCCCTGAAGCTGCGTCACACAACAACAGATGCACCCTGCAATGCGCAGCCGACGCACATGGCCAAGCATCCTTGAATATGGCCCAGCTGCGAGCGGATCCATTCGTGCTGAGTGCTCTCAGCCAACTGGAGAACATGGGGTCTTGCCCGCTTACAGATTTGCTGGGCACAAACAGCCAAACACATGCTGGAGGGGGAGACATGGCTCATATGATGACGCCACAGCCACAGCCTCACTTCGGTGCAAGATTCCCCCAATCTGACACAATCACAGCATGCCTTCGTCCCCCAGGTGCAAGAGGTGAGGTCAAGTTTTTGGATATAGTTGACTTTGTCAAATCTTCTCATGACAACCGCGAAGAAGAGGTCATTAACGCCAAAGACGTATAGCTTTGTATTCAGACCGGCCAACGCAAATTAAAGTTGGAATCCCTTACCCTGGCACAGTGGGCAGTCGCCAATACAAGGATAATGCACTGTATGTTGGGAGAGGGGGACCTGGACGCGAACACTATCGCTGAGTACATGGCGCACACGGTAAAGATATTACAATTAGCGGAGGTTTCGCCCCTTGTGAAAGTTTTACTGTATGATCGTGCCTACCGCTACTCCCAGGCACGCGATGGCTTCCCTTGGGGGAACGGAGCAAAGCCACCTGCTAATGTTGTTCCTCATGGCCAGGGGGAGACCCAAGCAGTGGCAGGGATGACCCCAAGGTCAAGGTCGGAAATAAACTAAAATCCTGAACGCGGAGGGAAAGGAAGTTTGTCTGAACTTTAATGGGCTTAAGGGCTGCCGGCTTGGCCCAGGTTGCCTATATGCTCACAACTGCAGTGTTCCAGACTGTGGGAAACCCCATCCCCGACATTGGCACCCAGACCTAGCCTGACCCCCTGTGAAGCCACTGCACCGACCGGACCCAGAGATCTGGGCAGATAAACTTCAAAATGATATAGATAGAGACTTTATTTTGTAGGGTTTAAGCCATGGGTTCCATATAATTGATCCGAATGCAAAGCCTGTTCCCTGTGAGCAGCCTAACCACAGGTCAGCTACCCAAAACAGGGCCAAAGTGGACAAGATCTTAATGACTGAAATTGAGTGTGGTAATTATAGAATAGTGAAGGACAAACCTTGTATAGTTAGTGCTCTTGGAACTGTTCCTAAGGACACAAACAAAATACAGCTAATTCATGACTGCAGCCTCCCGGAAGGTAAGGCCGTTAATGACTATGCTTCCCCAGAGCATTTCTCCACGCTTAGGTTTGACGATGCCACCCGCCTGGTGACGCCTGGCTGCTTCCAGGCTAAATTAGATCTGACGGCGGCCTACAGATCTATATACATTAGTGAAGCCAGCCAACAAGTGACACGTCTAAAATGGCATTTTCAGGGCCACAAGGAGCGGACATATTTGGTTGACCAGAAGCTCTTGTTTGGTTCCAGCCGGGCGCCCTTCATTTTTGACAAGCTGACAAAGGCAGTGTGTCATATGATGCATTGAAAAGGTTTCTCAACAGTAAGGGCCTACCTGGACAATTTTTACATGATGGCTCCCAGTTTCAGTGAATGTCTGTTAACATTAAACACCCTGATGGCCTTACTGCTGAAACTTGGATTTTATGTGAATTATGACAAAGTGGTAGGCCCCACAAAATGCCTTACCTTTTTGGGCATAGAGATTAATTCAGATGAAATGTCAGTTTCTCTACCTGAAGACAAGTTGTTGGACCTCAAGCAGCTATTGGTCCATTTCAGTGCTAAGCGCAGGGCTAGCAAGCGGCAACTGCAGCAGCTGACAGGCTCCCTAAACTGGGCCTCTTAAGTTGTACACTGTGGTAGGACATTCCTGAGTCGTAAAATTAACGCCCAGAATCAGCTCAAAACTGCACATTACAAAATGATATTGACAAGTTCTGTTCATGCAGATATAGCGTGGTGGGCAGACTTCATGTGTACATTCAATGGTCGATCATTATTGCTTGACAAGCCCCATCTCGACACCATGACCATGGACGCTGGTAATGTGGGAGCTGGTACAGTTTTTGAAGGAGATTGGTGCTACGTTAATTGGCAGGCTGATTGGCCAGAGGCAGCCCAACTCCACATCAACTACAAAGAAGTGTTAACTAAACTGGTGGCCGCTAGGCGGTGGGCACCACTGTGGTCTGGCAAACGTGTGCGGGTGTATACAGACAGCACTGCAGCTCAGGGCATTAATAACAAAGGTTTATGCAAAGAACCATGAGTAATGAAAGCACTGTGGGAGTTGTTTTGGTTGTCAACAATATATAATTTTCACATTGTGGCAAAACATTTGTCAGGAATGCTCAATGTTCAGTCCGATTGGGCCTCACGCCTTCATGATTGGAGAAATATAGCCATGATTGACATGTACTTGTATCCACCAAATTACCTTGTGCCATCCATGCTATTGTGCCATATGTCTTATCAGGCATTCGTTTCAATTTTTTCCCAGGTCCAAACCTGGTGGAGCTGGAAGAGGCCATGGACAAGGAAGTAATGCGATAGAGATCACTCGCCTATCAGAACTCCACCAGAGCTGTGTATCGCACACATAGGGACACTTATCTATGTTTTTGTCTTCATTGTGGGTACCAACCTGTACCTGTGGACACAGTAGTTCTGACTAGGTATGTAGTTTTCTTAGCCCGCTCCCTAAAGTACTCAAGTGTAAAACAGTATCTAAATATCATTCACACTCTACATCTTGAAGCAGGGTTCCCAAACCCTCTGGACAATAACTGGTTTCTACAGACTGTACTTATGGGAGTTAAGCGAGACTTGGGCACTGGTGTCACTCAGAAGCAACCGATCTCGCCGGATATTTTAAAGCAAATCTTTAAAGTGACTGACTTGTCCGTAGGCCTAGATTCATGTTTTGGGGCAGCTGCCCTCATGGCCTTTTTCTGCCTTTTTCGTAAATCTAACCTCCTCCCCAAGTCTGAGAGTGCCCTTGGGAAGGGGACCCACCTGTGGGTGGCTGATGTTACCCTTTATGGGTGGGGTGCCTTCGTTTCGGTCAGCTGGTCCAAAACTATCCAGTTTTGCCAGCGTGTTCTCCCTGTGCCCATGCCCCTGCTTAAAAACAGTTGTCTGTGCCCAGTGTTGGCCCTCTTACATAGTTGGGCTATCAATGGTAAGGGCAGCGGGACAGTCCACTGTTTGTGTACAAGGTAGACGGCCCGCCTCGGACCCTCACTCATCATACCTTCATCTCCACCCTGAAAGCGGTCTTGCGCTGCTGTGGGATAGACCCCTCCCAGTACTCAGGGCACAGCTTCAGACGAGGGGGGCCACCTTTGCCTTTGAGGCAGGGGTACCCTCAGAATAAATCAAGATGCAGAGTGACTGGCAAAGCAGGGCTCGACATTAAGGCATGCCCGCTTGTCTGTGTCTGATAATCGCAACTGTGAGGCTAGTGAAAGTAAACAAGGCCCAGCCCGAACGGGGCAAGTGCCATATTTCTATCGGGCGAGTGATTTTATTTGTCTGTGGACGAAGTTCCGTATCATATACCGCTCGTTGTTCTTGTTTTCTCGCGGAGAACAACCCGGAAGTCACTTTCCGGAAGTCGCCGTTAGATTCCGAGTCATCTGGTGACTCTCACGAAGTATTCCAATTGTTAGATTGGCCGCAAAAGTCAAGGTCACCAGATCAGATGAACGGCTGAGTGGCAGGACCACTGGAGCAAGAAATTGGCCATGTTTTTAAAGCCCCCAGCAGCGGGGCAATGCCCTGGGAAGGCAAACAAAAGGAAGTTGCATAATGAGAAAGAGAACGACCATGATGCAAAGAAGAAAGCTTACGAGAAGGAGAAACAGACGCGGCAATTCAAGCTTCATTGGCAGAAAGAATACACCTGGTTGGGATATGTTGCCGCGACCGACCACGTTTTTCATTCCATGTCGAGAGTTTCCCGACTTGTCTAATGCGTAAGTTTATTTGAATGTTTGTAGAATCGTAGATTAAAGCAGAGATATCTATACACACACAATTACATATTACGCTTGTATTCGACGGTAGGATTCTGATGCAGTCGCGGTGTGGATGTGGCGATAATGAGTGAATTTCATCATACAATATGTTATAACGACAAACATTCGAATCTGGCGATCTTTTTTTAAAAGTTATTGAAACTTGTGCACACACTTTACCAACCACTAACACAATGAATTAGTATCATACTCATATTATTTATCGTTTTTTACCCTATTATCTGCTGAGACTGAACAAGGCCCAAAAACTTAAAATAATTCAGCTGTATTTTCCAATTGACCTCCCCTCAAACTGCCTTAAAAAAAGACAATTTGAATTTGTAATAGTAACATTTAATTTGAAATATTTTGGATATGGGTTGCTAAAATGTTTAAAGTATTTGACTCACCAAAAAAAAAGTTACTTTTCAGTCTCAGCTGAGTATCAAAGCTTAATGAGTGAAACTCTTCAGAAGATGCAACTCTAGTTTTTCCCGCCATTTTTTTTTTTTTTTTTAAATAAATGTTGATGTTGCTGACTGAATGTCAGTGCAAAAAGATGTCTTTAAATTTCCTTGTAAGAGTTGCACTTTCTGGCAGAGATGTCCCATATTGGGGAAACCTTGCGGTGGAACTATAAAGGTCTGGTTTTTTTTCACAGCCTTTATGTAACAGCACCATATGGCACACATTGCTAATAGCAGTAGCAGTCTAACTTACTAACAAGTTACATTAGCATTTGATAAGATGTAGACATGACAATAAGCTTGTTTCTTTGCATTGAACAGTTACTGGGGCAGTGGTAGAATGAACAGACATTGCAATGATCCTACTCATGAACACATCACATCATTGTTGAATAGTTTCCAATTATATAATGATTCATGATCATTTCCTTTCTTCAAGGAAAACCTTTTGAGAAAATATGACAAATTTTATATTAGATCAAGAAAGCCTTTAAATTTGTGTCACTGAGGTCAACAACATGCATATCATCCAGTGCTGTTCGGCGGTGACAGAAATAATGGATGTAATTTTTCTGAGTATTTCTAATGTCTGTTCAGTTTCGTGCTGGTAATAAAAACTTTAAGATTCATGAATGCACTTATCATTTTATATGTATTTTTCATGTTAATGAATATTTTACATGCTATGTAACATAATGTTCATGCACTCACTGACTAAACAGCACACATTTATGTGCATTTTTGCTGGTGCAATAGTTTTTCATTTTATCTTTTTAACTTTAATCAGAACTCTCTTTCTTCACTTTTGAAAAATTAATATCTGATGTTTAATCATTAAAAAGCAGTGGTTCAAAGTTAGTCAGTAGGTGGGATTAGAAAGGGGTCAGTTGAAACAAGGCTCATGCTTTTAAGTATATTTTAGAAACTCTTACACAATTGAATCAATGTTGATTTCTTTTTTAATTATAAAACATGAAATAGTGTAACTGTTAACTGCAGTAATTTAATGTTAGAAATTAATCAGTATAATATGTGATATATATTGGTCTTGTGTTAAAAAAACCAAAAAAAACCAAGAACTTATGTTCCATTGTATCTGTAATACTCTGACATGGTCTCAACACAAGGGTTAAAAAATTGTGTACCTTACATGAATGTATAAAACAATTCATTGTACCCCAAATAACTTGGCACAAGGAGATATGTAAAGATATTGTCACATTCTGTGGCCAAATCACAGACATTGAAGCATACCATTTAAATTCCATGATCATATAAAGCCGGCAGATCATAGAAGTTGGAGGAGGCCATTAAAATTCCACGATAGCAGAACTTTGATTCACCTGAACTTACATAAAGATATTAATTCCACTTGCACGTCTCAGTGGGGATAAATAGTAGCCCAAATGAGACCTGTGAGAGTTGGGGTTCTGAACTGAATACAGGAGTCAACTGAACAGCTTGCTACCTTGTCGTCTATCGAAGCACCCACTACCACCCACTATACAACGAGCCACATTACATTGGTGCCTTGTGACCAGGATTGCAGCCCATCAAAGTATGCGGTGAGTGGCATGTGGCTGTTTTGCACTTGCTATGCAGTCAATTATATTTGTCCTGCATCAATGAGCTACTCTATTGAACTGCCAGACAGTGTCACTATTGTCCCACACCATTTGCCTGACATCATAGCCAATCTAGTTGACTGTTTTCATTGTGGCAAAATTTTGAATGAAGTTTCTGCTCATTATATAGCTAATAACATAAGGTTTTGTTTGTCAAATTGTTTTGTATATCATTTAACTCAAACAGACTATGAAGTAAAAGTTAATAATTTCAAAAGAAGGAAATTTTCAGATATTTAAAAAAAAAAAAAAAAAAAAAAAAAAATGGATAAATTTCAAGCTGAAGACAATGATAATTGGATAGTAGACATGCCAGATATGCCTATTAGGCATTGGACCAATCTTGGTGGTGCAAATATTGTTTGTCATGTTTGCGAGGTATATGCCATAAACCCCCTATCATTTTATTCTGCAGGAGAGAATGGTAGAATTCTCTGTTCTCTGAATTGTCTGTTCACCTTTGTAATGGGCACACTTTTTGGTACACGTAGGCAGCAGATTAGACAAATACAGACTGGCTGAGAGTGTTCACGTACTTGACTATATCCACTAAGCTTGTTTGACAATAAAATTTTATCATCATGAACAACCCAGACGGAGTACAAATGGCACCGCCAGCTCCAGCTCAACAAGAAGAGCAAAACTTTCCAATGAATGTTTTGATAAACAATTTTAGAGAGTTGCAACATGAAATGAGGTTGCAAGGCCTTGCCAGCCAAATAAAGTGTTTTACAGGTGATGGCAACAGGAATTTTTGTAATTTTCGTGCTTGGTTACGGGATATGTCCAAGGTAGGCATCACTGTCAATTGTGGCAGTGATAAAATGAAGGTACTGGCTCTGCAGACCTTGAAGGGGCCTGCAGGTGATTATTACTCACGCCTTACCAGACAAAATTCCGTGATAATATGGGATCAGTTGAAACACACATTGCAAAACAGATATTCTGATTTGCAAGATGACCAGTTTGCTATGCAAAGGCTAAAAAGAATCAAGCAAAATGCAGGTGAAGGTGTTCAAAATTTTGCAGAAAGGATTATAGATGTAACAGAGGCGGCATATAACACCATTGATCTATCTGCTCCATTGATCCAGCAACATCTGAAAGATGTATTTTTGGACGGGAACAAAGATGATATCATTGCACAAAAGATCATACGGGGTAAGCCAACAACTCTCCAAAGGACCCTCCAAATTACAGTAAATAAGCAGCTGACAACAAAACATGCTGATACTAGGTTATCTATAAACAATTATGCAGTGGGTCTTGTTTATTTCTTTGATAGTACAAGGACCATCGGGAAAAGTCCAAAACTTAAACCAAATGTTTGGAAGGGGCCATGCATCATTACAAGGAAGTACAGTGATTTATTGTTCCAGCTGAGGACAGGGCCAAAGGGCAAGCCAAGAACACTTCACCATGATCGCTTAAAGCCCTATGTTAGTATGGATGTCCCAGATTGCATACAATCAACTGGGGAAAAATTAGAACTGACAGGGGGTACAGCACTTCCTAAACCTGTTCAGTCACAACAGACAGCGAGACACACTGCAACAAGTTGGTCCACTGGGCAGAACATGGGTGCAGAGGTTAAAGAGACAACACCCACAGGCCATGGAAGTACTGAGGTAATGCCAGCCAATGACTAAATCCCTAGCAATATCCATAAACCCAGTCACGAAACAGACCTAGACACTGAAAGTGGTGACAAGGGGTTAACCCCGAGAAGGGATCAGGGGTTAATCCCAAGAAAGGATAAGGGGTGAGTGTCTGACAGTGACCAAGTCACCAAGTATGCAGAACAGGTAGGAACCGAGAGTTCGGTCCGGGATGCTGAGGCCCCAAGGGCATCACAAGAATGTAGAAGGAGTGGTAGAAGAGGAACCGACCCAACAGGTTCCAAGTGCAGTAATTAATTAAAGTGTGCATCTGGCATCTTGCCTGCTAAATCGTCTTTTATTGTGTGGGTCGCATTAGCGACCCACACGGGTAGTCATCGGCGGACTTTGACCCATTTCTGTGGCTCAGCTGTAACACGTCACAAACCTGCATGCAGGCTCTATCTGTGTCAGTGTGTGCCATGATGACACGATCAATATCACTGTAAAGTTCATAAGTCACTCCCTTGCGTATCACTTTGTTAAAGCTGCTGTTTCAGGCTAAAATGTAACTAATACGATCAACCGCTTTGGTGTATAGTCTAAATGATACGCTCGAGAACATAACTGCTTTCAGTACCTGTTCATTCGGTGAAAGTGATCGAGTATACTATACTTGTTGAATCCATATGGTAAAGTCGCAACAGACCGATTAACCACGATATAGACGATAACTTGCTGTTGAGCGCATTGCCCTTGATCGATTGCTCTAGACATATGAATGCCCGTATAATAAAGTATAAACAGACCGATCAACCATAAATACACTATAACGTGCTTCTCAGCGCACTACCCTTGATCGATTGTTCTAGACTATCTGTCAATAGTTTTTCCCGCTTCCGCTGCACACTCCAGACAAAGAACAGGCAAAGTGAGCGTGGTAAAGCTGTGGATCATCTGTCAAGGCAAACAAAACGTCCCACTTTCGGCGTGCACTCAAGACAGAGAGGACAAAGTGCTTCATCAGTCAAGGCCACGGTTGAAGGCACACAAAACGTGAGTATAATGCGTATCATAGCAAGCAATTTCAATCAAGGCTGTGCATCACTCGCCCCATTTAACGGCATGCAGTGTACAGCCATTGCATTCGTTTTTCTTCTTTTTAATATCGGCAAACTTTTGCCTCCTGACACAGAACTCTCAGGGCAAAATATTGATCACATTATGCTAGAAGGCACGTCATTGTATAGTCATATTGTTTCTGAATTAGGAGTATATGACCAGGCTGTTAGAAATAATTATTATCTCGCACACCAGGATCTACCAAGTATGGCTACGATTGGTGGCACAAATGTACACGTGCACTTTCAATATGACAGTTTTTATGGCATTGTAGGTCATCATGGAGACGCTGATATTGGAACGATGCACCTGTTTGATTCACTTACTCATGCTGCATTTGTGTCACCCTAAATATTATTCACAGTGGGTGACATGACAATTTCCCTGATAATAAATTATTCTCAACATCAGTATGCGGTTTTTGATTCACAGTCTCGCGATGGCCAAACGGCAGAAATATCGGCAGGTGGCACCACTGTTGCCATATATTTCAATGACGATGTAGAACTTTACAACTATTTACTATCAGCTTACGCTCATGCCCAGTATGATATCACGTCAGTAATAAGCGTTCCCACATCAGAAACAAACAACACTGATACAGATAACCATAGAAATAATTATGATTATGATGATCATCATAATACAAAGACCAAACAAAAAAATCAGAGTGGGTCATCTAAGCACAATATTGTAAAGTGTAGTAACCATACTTACATATCAGTTAAATATGGCACAAAATGTAAAAGGAGGAACTGTCAAACTAATAATTCTGGTATTTCTATCAAGAGAAAAGCAAACAACTACGATTTGATGTGTGATTTATTGAAAATGCAAACAGAAAATGTCACTCTCACACAAATAGGTAATTTGCATATAGATAGCGAAGAAGTGTACCCATGGATTAATCAAACAATTGATGTTAATGACGACAGGTCAGTATATGAACAGTATATGGAAAATAATTTCAAGGATACAGCACTGAAATGTTTTTACTCTAATTCAGTTCAAAAGATAATAGACAGTTGTCGTTTACAGCATAATTATGCACACACTGAAAGTAAGCAAGTGTCCAAAGGAAGAAAACCAAAATTTATAGGGATGGCTTCAAGTCAGTCCGTATTTTCCTCTCTACATTCTGAGAATCATTCTCTTACTTTAATATCACCAATATTTGATAATGCTTATATTGTTGGTGCTAATATCAATGTTTCATATCATGAAAATGCAACTAGTTCAAAATATGTTTCGAACACACCGGAAAAAAATTCTTCTCAACAATGTAATGCAATTCACATGTATCATGACTTTATTCGACAGACTCCTACATTCCAGTGTCAATGTTGTTCACATTTTCTTTTTGATAATGAAGTGAATATCTGTCGTCAGTATTTCCACAAAGACAACCGGCAGGTTGATGAGGGTGACATTTTGTGTACTTACTGTCATACCAAAATTAAAGGGAACAAAGTTCCAATCATTTCCACTGTTGCTAATAAACTTGATCCAGGCCTTACACCAGATGTATTACAAAATTTGTCTTTTATGGAAAAAAGACTCATTAGTAAAATACACATATTTATGACAGTTATTGTACTTCCTGGTGGTCAGTATGCTGAAAAGGGAATGGCCATTGACTTCCCTGTCAACGTATCAGAAATTGTATCTCACCTGCCACGAAATTATTCCCAGTCCAATGTAATTTCTGTGTCCTACAATTCAGCTAATGAAAGTGCATTACATGTTGTGAGACCATGTGTTCTTTTTGGTGCATTGCGGTGGTTAAAAATGAACAATGAATGTTATAAAAACATCAGCTTTAATGTAGATATGCAGACAACATGTAATTGTAGTATTGAAACTGCAAACCAGCAAAAAAACATAGATACTTCTTTACCAATGGAAGAGGTCTCTGTTATTCCATGAAACCACACTGCTCCTGCTATTTCAGTAGAAAATTACATCGAAACTGAAACGGTGCAGAAAATATCTTTGCCAAAATGCTCCTCTGATCCTGTCTTTGCTTACCATTTGGATAGGGGAGAAGAGCAGGCATTCCCTCATTTGTTTCCATTTGGAGTGAATGGTTATAAGGAAAATCGGCCTTACCAGTTAAATCCATCCACTTATTTTCATCAACGTTTATATCATTATGATGGTAGATTTCGCAAAGATATGTCATATATTCTTCATGCAATTAATGAATATGAACGATCCAGACTTCTAGCTTCTATATCGGTACACATGAGAATGCGCAAACTGTCCCGGAATGGTACTTCATCCGATGTAACTGCAGCAGACATACAGAACTTAAATGTAAATCCTGACCTTATAGAGAACTCGTATATGTTTATGAAATCTATCAGAGGCACTGCAGCTTATTGGAAAAATATTTTGATAGATCTGTTGGCAATTATTAAAAATTTAGGACCACCTCATCTTTTTGTAACTTTATCTGCCAATGATATGCACTGGCCTGAGCTTATAATGAGCTTGAAGGGATGCTCTTATGAAGAAGCATTAACCCTTAAAGTGCTGATTTAAGATTGAGTCCACAGCTTTCCTCGGGACACTTTGCGCACAATGCATGCAAAGTGTCCCGAGGAAAGCTATTGACTAAGACTACTTTTTGTTTTAGACTAGGCTTGCTGGTATTTGAATGAAAGGTATGTTCATGAGGAATTTGAATCTTTTAAGCATTATATGTTTAATGGTAATGAGAAAGCAGCTATAGCAGTGATTAGCACTTTAAGGGTTAACAGTTTCAAACGCAGGTGAGCTTGTTCAAAAAGATCCATTCCTTACAGCAATACATTTTCAAAGACGATTCAATGCATTGATGAAGTACATCCTTAATGCAAATATTCAGCCTTTAGGGAAAATAAAAGACCATGTTGGTAGAGTGGAGTTTCAAATGCGAGGAAGTCCACATATGCATTTATTTTTTTGGATTGAAAATGTGCCACCAGTTGCTTCAAAGTCATTTATTGACTATATTGATAATGTTATATCAACTAAGATTCCTGATCAAACTGTAGACTATGACATGCATCAATATGTTAAAAAGTTTCAGACTCACAGGCATACATCATATTGTCTCTACCAATCAGGTAGATGTCGATTTGGTTTTCCAGTTAAACCATGTGTGAAGACTAAATTGCATACTCATGTTGATCTTGCAAGTTACACTGCAAAATCGAGATTTTATGAAACAGAAAGAGCTGAAACAGATGCCTCTATTAATAGCTACAACCCAATAATTCTAAAATTGTGGCAGCCAAATATGGACATTCAACTGGTAAATAATGCTGAAAGTGTTGCCTATTATGTATGCGCATATCTTTGCAAATCCGAACCAGAGGAACTAAAAGGTGCATTATCTAACTTATTAAACGAAATAGCAAATTCACAATCTGTAATTAATCAAAGAACGAAAATGCTCAAAATTGGCTCATGTGTTTTGAAAACACGTAAACTAAGTGCTCAGGAAGCATGTTATAGACTTAGTGATTTAAAGTTAGTTTTCAGCTCTAGAAAGGTTATAAGTTTAAATACAAAACCACCCAGCCAAAGATACAGAGTTCTTAAACCAAAAAGTGAGCGTGACGCTTTGCCACCAAATAGTACTGACATTTTTCTATTAAATACAATTGATTATTACAGATGTCGCCCATATCACTTAGAAGACTTGACACTGTATGAGTTTGCTCAGTGGTACACAAAGTGTCCAAAGCCTAATAATTTGCAGTCCAATCGTGCACAACCAAGATTTACTCTTCTTCCTAAATTGTCACATATATGGATAAGGAGAAGAACCAAAGCTTTAGTGATTAGAACACCCCACTTGCCACTCAGCAGCGATGCATACTTTTACAGTCTCCTTATGCTATACTTACCACACAGAAAGGAAGAAGATATATTGAAATACACTATATGCTCTGGTGCTGTACAGCTGTATCCTTGTGCAAGAGATGCATTCTTTGATAAACAAAAAAATTTAAAAATACCATCCTTAAACAGAGTAACAATAATTGATGAAATTGAAAATGCTATTCGTTTCATTCAGTGTTCTCGTGTTGAATTGGCTGGCACAATGTTTCCTGCCACCTCTCAGCTAGATATCAACACATACAATGCTTCCCTTGAATCTGTGGCAGAGATTTCTATTCCACATGCAAATACTACCGAAGAATTCATTTCATGCTGCAATGGTTCTCGAAGTAGTGATGTTGAGCAACTGCATAACTTACAAGTATGCACAATTTCGCCAGATGATCTGAGAAATAAACTAATGAAACTTTCACCAGATCAGCAAATTGTGATGAAATTTATACAGGATCATTTCAAAAATTCTGAATCCAGTTCCTTGCATATATTTCTAACAGGATTTGCTGGCTGTGGCAAAAGTTATTTGACATCAGTTATAGTAGAATATCTTCTTTTGTGTACAGCAGTTATACAGGGCTGTGATCCTGTAAAAGTTTGTGCCCCTACAGGCACAGCAGCAAGAAATATAAGAGGACTCACTTTACACTCTGCTTTACGGCTTCCAGTACAGCATGGGGCTGAAGCTGAATACTTACCTTTAAAAGGAAAAACTCTTAAGGCTATGAGAAAGTTGTACCAAAATGTGCATACATTTATTATTGATGAAATTTCCATGGTCAGTAGTCGTACTTTTTTGCAAATACATAAACGCTTAACCGAAATTAAGCAAAATGAACAACCATTTGGAGGCCTTAATATGATTTTAATTGGTGATTTGTTGCAATTGCGACCTGTCAGAGGACATTATATTTTCAAATCTGAGACTCTCTGGAAACTCTTTCGACCATTCTTTCTGTCCCAGAATATAAGACAGTCAGGTGATAAAGATTTTGCAAATCTCTTGAACAGGGCTAGAGTTGGACAGCTGAGTAAATCTGATCTCAGATTATTACGTACACGTTTAATTAGCCCGCTGCCATTTGACCCCAAAACAGTTGTTCACATGTTTCCAAAATTGAAAGACGTTGAAAGACACAACATAAAAATGCAAAATAATATATCTGATGATGTTATTACAATAAAGGCAATCCATTATTTTTCACCTTATGATATCAGACCAAAAGATAAAGTTCCTCATGATATAATACCAAAAGATGACAGAGATGCAGGGGGCCTACCAAAAATGTTACTTGTGTCAAAAGGAACGAGAATCATGCTGCTAAGAAATATTAACACTGCTGAAGGTCTTGTTAATGGGGCCATGGGTTATGTCGTTGATATAGAATATGAATCTGGCAAATCAAATTATATCTATGTTAAATTCAATGATTCTAGCATAGGGCAAGCATTGCAATGTGACAAGCATAATAATTCCATTGCCATTGAAATGATTCAACAAGAATTTATTACAAAGGGAGAAGTATTATAAGAGAACAGTTCCCACTTCAGCCTGCATGGGCTTGTACAATACACAAGTTGCAAAGTGCATCTCTTGAGAAAGCTGTAGTATCTATCGGCAATGATGTTTTCGAAAAAGGTATGGCATATGTTGCTTTAAGCCGTGTCAAAACTCTTAATGGCTTGTATCTATTAAATATTAATCCCGACAAAATTTGCCCTCCTATACCAGCTGTAGAAGAATATTCTAGGTTACAGTCACTCATACAAGAACAACATGAACAAGATTGTCACTAGGAAAATGATTGTGTTAATGATCAGTTAAATAATGAGTAGGACAAAAAATAGTTACTATTGTGAAAAATGCAAAATTTAGTGTGCTAGAACACAAACAGCATAAAAATTTCAATAGTCTCGTTTATTTAAATAATTTTTCTCAAAGGGCTTTACGCATCAGCCATATTTATTCACATTTTTACCCTGAGCCCTTTTAGGTTGGAGGGTATTGTCATCATGATGCTGTCCGTCTGTCTGTCAAACTTACTGTCATCACAATTCAATTTATGTTTTACCTATTATTGAAAATGTTCATCAAATTTTGACAAATTGAAAAATCAATACAATGATTATTTTACCCGGGCAAACCTATGCTTAAATAATTATGCAGCTAAAGATGCCATTTGCTGATTGTACAAGAAAGTTTCAAAAAGCACTTCAATTGCTTATTATATTTTATTATATTGCATAAAATATGCTTGCAGATGCAGAATATTGCAGAGCTTCAGAATTTAGATGCTGATAAAAATGTCAACATCAAGGCAACAGTCTTACAAGCTACACAGAAAGATGATAGACAGCACCTTCTCATTGCTGACAAAACTGGGTACACCAAATTAATAATAATAACGCAGAAAGCACCAATCCTAGAAAAGGAAAATGGCATCCTTCTTATGAATGCACTTGCCAAACCAGGTGAGTTACTTAAACTTACTTTGTTATTAGGCCAACCCTACAATTTACAAAAAAGAATAACTAAATGGTACATTTTATTGAATAGTAATCTACTTTCTTCAATTTTCTCATTTTTCACAAGATCAGATAATGTTTATAAATATTTAATATACCTTTAAACATTTTATTGCAGAATTGAGCCATTTGAATTAAAATCGACAAACCTGTTTTCAGTTATAGAAAATATAATTGATAAAAACTCTATGTCTGCTTAACCAATTGTGCCCACTCTTATGGCTTACATTCATGAAGAAAGTTTTTAGATCCAAAGGAAGTGGCCACAATTGTACATACTGTGATCATATTGTTTAATATTTCTCGTTTCAGGCAAAATGACAACCGTCAAGATTAATGCAAAATATTTGATGCAGTGCTTCCAATGCAATCAGCACTATCAGGCATCTGATTGCAAAAATTATATTGTTGCACGTTTGATTGCTACCTCCTCGTCAGGTCAAAACCAAGTTTTCTCTATATTCAAACCTGAAATGGAAAAGATGATGCATTTGAAGGGAAAGCAATTCCATGTGTCACTCAACAAAGATGAGGTTGAGCAGCAGATAATGGAAATATTACCTGCTGAATTCAGTGTGGAATTAGCAGCAGCCACTGTGCGCTCCATTTATAATCCAAACTAATAATTTACTCCAGTCAATTTGGGCTGTTGTGAAGTCATTTAGACAAATACTCATAGAACTATATTTAGGTTAGTTAAGTACAGTTTAGTGTCAAAATACTGACAGATAGCTGCTGTATGGACCATTTATAATCGGGACTGATGTCTGACTTAATATAGTATAATCGTGCTGAATTATTTTTAGCCAAATATTTAGTTGACTCGCTGCTCCTGCATGAAAAACTTATAATATCTACTGGTTTAATGAAGTATATGTTTGTATCATGGTGCTACACCTATATCTAGTACAACCAGTAATGTAGTCACATGATCAGGGTGCTATCTTATCTTTATTAGGTCAAATATATATCTGCAGATACTGGTATACTGAATTATATGTTTATAGTATCATGGTGCTGCATGTATATTACAATCAGTAATGTAGTCACATGATTAGGCTGCTATCTCATCTCTATTAAGTCAAATATATATCTGCAGTTCCATGTGTCACTCAACAAAGATGAGGTTGAGCAGCAGATAATAGAAATATTACCTGCTGAATTCAGTGTTGAATTAGCAGCAGCCACTGTGTGCTCCATTTATAATCCAAACTAATAATTTACTCCAGTCAGTTTGGGCGGTTGTGAAGTCATTCAGACAAATACTCATAGAATTATATTTAGGTTAGTTAAGTACAGTTTAGTGTCAAAATACTGACAGATAGCTGCTGTATGGACCATTTATAATCAGGACTGATGTCTGACTTAATATAGTATAATCGTGCTGAATTACAGCCAGTAATTCAAATGATCATGGTGCTATACCATAAGAGTTTTCAAGTTTTGTTTTTCTTCCAAATATTTAGTTGACTCGCTGCTCTTGTATGAAAAACTTATAATCCCAACTGGTATAATGAAGTATATGTTTGTATCATGGTGCTACACCTATAGTACAACCAGTAATGTAGTCACATGATCAGGGTGCTATCTTATCTCTATTAAGTCAAATATATATCTGCAGTTCATTGTAGAAGTGCTGGTTGACTGGCCGCTGCTGTGTTAACCATATGTAATGTATACCATTATAACTCTGTATTTACATTTTCATAATTCAGCCAAATGTTGTTTCTAGGTTTCAGTATTATGGTGCTTCATTTATATTACACCCACTAATTTAGTCATATATTCATTGGTGCTATGCCATTATAATTTTCTACTCCAATTTTGTTAATTTACTGAAATGTTTACATGCTAACTGCATTGTATGTACATTGTATGTACAATGTGCACATTGTTAATTCTAATCCATACTAACTTTGTTCTTAGGACTACCTTATGTCACACTAGACAGTCGGTACTCTCAGTACGGGTAAATGCTGTAGATCTCACAGGTGCTGTACCATTGTCCAGTTTCACTGAATAAACATATTTTCACAAGTTGCTGTTTTATCTTCTCTATTGCTAGAAGTAGATAGATACATAAATAATAATTTGGGTCAGATTCAATAGAATATTCATGTCATAGTTCAAGAATTCTGTTCTTAACAGTACAACTTTCAATGTGGAGATTCAAATTTATATCATGCTCCAGCTTTACTCTTCATTGCCCACCATAAGCTACAGGCTAATTAAACTACTGTACAACTACCAAAATATTTAACAGAAAACAATTGCTACCCACACATTGGATTCCTTTTTTTTAAGGAAGCCAACTTGTTTTCTTCACAACAGACTTCGGCGAATTTGTCACGTCTGGACATACTACATGCTATATAAACATAACACGTGGACCTGTTATCCTGGTGGAGGATTGTGAGAAGAGTTTGCTGTGTGGTTCAATCCTCCCCCCCCCCCCCCCATCTAATTACATAAATGTTTACATATGTCTTGATGAGTGTACGGCTGTGTCAGTGTATGTCTCAGCTATTACGTAACGGTCTCCTGACCAGGACACTGACCTGATGCAGCACTGACCCTTTACTGACTGTGAACTCTATATGTGCACACAGCACACGGCACACGCCAGTTGCTACCTTTAACCACATGTTGTCGTCCTTGATTCCAATAATTCTTTGAGTATATCTACACTGCTTAACTGTTAAGGGTCTTATAATTACCAGACACATCGAATGTCTGGCCCTCATTATGTCTTGCCAGGGATGTTGGCCTGATAAGTCATAACTTAGTGCATGTAGTAGTGATTGTGTATTGTAGCACATGGCACGCCTAATGTCAGACATGCTTAATGCCCAGTACAGGGCCGAGGCCTCTATATAAGAGTCTCTTGGCTCAGGGAGAGATCAGTCTGGATCAGAGGTGTAAAGAGCAAACATCACTTGTGTGTATACCTGTGCATATTGTAAGATAGTCTGTCAGTTAAATGTAATAAATAGAAGTTTAGTTGTATTTCTGCTGTTTTGTTACTGGAAGTGATTTACATGGAGATGTCTTGGCCCCTGAAGCCAAGATACCTGCCGAAAGAGTGCATTATACTTATATGAGGTATCTCAGCCCCTGAAGCTGAGGAACCAGTCAAATATTGGAGATTTACATCCTACAGCAGAGGTACTTGGCCCCTGAAGCCTGGTACTCCTCAATATGGAAGGAGCACAAGAAAATGAAGAAGAGCCATTAGATGGTAATTTAGACACCTTTGTGACATCAAATGACATTCATTCAGACTTGCGCAAAGTGTTTTCTTTTGCCCCAGCTGAGGACAAGCCAATTAGCATGTTCTTGGACACTGACTCAGAGTACTTATCCTTTCCATCCATTTTTGGTGGTAAAAGGAGAACTGCCAATGAAAAACGCAAAGTCAAGGTGTCATACTCGGCTATCTGCAAATGGGAACTACATAGTGCTGACATGAGATGTGCAAAGAATGTGCCAAATATATTTTACAAATTCAGGAAGTTACAAATAAAGCCAATTTTTGATACAGCTTCTATGGCTATTAGACGCATAAAACAAGGTGACAATATGCTAACAGCATCAGATGTCAAGACTGATGTAGGTCAATTGAAATTAATGTGGCTTGATGAAGGAAACAAGGTGTTTCACTCTCTTAAGACATCTCCATCATATTGGCAAAATTTTCAGAAAGATATGTATGCTTTCATACGCCAATTCGGCCTTTGTACATTCTTCATCAGCCTTTCAGCAGCAGATACATC
Source organism: Hermodice carunculata (assembly GCA_964020975.1). Lineage (NCBI taxonomy): Eukaryota > Metazoa > Annelida > Polychaeta > Eunicida > Amphinomidae > Hermodice > Hermodice carunculata. Next base: position 51,525,016 of record OZ026623.1, on the reverse strand, counting down.
TTGGATAGATCTCCAGCAAGCATTATTTAGAATAAATCATGGACAATACTTAAGTGAAGAGGAAATTAATAGCCTCCCATGGACCACAAGGGCAAAGCAAGTGCGTGATGATCCCGTTACAATTGTCCGCCACTTTCATAACAGAATACGCACACTTATTACTGAAGTATTGAAGAATACGTCTGCACCAATAGGAGAGCTCAAAGACTATGCATACAGATTTGAGACACAAGAAAGAGGGTCCCTGCACACTATGGAATCTTCAAAATTAAAGATGCGCCAAACATATTTCAAAACTCTGATGACGAAATTTGTAGCTTTATTGACAAGTACATCACTTGCTCTGTGAATCACCCAGTTATTCATTTGCAAAAGCACAAGTGCACTAGGACTTGTACAAAAAAAAGACTAAGTGTCAATTTTGGCTATCCTAAACCTCCTAGTGAAAAAACTCTGATACTGAGACCACTGCATAGTGACCCTAACTATACAAAGGCAGATGTTACCAAGTACAAAAAAATTTACAATCAAATTGAAAATGCTTTGGACCAGCTGGCTGACAATGAAGACCAATCAGATGGGAATATATTAACATCTTTTTTGACCACACTGGATATAAGTCCTGAAGAAAATACTCTGGCAATAAGAGCTTCTCTGAAAGGAACAAGCGTAATTTTGAAAAGAACACTAGCAGAAAGGCGCATTAATGCATACCATGGTACCCTTTTATCGTGAAGCATGCAGCAGTAAGTGGTGGAATGGAGCCTGCAGCAGAAAATGGTGGAATGGAGCCTGCAGCAGAAAATGGTGGATTGGAGCCTGCAGTAAAAAATGGTGCAATGGAGCTTGCAGCAGAAAATGGGGAAGTAGAGCCTGCGGCAGAAAATGGTGAAGTTGAGCCTGCAGCAGAATGGAGCCTGCAGCAGAAAATGGTGAAATGGAGCCTGCAGCAGAAAATGGTGGAATGGAGCCTGCAGCATAAAATGGTGGGGAAGTGGACCATGCCACAATACATGTTGCACAAAAGTAAGAACATACATGTATTCAATGTTGAAATTGTGCTACGGTAGCCGCATTGCCTCTGATTAAAGCTATCTGATGTAATAAAGATAAAACCAGAAGAAAGGAAAGAAAGGTCAGACAGATATGTTTAATTGTTAAATCAACCATAAACAATGTTTCTCAAATGTTTATTGGTCCTGTTGTCAGATTAGTAATTAATACATTGAAAATAGATAAGTTGATCCACATGATGTACCATAATTGTCTTTGCTTCTCAACAAACAGAAAATTAGTCCATGTCATGAATAGTAGGCCATAAAACTGGACACAAACTTACATGGATTGATGACATTTCAGAGTGACTGTTGGTATGTGTTCTGTACAGTGTATAATAGCATGACTCACTCTCTCTCTCTCTCTCTCTCTCTCTCTCTCTCTCTCTCTCTCTCTCTCTCTCTCTCTCTCTCTCTCTCTCTCTCTCTCTCTCTCTCTCTCTCTCTCTCTCTCTCTCTCTCTCTCTCTCTCTCTCTCTCTCTCTCTCTCTCTCTCTCTCTCTCTCTCTCTCTCTCTCTCTCTCTCTCTCTCTCTCTCTCTCTCTCTCTCTTTCTTTCTTTTCCGGGTATTAGTAGTAGTAATGTGTGCTGTTTTGTTTTCTCAGTTACAATGTAGGAACGCATGTTCTCATCGATTTGGGACACAGAAAATTACCAGCTGTTGTAAGTTGATCTAGGCAGAAGTTGGACATTGTTTGGCTACTTGTTTCATTTTGAACTTTGTTGGTTACTTGTCTCACATTGATGTTAATTTGCTTCTGAAATGTTCAATTTAATGCTTCCTTTTGTTTCATTTTAACACTTCCATAGTTGTTTCATGTCAACATTGCCAGGTTGCAAACAAAATTTGAACCTAAAAGCTTTTTTCATTCTTTATATCTGCCAAAAGTTTGTATTATTTTCAGTAGATCTTCAAAATTATAACTGTTTTTTAGTGAGCTGTACTTCTTAGCTTTCCTATTTGTGTCATAACGTGTCCTAATGTAGGGACTCCTTCAGAAAACCATAAGAACTTTTCTTCCAAGACGACTATCTAGTTACTCTGCTCATCCAGTTTTTCTCGTTGGGCTTCCATGCGTAGATTGTAGTTTACAGTTGACACACCAGCATTTGCTTTTTGTGGCTCCCCAAAATCATTGACCAGATTCTCTGCAAACTTGGTGGGTATTTTAATCTGATTTACCTTGAATTTCCATTGTCAATTTATGTTGCTTTTTCTCTATTTTCAGGTCATTCCAACTCCAGATGGCATGGAGGAGCATGAGGATGGCCGCTGGATCAATTACTTTGAGAGGAAAGAGTCGAAATGGGCGCTGGGAGATCAGGCTTTCTATATTTGCATGCAAGACATTGTGAAAAAACTGGATGCCCCCACACTTGCCCTCAGGGGTTCTCATGTTTTTTTATAAATTCAGTTTCTGATGTTGCAAAATACCACAGTTTAATGGAGAAAAAGTTTTTTGTTCTATGGGCAGAGGGCCCTGTTACAAATTGGAATATGACATGGATAGCTGAGGCAATTAAATGTGAACATACATTATACAGTAAATCTCCATAGAAGTTACCAGTACTGTCATTTTGATGTAACAATTTGAGATAACAGTCCAAACAAGCTGCCACCATAAAGGGGAACAGCCTTACATTTAGATGTATGCAAGAAATATTTTTAGTTTTACTTGTTGATGACCCATGAAGCAGGTCAGTAGCTTGGGTTGAGATAATCAGAGAATGGTAAATCTTGCTCATTTCACCAGGGCAACCTCCTGTCGCAGCAAGGACATTATAAAGGGGAACAGCCTTACATTTAGATGTATGCAAGAAATATTTTTAGTTTTACTTGTTGATGACCCATGAAGCAGGTCAGTAGCTTGGGTTGAGATAATCAGAGAATGGTAAATCTTGCTCATTTCACCAGGGCAACCTCCTGTCGCAGCAAGGACATTATAAAGGGGAACAGCCTTACATTTAGATGTATGCAAGAAATATTTTTAGTTTTACTTGTTGATGACCCATGAAGCAGGTCAGTAGCTTGGGTTGAGATAATCAGAGAATGGTAAATCTCGCTCATTTCACCAGGGCAACCTCCTGTCGCAGCAAGGACATTATAAAGGGGAACAGCCTTACATTTAGATGTATGCAAGAAATATTTTTAGTTTTACTTGTTGATGACCCATGAAGCAGGTCAGTAGCTTGGGTTGAGATAATCAGAGAATGGTAAATCTCGCTCATTTCACCAGGGCAACCTCCTGTCGCAGCAAGGACATTAAAAATGGTAATCTTGTCACGTTTTCAAATGAAAATAAAGTTTCTGAGAATATCAAAGTTGCTTGAGTTTTTGTTTTCTTTCCTTGACATTAGTGTAACTAACATTTCTGACAATTTCAAATTTTCATGGACAACACACCTTTTATATTGGATGTTTCAAGTTGCATGTAGATGGTTTTATTCGAGTGGTCTCTCAAGACTAGGGCCACAGTATTTAATTTCAAACAGTACTAAAGTCTGGCTGATGTTTTAAGGAGATCCCTGAATTTGATTTTATAAATTGCACTTTGATGTGGCTCAGTTTTGTTAACTACACCACTCGTTATTGTCTCGCAAACTCGTATGGAAGATAAAATCAAATTCGGGTGTCTCCTAAAACACCAGACAGACTGTAGTTAGTCTTATCCTGTATAACAAAACCTACCCAGGGCTCTACAATTCGCATGTCCTATTGTCCAGGAAAAGTAAAAATTTTGAAGAAATAAAAAAAAAAGGACCACTTGCCCCTGGACAAGTAGACTCCAAAGTGAATTGTAGAGCCCTGCAACAATAGAAAGCCATGCACATTGTATTGTACAGATTCCCCGTTAGAGCCTGCCTTGTTTGTGTATAAAGTTGATAAAAAACTGAAAGGGATAATAATATCCCAAGTTGATGATTTTTTACATGGAGGTTCTGAAGAATTCGAGGAATATGTTGTGCACAAATTATGCAAAAAATATGTATCCAGCAAGCAGGAATGTCAGGCTTTCAAGTATGTCGGTTTCAGCCTGAAGCAAGAGAAACATGGGATTACAATGGATCAAGATGGATATCTAGACAACTTGATTGCAAACCAGTGGACAGCAAACGTGCAACACAGAAAAACAGTGAATTAAATTCCAGTGAATATACTTTGTTCCGTAGAATCGTCGGAAAAGTCAATTGGTTAGTTCAGGGCACGAGACCTGATAGTGCTTTTGCCTTTATCGAGCTAAGCACAAAATTCACTAATGCTCATGTATGCGATTTGCTTAGTGCAATCAAGTTGGTGAAGAAATTGAAGTATTGAAAGTCGGAAATATGGTTTCCTGATCTAGGCTCGCCACATGATTGGTGTTTGATTGTGTACATGGATGCTAGCCTAGCCAATCTCAATGGTACAGGAAGTACCGGAGGCTTTGTAGTATTCCTTAAAAACAGAAGTGGTTTGTGTAGCCCTGTGACCTGGCAGTCTTGTAGACTAAAGTGAGTAGTCCGTAGCACTATATCAGCAGAAACTATGGCCTTAATCAGTGGCATTGAAGCAGCTCTGTACATCAGAGCAGTCTTAGAAATGTCTATCGATATCAGGCCAGATATACACGCATTTATAGACAACAAAAGTGTGATGGAAGCAGTACGATCAACTAAGTTGGTGGATGATTGTCGTTTGCGAATTGACATGGCATCATTGAAGGAATTAATACACATGGAGAACATCAAAATTTCCTGGCTGCCAGGGTCTCTTCAGTAAGCGAACTGTCTCACCAAAGATGGCGCATCAGGCAAAGAACTTACAACTGTTCTTCAGACCCCCGGACGGTTTAGTAATGTGCAGTAAAACTCTAAAGCGCGCCAGTCTGGAACTGAATGCAGCTGATTCATTTCAGTATTTCACACATTCATTTATACTAGAATATAATACTGTAGAAGAGATAGTTAAGGTAATTAGGTAGTTTCACAAGACAACAATATACAGGACTCTTTTTCACTTGCCTTTATTGATCTTATAGGACACTATAACATGATAAGACAACAACATATTTTTATATGTGCCTTTGTTGATATTACAATTTCTCTTGCCTAATTTTATGCAAGAGTGGCGAACTTTACTTAAATTACTATGTCATTCTAATGGACACATATCTATCTTTCATGAACTGTACTCTCCGCTACTCTGCAAAGAGAAGAGAGGGAATGTTAATCAGTATGCTTACGTCATATATATTCATTTGCATGTTTGGCGGAAAACTGTTTCCTGCGTGTGTAGAGTGTTCGAGCGAATAGAGCATTGTCAAGTTAATCCTCCGTGTTTGCGTTAATTCATATGAACATCAAGGAGCCTAATATTCAGCTCCAAGTGACATCCTTTTTTTTCAGGCACCCACATCCCTACACAATTGCAATCTGAAAGAGATGTCGCATCAGACTTTTTTTTTAGTGGTAAATAATTTATTGTATTATTAATTTTCTTTACAGTTTCTAGATGCCCAATGTCAAGCAAACATTGTGGTCAAGGCCAAGAAGAACAGGTGCTACTCCAGGTCCTTTCAGACAGACATGAAGATGGATGACATGCAAGAAAGGGATGATAAGATAGAGGAGTTGGAACGGCAAGTGAAGGACTTGAAAGAGAGAGTGAAGGAACTCGAAGCAGTGCTCAACAACATCGAAGACAAGAAAGAGAAAAAAGAGGAGGAGGAGGAGGAGGAATGGAGTATTCTGGGCAGTAAACAACAGGATCCTGACTGGCAGGTAGAAGAGGACCCCAATAGTAGTGACAGCGAAGATGAAGATTACTGCAACACTGATGAAAATGAAAGGTAAGGTTTCATTTGATTGTACAGTAAAACCTCTCTAACCGAACACCTCCGTATAACGAACACCTCTCTATAACGAACACCATTTCTCAGTCCCAAATAGATTCTTTCAATGCTATCAAACCTCCCTATACCGAACACCTCACTATACTGAACACTTTTTTCTGGTCCCAAGGGTGTTCGGTATAGGGAGGTTTCACTGTATTTCATATTGTTAAAATATGAATAATACATATGTGAGTGTAAATTTGGCTAATTACAGGCAATTTGTGAATACAGCTATTTAGAAAAATATATAGATACTTTTGGTGCACATTCACTTCTTGAGGTAAACTTTTTTTTTATTTGGGGAAGGGGTGGGGGTAGGGACTAGGGTAGCCAGGATAACCAGAACAAAAGATTATTTTTATGTTTATTCAGTGCAGACAAGTCAAGGTGACCCAAACTTATAAATTTACACACTTTATATATTTCCTTATCTTGCGGACAAGTGGATTTTTTTTCAGACAGTACCATATATACTCATTCCAAATAAAACTTGTATGAAAGATGTTCTCTATGTATATGTTTATGCTTCCAGGGAAGAGGAATTTGGGAATGGTGAGAGGAAATTTGTAGTGGAAGAGTCCTGCTTGAAACAACTCCTAAACAGTGCTCAAGATGTTCCGCACCGTGTAGTGTTGTAATCACAAGGAAGGTTGGATGTGGGATTACACTCAAACAGCAGTGCCCTTGTGGGTATACGAAACACTGGGACAGTCAGCCGACAGCCCCGGGAAAATACTCCTGGATGCCGATTGGGAACATTACCCTTTCTTGTGGGATTTTTTTTCAGGGGAAGTTTTACCCAGCAGTAGTACATATGTGGCGAACAAGCCAGGCTGATCTCTTCAAGCAACTGTATGTGCAAGGGGCTTACCTCGGAGGGGATGCAAGGTGTTGCTCCGCTGGCCACACCGCAAAATATGGAAGTTACAGTGTAATGGGCTTGAAGTTAGGGAAAGTGGTGTATTGTCAACTGGTACAGGTAAGTAATAAAATAATAAATAAAGGTTTTACATCAGTGTTTGAAATAAGGCCATGTTACTTGTCCAAAAAAAGTGAAAAATGTGACAGACAAGTCACGTTGCCACTGCACTTGCCCAAGTTTTACATGCATGTCAACTGGGACACAGTTTATCATACCACAATAGTCAGTCTGCAGACAAGTGAAAAATTGTCCTTATTTCTAACACTGATTACATAACATTGTTGCATATAATTATTTACTTGTCCCAGACAAGTCAAATATCTAACTAAAAAGCCACTTCAAACTGCACTGGTCCAAATTTACCACATAAATCAACATAAATTTGCAAAAATATAGGCTAATTTTGACACGGATAATTTTAATTTCAGGTCAACGAGGTCAAAAATTCCTATGCCATGGAGCTTGAAGGACTCGTACATTCACTGAAGAAAATGGAGGAGGAGCACATTGAGGTGATCGAGATCACCACCAACAGACATGCAAGTGTGAAAAAGTTCATGAGAGAAGTTCATCCCGAAATTCACCACTGGTTTGATGTATGGCACTGTGCCAAAGGTAATATAATTTATGCTAAGGGCGTTCAGTTATATTTACATGAAATTATTACTAATATAGGCTAGATATTTTCACTGATAACATTCATTGTGTAGGCTCAAAGATAAGTGAATTATTTTCTGAACAAATTATTTTTAAAAATGGCTTGAATTTGGAAAATTACTAGTACATGAAAATAGAAAGTGAATGTCTAAAATGTGGTCCATTCGGGCTACAGTGTAGTCAAGATAACTTGGCTCATGGATAGCATGTAATACAGGGCCAGCCGTGTGTCAAGTTACCTTGAACGCACTGTAGTAACTACAACAGTTTATCACATAAACTTATTGTATACTAAGGTTGTAATTTATTTTAGGAGTCTACAAGAAACTGGAAACTCTTTCAAAGAAGAAAGGGTGTGCAGGTATTCTAGAGTAGGCCCACAACATCAGTAATCACCTGTACTGGTGTGCAGCAACTAGTGAAGGGGATGGTGACTTGCTTCTCGCGAAGTGGCTGTCTTGTCTGAACCACGTGTGTGATCAGCATGTTGACCACAACAGTGCAGTCTACCCAGCATGCACCCATCCACCAATGGACAGTGACATTGACTGGATGATAAGAGGTAAATTTTTAGGCATATTAAAAATAATGGATGGTAGGGAGTAAAATTTTTATTTTCAAAATAAATTCTAAAAAGAGATATGAAGGAATAAATTATTTTCACTCAAAAAAGCCACAGAGTATTTTGGGTTACCCGGTAGGCAGGCAGGTTTTCAGATGGGTTGGTAGGGTCAGAAACCATAAATTACTTTTTATCCAGCATTTGCAAGACAAAAATAATACAGAGGCTTCTGTGTTCGACCTGTTCAAATCTGAAACTACATGCATGTATGAACATATAACTTCAGTTATATGCCCACGATGTATGTATCCCGGGTAAATTTAGATTTCAGTATACAGTGCTGGTTTGTGGACCGAACACAATTCACAAAGTACATATACTTGTACCCATAGCAGTAGTTTCTACAATCTGACATGTTATGGGGTAGTTACCATACCATGCACATTGTCCTATCCTCTATATTGTTTTGTTACATGTAGAAACATGTGGCAGGACAAATCTGGACTATGAACTCAGTCCGGATCTGTCCAGTAACATAACTCAAAAACTATTCACAAGTATTGTCTAATATCTATCATGTAAACATCTTTGGTCCTTACCATCTTATAAATATAAAAAAAAAAATCCAGTAATCTATACTTTTTCAGATACCGAAAAAACCATCCCATTGGATCCCACGGGATCCCACAGGATATCCCATAGGATGACCTTGTATCCCATTGGATCCCATGGGATCCAATTGGATCACCAGCTTCTGGTCCATCCCATTGGATTATATTTTACACCTACAAATGCAATTAAAAGTCATAAGCCATTCACATTCCCTTCATACATCATAAGTCACGGGTTATTGTCTGTGGTGCCAATTTTGTGTAAAAGTTTAGATGACCATAATTCAGACACTAGATTTGATTACAGAGATTGTTTTGATATTCAAATCTAATATGATTTCAGTTTGATACCAGTTTGCCTTCAGATGCTTCCAAATGTTTTTTTGGATTTTGTTACTGTCAAAGAAAACACCATCCTTCTTTGTTTGTACATATTCAGTCTCATTCCATAGGACTGTCCCATTGGATCGTCCCACTGGACCATCCCATTGGATGGAGTGCAGAAATTGCACATGTGCCAACTAAGTATAAGTTTCAAATCATATAGTGTACAATAACAAATATACAATCAAACTATTTAAAGTATGTGTTTTTTTAAAGAAAACAAGCATAATTTGTTTATTAGTCAATATTTATCTTCATCCTGCAGGACCATCCCATTGGACTGTCCCATTGGATGCAATGCAGAAAGTGCACAAATACCGATTACAAGAATAAAACCAAGTGGTTCTTTACTATTCCGAATATAATAATGAGTCTTTGTTTTGTTTTGTTATTTTTAAGAAAACACCATATTTTTCCTTTAGTCAATTTTCATTTCCATGCTGCAGAACCATCCCATTGGATGAAAGGCACTTAGTTCTATTACAGGTCTCAATCTAAACAATTCAATGCTAAAAATATGCATTCAAATTATTCCAATTCCAAATGTGAGCATGTTCTGTCATTTTCAAAGGAATCACCAGGATATTTTATTATATTTGTAAATATTGACCTTCATCCAATAGAAGCATCCCATTGGATGAAAGGCGCCTACTTCTTTTACACGCATCAATATAAACAGTTCACTGCTACAACTTTGCATTCAAATAATTCCTAATATTTGCATGGTTTGTCTTTTTTTAGAGGATCCCCCCAAATCTTTTATTATATTTGTAAATATTTGCCTTCATACAACAGGGCCATCTCATTGGCTGAAATTAGTACACAGCTAACACAGGTCACAGGTATCAATTTTCAATGTAAGAAAATGTTGTTCAATGTAAGAAAATGTGAATGATTCCAAATGTTTTCATTTTATTTTAGAAGAAAACATCAGAGTTTAAAACTTTTCTTGTACATGTATATATATTCACCTTCATCCAACTGGACCATCCCATTGGACCATCTTGTCAGAGTTTCTGCATGTCACTTAATTTATTAACATGTTGTGTTCTGTATCAACACATTCATCACCTATAAAAATCATTTCAGAGTCTATTTTGTGGAGAGTTCATCAAAATGTACTTTTGTTTAGTCCAACTGTAAAGTTCAATTGGCTTGACCAATGGGGTTTTCCAATTGAATATCCAACTGGACAATAACATATTGATGATGTTGGACCCAAATTGTAGATATTGTAACGCTGCACATTTTTGTAATTTACATGTGACCTCTACAGGTCAAAGGTCAAGGTCATTTGTACGTTTGAAATATTCATCCAGCCATAACTCAGTCAATTTCCATCCAATTTTGATCATGTTGGTCACAAATTGTAGCTACTGTAACACTGCACTTTTTAAAAAAAATTTACATGTGACCTCTAGAGGTCAAAGGTCAACGTCATTTTGACATTTGATATATTCATGTGGCTATAACTCGGTCAATTATCATCCAATTTTGATCATGTTGGACACAAATTGTAGCTACTGTAACACTGCACATTTTCTTTCTTTCTTTCTTTCTTTCTTTCTTTCTTTCTTTCTTTCTTTCTTTCTTTCTTTCTTTCTTTCTTTCTTTCTTTCTTTCTTTCTTTCTTTCTTTCTTTCTTTCTTTCTTTCTTTCTTTCTTTCTTTCTTTCTTTCTTTCTTTCTTTCTTTCTTTCTTTCTTTCTTTCTTTCTTTCTTTCTTTCTTTCTTTCTTTCTTTCTTTCTTTCTTTCTTTCTTTCTTTCTTTCTTTCTTTCTTTCTTTCTTTCTTTCTTTTCTTTTCTTTTCTTTTCTTTTCTTTTCTTTCTTTCCAGGCAAATTTGTCCAACATTTCATTTGAAAATTATTACTTGTAGAAACTCCAAACTTGGCACAATTATACTTCTATAGATAAAGTCTGGCTTTTCTATTCTGACATGTCATGCTTTACAAAATTACGCAAATGGGGGCTAATGAAAGTTTTAAATCTTCACTATCTTATATACTATAGTAGATGTGGTTCCATGTATATAGTTTGATATCAAAGTCAAGGTCATCTCAAATGTCAAGGTCATGTCAAGGTCAAAGGTCAATTTAGGCCAAAATGTCATTTTTGAGGTCAAGGTACACTTCAGGTAGAGGTCATCTCAAGGCCAAAAGTCATTTCAAGGTCAAAGGCCACTTTCAATGGTGGATTTTTTCTAGCCATAACTTGGTAAATTTTTATCCAAATTTTATCATCTTGGGCTCAAATTGTAGTTATTGTAACCCTGCAAATTTTTGAAATTTACATGTGACCTCTAAAGGTCAAAGGTCAAGGTCATTTGTACCTTTGAAAGTTTCATCCAGTCATAACTTGGCCAATTTCCATCCAATTCTACTGATGTTGGACTCAAATTGTAGGTATTGCAACACTGCACATTTTTATAAGAACATGTAACCTCAAAAGGGCAAAGGTCAAGATCATTTGGCCTTTTGAAAGTTTCATCTTGTCATAAGTTGATCAATTTTCACCAAATTTGGTTCATGTTGGGCTTAAATTGTGGGTATTGTAACACTGCGCAATTTACATGTGACCTGTGAAGGTCAAAGGTCAAGGTCATTTGGACTTTGAAATTTGCATTGCAGCCATAAGCTTAATGTAATGTGAAGTACGAAAGGATAAAAGTTGTAACATTCAATATTTACAACTTTTGAAGGCACACAGACAGATGTGCTTTGAAGCAAATCTTCTTTTCTAGTTAACATGTGTTCTGTATCAACACATTCATGCACCTTTAAAAATCTTCATTTAAGAGTCTTTTTTGTGGAGAGTTTATCAAAATGTACTTTTGTTTGGTCCAACTGTACAGTTCAATTGGCTTGACCAATGGGATTTTCCAATTGAATATCCAACTGGACAATAACATGAAAAATGTTTTATTTTGATTGAATAATATTGTATAATTTACATTGAGTACATTAGTACCTGTTGCCACCCGGATGAGAGACCACTGGTCATTTAAAACCACTTTTTCACAGACGTCACTTATTTTTGGAAGGGGGGGGGGGTAGTTACTTGTACATGTACCTCTCATAATACCACATTTTACCTTGTGTACGCTCTCAGTGATACACAGTGCATATGTGTAATGCAGACATTAGGACATTCGATAGCTTGGGTCACTTCGCTGGGTACAGCGTGTCAGAGACTTTTACCCTTGTAGGCAAGTTATTTATATCCTGGGCAATGAGACATCGGCCATCGCTAGGCTTTGGCTTTGGCTTTGGCACGGGCCTGGACGTGGCACCCTCCTTTTTATCATGCATGCAAGTTACGTATGCTGGAATAAATTCAAGAAAACTCGCTCCATGTTTGGGCATCATTACTTGTGGTCTCATGTGAAACGCCTTCACAAGCCTGGTCTTTGGTGACAGGTACTGCTCTCTCAATATTACTATCCTGGAAAAGGGGCGGAGGGTATTAAAGGGTATTGCAGTACTGCTGTGCTGGGGCTTTTTATTACCCATACAAACATGCTGGAAACCCTCTAATTTTTTTGTATTTTGTACTGACCACTATTTAGAACATTTTTTTTTTTTTGATCAGCATTTATCTTAAAGTTGCTGGTAACATCATAAACAGTCCTCTCTTAAGACTGAGTCTAGCCTACATTTTAGTAGCTTCTCGAGATCACTGGGAAATCAATGTCCCGATAGAATGCACATTATATTTAGGAGTTTTGGCGGTCTTACAACAAGATATCTCATTTACTTAATATGCTGGTTGCAGCATATATAGGTGTCAACTCTCACGTTTTGACCGTGAGTCTGACGGGAGTCACGGTTTGAGGACTTGCCTTACGGCCACTTCAAATCTCACATTCGTCTCCTGTTCAACAGAAAATATCGATGTAAAAAAAAAAAAAGTTAAAATCAAGCGAATTAAAAGATTTTCACAAAAATCTTGGCTTCCGATGACTTTCCCGATCCGAAAGTCATAAAATAACATGATAACCGTGATGCCATGATGCCCCTTGCTACTCGGTTACGCCCAGATGCTACCAGATTGCACCATTTTGAACCTAAAAAAACAAAATTTTCTGGGGGAGGCTCACCCGACCCCCCCCCCCCAGGGAGGGGGTTCCCCCTCCCGCACCCTGCCTCAGTCAATCCTCAAGGTGAGATTTCTCCAAGGGTTGACACCTATGTAGCAGTACAGTGAAAAACTATCTCCAAAGACAACCTTTGGGGATGACCAAATTGTGGTCTCTCCAGACAGTGGTCTTTCATGAGAGGTATAAATGATATGAAAAGTACTGAGCAAAGTATCCTGAAAAGTGGTCTTTCAAGACAGGTTGCCTTTCATTTGAGTGGTCTCTCAAGAGAGGGAACCACTGTATGGATTTACCATACTGGAATTGGGGGGACACAACAAAATAAAATGGTGTACCAATCACTCAGCAGAGAAGAACCCCCATTCCCATTATCAGTTTCATAAATGGACCTACCATGGATGTAAGTATAAACTTTCTTGCAACAAATTTGTGACTTCAAATTTCAAATACACCCATATAATGGCAGGGGTTCATAGCATGGACCACTGGTTGCTGCACTGGTGGTCTTATCAGTCAAGTAGATAATTGGGCCTGTCATGGGTACTGAGATGATAATTGTTGCCAGCAAGCTTTAATTATGTGGGCAGGACAGAACATTAAGAAAACAGCTATGCCCTACATTTTGGATCTTATTACACCTGTCTCTCTGGCTAAATATATCCTGCCTTGCAAGGACCCTGCGGATGGTCAGAATACATAGACCAGATTGGGCATTTCTAAAGTTGACATGGGTGCTAGTCTTTTACCAGAGATGGGTTTGCTGTACAGTGGGCTCTTTGGCAAAATGTATTATGTTTATGATACAGATACAACAAATATGCTAATAAAATGCAAGCACTTTTCATGTACTTGAATTAATCTAGCTTATAAATTTTTAAGGGAATCCCAAGTGCATTTTTTATGCCAGCTTTTTATTATTATTATTATTATTATTATTATTATTATTATTATTATTATTATTATTATTATTATTATTATTATTTGTAGCATGCTTAGCCAGCACGCTTTATTGTCTTCATTGCATTACGGCTAGTAGTGCAACAATGCTTGGCAGCCTTGGTGAACTCCAAGCTTGAAAATAATGCAGCAAAAATGAACTAGAAACGAGGACTTGTGTGACAGCAAATCTGTCTGGGTGCCTTCAAAATGAAAACAATTTGAAATGCTAGACTTTGCCATTGTTCAACATAATCTAAACTTTGTTTTTTAGAATAACTTGCATAGATTAAAATGCTATAACATTGGTTCTTGGCTCATTGGATGTGGCCATGTCAAAAACTTATGAACTGAATTTTTAATGACACTACTGTCTGTAATAGTTTTGAAGCTATTCATGATCTTGATTTTGTGTATTTGCCTAATTTGAATAAATTAAAAGCCTACAACTCTGGTTCATGGTTTACTGGATGTGGTTATGTCACAAATCTGCAAATTGAAGTTGGAATGGTACCTCTATGTATAATATTTTGACGTAATTCAAAATTTAGGTTTGTATATTCACTTTGTTTGTATAAATTGAAATCCTCCAAGTTTGGTTCATGGTTCATTGGATGCATCTATATCACAAATCTATATAGTAAAGTTGAAATGGCACCTCTAGATATAATAGCTTTGAAGCTATTCGATTTAAATTTTGTGTATTCACCTAATTTGCATAAATTAAAATTCTACAACTTTGGTTCATGTTTCAGTATGATGCGGATGTGTCACAAACCTATAAATGGAAGTTAGAAAGACACCTCTATCTATAATAGTTTTGAAGCTATTCAAGATTTACATTTTGCATATTTACCCTATTTGCATAAATCAAAGTCCTACGACTTTGGTTCATGGTTCGTTGAATTTAGCTTTGCCACAAACTTACAAACTGAAGTTGGAAAGGCATTTATATCTGCAATAGTCTTGGAGATATTCAACTTTTAATTTTTTTCAGTGCCCCTAATTAGCATAATTTAAAATTCTACTACTTTCAGTTACTGTCCATTATATTGGCAAGTGTCACAGACCTTTACATGCACATTGAAAGAAAGAAAAACATTTTTTATAAAAAAAAAATATCTGGGTTTGCACTCAGACATGGCTTAGTCAAGGAACCTATCTCAATCTGCATACAACTATGGTTTTGAGATATTCAAGGTTTGACATTTTGAATGCCCCGAATTTTCACAATTCTAAACATCTAGGTATTCCATATGAAATGGCAATTTTTATGCCATGCATGGAGATAAGACCCTGCCAAATTTTGAGTTTTTGATGAAACTGTCCAATTTCTTTTTTTAAAAAAAGCATTAGCAAACTGGTAATACAGTTTTAAAGCCTTCCTCCATCTTCCAAGTGCTCACATTTCAAATTGAGCCTATCACAAGAAAGTGATCACTCAGAACCATAAAAAGTAGAAGAGCCTCCCCCCCCCCCTGTTTTTTTATACATGTATCACATGAGCAGCATACACAACTTGTAGAATTTTAATCAATTTTAATTTGGGACACTTGAATAAATTAAATGTTGGATATCTTGAATACTGTTACAGGTAGAGGTGAAATTGCAACTTCCAACTTGTATGTTTGTGTTGTACACACATCCTAGGAACCAACAAGAGGCCCATGGACCTAATGCTCAGCTAGCACCATGGCTATATATTGCACCTTCATTTTCATTTCGAAGTTGTGTCCTCAATTGGCTTCTGAACTTGAGAAAATGCAAAGGTCAATTATATAGGTGGCTTTAATTTGCATGATGTTATTGGAAGGTTTATCACGTTATAATATGTTTGTAATGAATATTAACAGACAAAAGGATAAATCAGATAATGTATGTATACATATCATTTTATTTAACTAGAAAAGTTAGGAGAATATTTATGAATGTTTTAATCTTTTTTTGTAGTTCGTTTGTGGTATATCTGTATTCTGTGGGTTGTTGTATCAATCAGTTACCTTTAAACAAGCAGGTTAAAGGTGATTTATGGATTATAAAATACTCATGCAAATTGCATATTTTGTATCAATTTAGTAACCCTAGCTCACTTATATCAATATTTTGTACTTAATTATCAATGACATCTGTAATTTGTATTTTGACCAAAAACTGGATCAAGGGCATCCAAATTTTCATAAAGGTTGATTACTGACCAAATACATAGTTGGTGTAAGTTTCAAAGCTCCATCTTTATTTATGATCATAATACTGAATTTACTGTGGTTATTTTACACCTATGATGTTAGTTCCATTGAAACCATCGGTTGAACCACCAGCACTCCACTCATCATAAACGTGCTTCTCTATAATACGCCTATAATGGTAAAATGCCTATTTGTTCACATGTAAAGATAGAATGACCATCACAAGAATATCATCTCCTGAAATTTATTCCATCAGTGACCTTGAGAAAGTGGGCTAAGGTCACCCATATTATGTAATATACTTTCAGACATGAAACAGATATGCTGTGACATTTGATTAAGTTAGCTTGATTATTTCTCATGATAGCTCTGAGCACATATTGGCTCATTAATTTCCATTCACCTGTATGTAGCGCCAACAGTACTGTTCAGATTCCACAAATAAGCGTCCCAAATGCTTCCACCAAATTTTATAAAGATCCATCACAAATCAAGAACTCTATAGTGTTTTCAATTTTTTCACTTTTTGGCCTGTATATTACGTAATCCTGTAGATAGCATCACCAATAATGCAAAGAATCTAGACGGTCACTCGCAGAGCATGTCCAAAAAATTTCAAGAGGCTAACTTTAAAATTGTTCATGCTATCGTGTTGGCAAGCAAATGGTCTACAGATGGAACGACAGAATGACTGCCAACCAGAAATGAGTGACCGCATAAGCTTTGCCACCTTTAGTCAGCAGAGCTAAAAACTAAAGTTGTAGAATTTCAATTAATGCTAATAAGGGACACTTGACCAACATAAATGTTGAATATAGTCAACATTATAATAGGTAGAGGTTCCATTCTAGGTTCAGTTCATTGGATTGTGCTGTATGCCTATCCAATTAACCAAAGTTGTAGCATTTTGATTTGTGCAAATTTTAAAAGTGCAGAGACAGACTTGATGCCTCAGTAGCAGCTTCCCAGACTGGGTAAAATTTCTGATGTTGGCACTCGTCAAACAACTGCTATGCCCATCAAGTATTACACTGTCCAGTCAAGGCTGCTATAGAGCCAAACAGATTCACTGAGAAGCACATTTTTTTCCTAGTTGGCATCTGTGCACAATGCAAAATTGAGTCTCAATTACAGGTCTCCCTTCCCCAGCTAACTGTAACTGACCGATGGTCTCCTGTATCTGTGTTCTTTCCTCCAGGGCTCCAGCTGATTTAACAGCGACAAATCCAAGGTTTACATAAATGCTATGGCCAAATTTGAGCATTGATTAAGTTATAATGCATACTGTTGATTTCCAAATAAATTATAATAATAAAAAACGTTCACATAAAGGAGGTTATGTTGATGGACTGACACACACATTCAGTGTGGCAAAAAATAGTTGGAAGTTTGGGGGTTGCACTGAAAGAAACAAGTGGAGGAAAAAGAATTAGATTTGTCATTTGTAATTTATTAACATTTATCACACATGATGTGTACATGTAGTTATGAATTCTCCCCATGCAAACAAGCACATGCTTTGTGGGCAGACAGATCTGGCATATGTCACTGTTCCATCAGAAAGAGGAGGATCAGGTATTTCTGTACTGGCCAACCAGGGGCATTTTATTTTTTGCAGCAGCATACTGGAAGGCCTCATATTTTCCTTACTTTGCACTATCCATCATTTTAGAATATCTATCTTTTCTTTAATATGTAATGGAGCAAAATTATATTCTGTACTAGTACACTGAAATCCCCCTTACCCCCTTTGTCAATGAGCATAAGCTGTTTGTTTGGACTGACCTGGAGGAAAGGATTGGTCTGGCCCATGACCCTGAGTGTATGTGTAGGTTAACATGCATTTTCTTAGGCAGGGTGAGGAAACCTGATCTGAACCCTTTGTGTTGTGTCCATCACATTTTATCCTACTGGTGCCAATTCAGTACCCATAATCCTAATTGATCAGTAAACCACAGAAAGCTACTGGGGATTTGTAAAGAATCAGCCTTGAACTAGCATATGGGATCCACCCCATCAGACCTGAAATAACCCTATATGTTGGTTTTATACAATATTCCTGTATGGGGGCATTCACAATTGTTATCATTTTTTATTAGTGGGCATGGATGTTAACATTTTTGAAAAAAAAACATAGGATATTTGAACAGAGTGAAGAGTGTGAGGAGATGGGTGGGTACAGGGAGAGGATACCCCTTCCCCTCCCTACCCCCCCCCCCCCCCCCGTTCTTAAGGAAATGTTTGAAAAAATTGGACCTCAAATGATGCAATCTAGTGCAACTCATTAAATATCAAAGCTGAATTTTACACAAACTCCTGCATTCCCAATATCTTTTTCAATATGTTTTAAATATAGATTTTGGACTTTTCTTGTTATAAAATTATAGTGTTAAACTATAGATTCTGGCCACGTTCTTGCCTATATGGGCCATTGTAAAGGGCTTGAATATGCAAGTGCACATTGCAAAAAACAAAAACAAAGGGGGGGGGGGGGTACCCCCCTTCCTCTTGAAAGTAGGCCTACATGTATACTCTGAATGTGAGGAAATCGAATAAACCTTTTACTACAATATACATAGACAAGGCTGTTACCCTTTAATACCAACCAAATTTTTTGAAAAATTGAGCAACCACTATGAAATTTGTGCAGTGAACAGTGGAAGCATGTCACCAGATGCTTGGTTGAGCTCAGCTTTCATTGACCTTGACCTATTTTCAAGATCACCTGGTGTTATCAAATTGATGTCGAAAGGGTCTTAAGAGCATTTGCCTGTTATATTTTGATTGTCACGTGACATTCTGGCACATATCATACTTCGCAATAAGGAATGCATGGAATTGAGCATGCTTTTGGTGGCTTTGATAATACAGTGGTACCTGCTCTTAAGACCACCTCTTGTAAAAGACCACACTAGATTTTAAGACTGCCCTTTCAAGACACTGTCCTTTAATTTCTTTACTAACTTACCTGCAGTGAAAGACCACCTGCCATATGTGATCACTTTTGTCTGGCATTATGGGTGGTCTTAAATAGCAGGTTCCACTGTACCAGAATGTCCATCATTATCAGTCATCACTGGCTGTGTTTGATGTCTACTGGTATTTAATCAAGTAAAAGACTAAACAGTTAAATAATGTGTGTTCTCCCTCTATGTGGGCCTAGAGAGAGATTGAATACTATAATCTTGAAGTCATACATACATGTATTTGTAAACTCATTCCATATCAGCCCCTCATTTTTCCGTATATTAACCTAGACTTAAGATGGCAATTGAATGAAAAGATCTTTCATTCAAGTACCAACATGCCTATAGTCTTAAGTCAGTGCCAGAACCACGGACCAATTCCTGTCATTATAGTATGGAATAAGTGAAACATAGTAGCAGACAGATAAATGCCCAAGTTTACGTTATAATGTGAATGTGACTTGTTAAAACAGGAGAAATATAGGCTTATTTTCATGAAATCTCACATTATTTTACAATGTGGATCACAAAAGCTGAACTTTACAAACCCGATTAACCTTTCAAATATCACACTCATTAAGTTTGAAAGGAACACAAATGTTTTGCCTATTTTATTAGTGCCAAAGTGGCAATGACTACTGTAAATTGCTTTAATTTCACTGTTCTCTTATTTTCACCTTTAGCTGATGGCTCAAAACCATGAAAGAAAAAACACAGTTTAACAGTAAAATAAAATTGTTTGAATAGGAATTGTTTGCAAAATAGGGAAATTAAAAGTACAGTAATATGTCAAAAATACAAATTTAAAGAACATTTTATAGCATTTCAAACTTATTTCAAAGCATGTAACTTCTGTAAAAAAAAATTAGCAATACTATTCGACATTTACTGTATCCAAAGAAATTTGATTTGGAAACTTTATTGGAGCTCACATTGTATCCTTGACAAAACAAAAACAAAAAAAAAAAAAAACAAGAACAAAAAAAAAACAGAAAAAAAACCCAAAACAAAACAAAACAAAAACTGACAAAAAAACCCAAAACAAAAACAAAAACAAACCAAAGAAAAACAAAAAAACAAAAAACAAAACAAAAAAAAACAAAAAAAACAAAACAAAAAAAACCCCAAAACAATACAAAAGAAAAAACGCACTATATATATATATATATATATATATATATATATATATATATATATATATATATATATATATATATATATATATATATATATACATATATATATATTGTCCATAACATAGGTCTGTTTTGATGGGCTAAACTTCTGCATGGGATACTACTAAGATCAGTGAGGTCAATGAAGCTCTAGTCTGCTTGGTCTAAACACAGAGACTGCCAGCACTGTGGACACTGGCTCAGTGTGATTTTGACCTTCCTGGCCCAAAGACAAAGTAGGCACAGCTTTATGCATGCATTGATGGTGGCAAGGCGCAATGTGATCTCTCTCCTCACAAGCTGTATCAAATGTTATCAGCATCATCTCTTTCAAATAAACATTTTTTGTAACTGGGCAGCTAGCTGCAAGAGTAGCTACCTGGTACGGTGCTGGGAGAAAAGAAAATGAACTGATAGGGCATAATAGCGACGGGGTAAATTAGAATTTGAGAGTGCAGGGAGGAGCGGGAATGGTGGTAGCCCTTATAAGGGCTCCCATGGGGTCTCCCATGGGAAATGCCTGAGCCTTAGAGGCAGGGATAGGGTGTATGAGAGTTGTTTTTTCTTTTTTTTTTTGTAGGGGGTGGGGGTGGGGACTACAAGCGATGAGTGTTGGGGGATATATCCAGGACCAGGGGCCCACCACAGCTGTGAGAGAGTGTGTGGTGGACCCTTTGCCTTGGCAGCACAAGCTGTTAGGATAACCATGGTTTCCTCCACCTCATCTATTTTTCTTTTCTTTCCTTTTATTTTTTCCTAGGCCACCTGTGTCACACAGGACCGCAGGGCATAAGCAGAGAGCCACAGTAATATTATCATGCTTAAATTTACCTCAGCTGGGAGTACGGGGTGGGGAGTGTACTCCCATTACTAAACATTAGGGAGAAGCTTTGCAGGGAAAGACTGCCTGTTTTGTTAGCATTTATCACTGTCAAATACCCCCGTTTTCAAACTATTGGTCCTAAATGCCCCATTTTTAATAGTCAACTGTATATTGTAATGGGTCTGAGTAATTGCTCCCCCCCCCCCCACCAAATGGAAGTGGCCAACAAACTAACTTTATAAATACCAGCTCCCAAAGACCCCTGTTAATAACATTGATTCAGTTCCCATTGGGTCTGGGTTTTATAACCTCAGTGGAGCCTACTCATCCTAAAATATGGGTATGCCCCCCTCCCCGCCCCCTCCCTAAGGTTAATGTAACTATCAACATTACTTTTGAAACTTAGGTCTTTACAGTGATCAGTAAATTTTAACCACAGATCTGATCCTACCTACACATGTAAAGTTGTATATACTTGGAGGATTCAAGAGGGGAACGCCGTCCGTTCGTCTGTCCCATGGTTTTACCACCATAACTTCAGAAATTTTTGAGACGGGACTTTCAAATTGCACATGATATTACACTCCTATATGGCCTTCTTTGTGTGCAACAAACATAGTTGACCTTGACCAAATTCTCAAGGTCACACGTGCTGAGTGACGTTACCAATCTAACTATTGAAAGCCTGCATCTAGCAATCTGAAGCTTACACACAAGAAGCTTCATAGAGTGATCTAGAAGCCTATTGAAAATCAACGTCATAGCTCTATATTTGACCTACTTTTTGAGGTAAAGGTCAAGTGCACAATGGTGGTATTGGTAAACGTAAGGAAGTATTTAAGTCAGTTATATGAAATTTTATACACACATGTATCATAACCAAAAAATGTGTCATGAATCAAAAGTAGGTCACTAGGTCAAGTATCTGGGTCACAGTGACCTATTCATTGAATTTTTTTTTACCACTGTAACTTCAGAGGCTTTTGAGACTGGACTTTAAAATTGCATATGATAGTACACCACTATAAGGCTTGCTTTGTGTGCAAGCATAATTGACCTTGACATAATTTTCAAGGTCACACACGCGTCACAAGTTTGCTGAGTGACATTGTAAGAAGCAACATAGGGTGATCTAGAAGGCTATTGAAAGTCAAGTTTATACCTCTATATTTGACCTAATGTTTTGAGGTCAAAGGTCAAGTGTACAATAGTAGTATTTGTTGAATTTATGACAAGATCTCCATTTGTGAAATTATATGATGAGTGGCAAAATGGCCGTGATCTCTTACACTACAGGCTACCAGCAGCTTTCTGATCATACACTTTACCTGATACTATGGGGCACTATTCCTATTCACTTACAGCAAAAGAGATTGAAGGCGGCAAAAGAGTACTGCATTCTTTGAACGGTATTTTTTCCTATACCACCAACAATAATACAAGAAAATGGTCACATTGTATTATGATGACCTTTTAACAAGACTCAACATATTTGTTGGTGTCTTGAGTTATGCCGATAATATAGTTCTTTTAGCCCCCACCAATCATTAAAGAAGCTTATGTTAATATGTACTGAGCATGGAAATGAGTACAAAGTATTTTTCAATCTTTCCAAAAGTATGCTTATAATTTTCGGGACACTGATCCCAATGCAGGAGTTTTATTCAAGAATGAGAAGGTGGAATGTGTCCAAAGTAACCAACATTTGGGAAAAAAATTTGGTAACCAATTAATAGAAAGAAACAAATTGTTTATGCAATTGGAGATATGTTTAACAAGTGCAATTTGCTTATCGCTGAGTTTGACAAAACATTTCCTCATGTTAAGTACCGGCTTTTTTAATCTTTCTATATGTCTGTGTACGGTTGTGTTCTTTAGGACTTTTCGACAACATATGTGGAAAAGATTTTCACAGTGTGGCGTAAATGTATCTGCAGATTACATGTACTTGATATAACTGTTACCACT
Organism: Hermodice carunculata; assembly: GCA_964020975.1. Classification (NCBI taxonomy): domain Eukaryota; kingdom Metazoa; phylum Annelida; class Polychaeta; order Eunicida; family Amphinomidae; genus Hermodice; species Hermodice carunculata. Next base: position 51,501,799 of record OZ026623.1, on the reverse strand, counting down.
CACTGCACCTTAGTTTGTTGTGTGACAATATCCCTGTCGAATGCCAGCTCCATTTAAGATTTCTAAAATTTGTTATCTCTTGCATCAAAACAGGGCCAATTATTTATTGTTTCCATCACAAGATGTAAATAGGCCAATGATGGAATTCCCTGTGCATTTCACACGCGGTTGCCATTTCGATTGCTACATGGAGCGATTGGTTGTGGTGCGCGTGATGTCGCATGTACCATCGCCCGTGAACCGCGTATATGGAATCAACTAAAAGAAATGCTGCTGTTTCTATTTTTGACGCGCGGCATTCGCTTCCGAAATCACGCATATGGAATCCCAACTTAAGGCAATTTGTGATCAATTGTAGGTCCAGACATCCTGTGAGGAACACATTTTGGGAGATTTTTGGGGGGACTTGTGTTCTATAAATTTACAAACTAACTTCACAGTTCTGTGGAACAGATGCACTGTACCTCCTCCTGAGATTCGAAAAATATATGTTTGAGCAGATGTGTAATAGAGACTTGTTAAAAACAAGGTACTGTACCCTGTAGGTCCAGATGGATTCAACAGTGTCCCATGTTGTTCAATTGGATCCAACAGTATCCCATGTTGTCCAATTGGATCAAAAAGATCCCAAGTTTTCCAATTGCAGTTGTGTCATTAATTACACAAGGTCAGATTTCCCTTTTGGTGAGTCTTGTATTTCTTATAGAATAAAAGTCATCAGTAGCAGCCTAAACACAATCTTGAAGATTTGGTATTTGATTGAAGTATTTCATAGAACATGGCCGGAATTTAAAAAAACAAAAAACAAAAAAATGCAAAATAAAAAAGCGCATGTGCATAATGAGGTTCATGACTTTTTTGAGTGCATGTTATTACCAGCAAGTTCAATTTAAAGCACAAAGTCATTGTACATTCAACTGATAATTCACATTAATTAGGCACATGAAATTATCAGATTATAGGAAATGTTATATTGCTTGAACATTATTATTCAAGCTTTTGAATTGTTGCTAGCTTTCTTCTTATGTGGTTGTACCTTATGTATCAACAAAGTTGGAAAGTTTGAAGTTTCTTTTCCTTTCAAGTTCAGAGAGATCATACTCTGACTTTCAAAGTATGCTTCGTGTAATGATTCTCAATTCTGTCCCTGCACATGATTCTCTTTCTTTTGACATAATCAATGGAAGGTACAGAAGTGTTCAAGTATTTAAAATGCTCTGAACATGATATACAGACATTAAAAATTGTTCATGTGAATAATTTTTTCCTGCACACATTAAATGTATTGCAAAATGCCACCATATTTACGTCTGTGTGTGCCAACACAGACATTGTGTTTCTTCAATTTCATTCATTTTTTCCTCTATAGTACCAAATTTTGTTCGCCAGTTTTTCTGGAACACTATTACACTTAGAAACTTCAAATTTGGCATGGATATAGGTCTATACATGAATTTGTGCCTATTAATAAAAAGATGAAAATATGTTGAAGATTATGCAAAAGAGGGGCATTTGAAAATTTAAATCATGAATATCTCCAAAATTGTTATAGGTACATGCAACCAATCCAACTCAATTCATACGTTTGTAACACTGCACATTTTTGTAATTAACTTGTGACCTCTAAAGGCAACAGGTACTATGCACTAAAAGTAAATTGTACATTATTGTCCAATCAACAGAAGACATTTTTCATGTTATTGTCCAGATGGATATTTCAATTGGAAAATCCCATTGGTCAAGCCAATTAAACTGTACAGTTGGACCAAACAAAATGTACATTTTGATGAACTCTCCACAAAATAGACTCTGAAATGTAGATTTTTATAGGTGATGAATGCTCTAAATATAGAACACAACATGTTAATGAATTACAAGACATGTAGGAACTCTGAAAAGATGGTTCCTATGGGAGACGTGACCATTACTGGAAAGGGCTTAACCTTGGGATTTCACAGTCTCCAATAATATGTACACATCTATATATATTTTTGATCAATAAGTTTGAACTTTTCAAGCAAACTTGTAGATAATCTTTAATAAATGTGTTACCAGTAAAATTTTAATATGTGGCTTTATATAGCTTAGTTCTGAGCAGTTTTGTGTGAGAAAAAAAATTATGGGATCCCATTGGATGAATGAAAAGATAGGATCCAGCTGGATACCATTGATACCATGGGCTGTCCAATGGGATACCACAGGACATCATGGTATTCCAGGTAATTTTCCAATATCTGGAATTTGAGACACCGTAGGAAATTTTGTTTGGTATATATATATATATATATATATACAACAACAATGGTCACCCTTGTTAACATGCAGACTATCAGCTTTTTACTTTGTTTTGTTTTTTGCAATGTTCAGGCACAGATCCGGACCTGATTCTTAGTCCATATTTGTCAAGCCTTATATATAATGCACATAACTAATGGCAATGCACAAAGAATATTTTTATTCCTCAATTCTACTCATGATTCAAATAGGGCAAATCCGTTTGACTTTCAAATTGATTGAGTTGAGATATCTGACATTAACATTGATGCACTCATCAGTCTGCCTGGTGATTAAATATGTAACATACCTGTAGATATTTAGTAATAAAAAAAAAATAAAACTTTCCAAAATGGAAGGTTTTTTTTCCCAGGATGTGTACCTTTTTTACCCTGAATTTTGTTTTGAGAATAGGTCTATTTTCAATTTTTGCCTGTCATTAATAGCTGAACTGTATGGTTTAGATGCAGAAAAGCAGAAATAAATTAGGAAAGTTCCTTAAAACAACAGGATGTTATTTGATCGCTTTAAGGAACTTTCCATAATTTTTCAACCCAAGACCAATTTAAGCGAAAATCCTTAAATCTTTAATATGTGATTTTGTCACTTTAACATATTTAAGGAACTTTCCTTACTTTAGAATGATAGGCCAGTTTAAGGAAAGTTCTCTAATTATTCATCAGAATGTGTTTTCTACATTTTAAGGAACTCACCTTATTTTCTAATCATAGACCATTTAAAGGAAATGTCTGTAAATCTTCAGGATAGTGATTTATCCATTTAAAGAAACATCCACAATTTTCAACCATAGACCAGTTTAAGGAAATTTTCAGAATGGGATTCCTGTGATTTAAAGGCACTTTCCTTATTTTCTAATCGAGGACCATTTTAGGGAAAGTTCCTTAAATCTATACATCTTTCTGAAATCTACACAGAATCGGATTTAGCCATTTAAAGGAACTTTCCTTATTCTTCAATTGTAGACCAGTATAAGGAAAGTTCCTTAAGTCTACAGAAAGTGACTTTAAGAAACTTTCCTTATTTTTAAATGATAGGCCATTTTAAATTTAAGGAAAGTTCCTTAAATGAAGAACCTAGCTGTTATGCGGGGACTTTTTAGGGTTTGACCAGGGATGTGCTATAGATGGACTACCAATGGGAGTGCTAATTCATTTTATGGCCAACTGGGCATGACAACTACAAAGCGTGTTCAGTATCATCCCTTTGTTGTTCCATCTATGGTTCCACTTTCGCTTGTATCTGGTCACTTACATCTGGTGTCCTAATGTACCAAGTTCAAAAACGGGGGATTTATGCGTGCACAACCAGTCTCATCATTTGAGTCAGAACTGTGCAGGTCCATTGATGTGTTTTTCATTGAAATCAGCCAATAAAAAGCCAAGTTTTTTGCGATTTTTCAGCACAAAATGATGCAAAGTTGGCCAATTTGCATGCATTAAAACTCCTTGCGCCGCACTCAGCAATTAAAAATGAAAAGATGGATAGTGTATGTCAGTAGGATCATGATGGTGGTTTCATTTCTTGTAGCTGAGTCCAGCTTAACGCTAAGTTTTGGCTTTAAAATGCGGAGCACAGTGAAAAGAGCGTATACACATCCATCTTGCTGGTTGGCATGCAGTTGATTGTTGGGTCACACAAGATCACACCACCTACTGCCAGGAGCCAGCCTAGACCAAGAGTTGTATTTGTTGGAATATCTGATTGATTATGCCAGTGTTAAGTGTGTATAAATTTCATCCAATGGGATGGTTATATTGGATGAAGTTCAGTATTTACAAATATAATAAAAGATCCTGGTGATTCTTTGAAAAGGACACAACATGCTCCCATTAGGAATTAGAATTATTTGAATACATATAGTTTTAGCAGTGAACTGTACAAATTGATGCCTGAAAAAGAAGTAAGTGCCTTTCATCCAATGTAGGATGGAGTTAAATATTGACTAGTGAACAAAATATGGTGTTTTCTTAGAAAATAACAAAACAAAAACTCATCGTATTTGGAATACATAGTAGTGAATCACTTGGCTGATACTTGTAAAAGGTAGTTATGCACTTTCTGCATTGCATCCAATGGGACCGTCCAATGGGATGGTCCTGTAGGATGGAGATGAATATTGACAAATGAACAAAATATGGAGTTTTCTTAAAAAATAACAAAACAAAAACTCATTATTATATTTGGAATAGTAGTGAATCACTTGGCTTGATACTTGTAAAAGATGTTTGTGCACTTTCTGCAATGCATCCAATGGGACAGTCCAATGGGATGGTCCTGTAGGATGGAGATGAAAATTGACTAGTGAACAAAATGTGGGTGTTTTTTTAGAAAAAAACACGCATTTTAAATGTTTGATTGTATATTTATTATTAACTATATGATTTGATACTTATTCCATGTTTGGCAACTGTGCAATTTCTGCACTGCATCCAATGGGATGGTCCTGTAGGATGGAGATGAATATCGACTAATGAACAAAATATGGGTGTTTTCTTAAAAAAAACACTTATTTTAAATAGTTTGATTGTATATTTGTTATTGTTCACTATATGATTTGATACTTATACTAAGTTTGACACTTGTGCAATTTCTGCACTGCATCCAATGGGATGGTCCAGTGGGACAATCCAATGGGATAGTCCTAAGGAATGAGACTGAATATGTACAAACAAAGAAGGATGGTGTTTTCTTTGAAAATAACAAAATCCATAAAAACATTTGGAAGCACCTGAAGGCAAACTGGTATCAAACTGAAATCATACTAGATTTGAATATCAAAACAATCTCTGTTATCAAATCTAGTGTCTGAATTATGGTCATCTAAACTTTTACACAAAATTGGCACCACAGACAATAACCCGTGACTTATGATGTATGAAGGGAATGTGAATGGCTTATGACTTTTAATTGCATTTGTAGGTGTAAAATATAATCCAATGGGATGGACCAGAAGCTGGTGATCCAATTGGATCCTATGGAATCCAATGGGATACAAGGTCATCCTATGGGATATCCTGTGGGATCCCGTGGGATCCAATGGGATGGTTTTTTCGGTATCTGAAAAAGTATAGATTACTGGATTTTTTTTCTTATATTTATAAGATGGTAAGGACCAGAGATGTTCACATGATAGATATTAGACAATACTTGTGAATAGTTTTTGAGTTATGTTACTGGACAGATCCGGACTGAGTTCATAGTCCAGATTTGTCCTGCCACATGTTTAGAACCTCAATTGTGTCTATGAAGTATGTATACAGGGTAAATTTAGATTTCTATTTATTTCATGTCAAAATAATATTTCACATTTATGTACATTTCCAGACTTTTCCTCGCCTGCTTGTATTTCAATGAGAACAGCGGACGACCACAGGCTAGAAAAAAAGATGGCACGTTACAGTGTTCAGTGTCCTTTCCCAAGGCAAAGTGTGGCATTCCCACAGTGAAGCCAGTCACAGGATCATGTACTTATGGTAAGTTCTATTCTTTCTACAGTTATTATAGCACGAGTTCATGAGTGAAAAAAAATTGTCTGTCCATGTCGGATAATATTTTGTATAATGATTATTTACAGTTTCTATTTACAGGGCTCGTCCAAGATCTCATCAATGAAATACTGGACCTGAGGACACGGTTCCCATCATACAAATTAGCCAAACAGCAACTTGCAGAGCCTGTTATCCTGCCAGTCACCAGTACATATGAAAAACCAGACAAAGCAAAACTGGTGCGGGAACATCACAGCTGCTTCAACCGCACATGAACACTGGTCCCCTGGCATAGTATCCTCTGTAACTTTGGCTTTCTTCCGGGAAGCTCCCTCGGATGGTGGATACTGCACATGCCGGAATAGGAACACGGTTCCCCTTCCCCACTTTGCCCCACATCCATGTGGTAAATATCCGGTAGGATACATATCGGTACAATCTGCAAACAGAAAGACTATCATTTATTACATTATTTCATGTCAGATATGAACACATAATAAAATTTCCTAAGTTGGGGCATATATGGACAATGTTGTATCCTTCTCCACTTGGGATTGGCATTTATATGTATATTGTGGCTGAACACTTTGAACAGATTGACATTTTCAATGCTATGAGGAGTGAATAAGGATGTATCAACTTTGTACTATTTTCAATGCTACACTGTACAAGGAGTGAATATGGGTATTTCAACTTTGTAATATCATCACCCTTGAAAAATGATGATGGAATGATAACTGCATATGTATATAGGCTATGATATATATATATATACATATATATATATATATATATATATATATATATATATATATATATATACATATACATTGAGATTGGATACATGATTTTGAAAGACGACACAAATTGTTCAAAAATGACCATTTACATCTGTTTACATATTGAAGAAACTGTAAATATGTTTTATAATGAATATTGGTGTTATAGTTTACTTACTTACGGATTGGCTCCTCATCCCCAATGAACCCGTACCAGTCCAGAAATTCTATCACAGACCTTTGAAGCACCCATATATTCTGGCAATTTGGATGAAAGCCGGGGTGCTTGGTTATACATCCAACATGTTTTCTCTCCATGGCAGCTTTCACCAGCATGTAATCCCAGCAGCATTTTCTTTCATCCAGGTTGCGCATTGGGACAGTGTCCACACTTACACCTAGGAAAAAAACAAAGTGTATATTTTGAAACTTATGTGCCTTTAATTATACATTCCTAAATTTATAAATTTTATACAAACAATTCATGCTGCAAATGAAAGAACCTCTGTATTCAGGGAGAGGAAATTTTGTATAGATCCACCAAACTTCCCAAATATATATTAAAATATTATTTTTCCTTCATCGTAATTTTTGAGCATTGAAATTTTTATAAATAAAACATTTTCCCTACCCTACCCTGTATATTTTTCTCATTTGACAGGAAGGAAACAAACACTTATTCTTGTTTGGCCTTACACCAGTGCAACTTCAACATAACTACCCATTTTTTTGCAGAATAAAATTTAAAAGAAAAAGTGTAAAAAGCCTATCTTCTTACCCAGTTTTTCTACAATCTGTTAGGGGAAACACCAATATTTTGGGGGGGGGGGGGGGTGGATGAGGGGCTTATCCATGGTATCAGCAGGGCAAGACAATTTGTCCTCAGGGCGAGTTCTTGCCAAAATTCATGAGTGTCCTGTTTAGGCTGTTATCATCAATATGAATAAAAATACTAAACAGGAATTAAAAAATTCTTGTTTTCCCACAAATCTTGTATAAAAAGGGCTGAGTAAAATGTTCCAGTTTCTTGTATTCATAAAAATAAAAAGGTAAATATATTCCCCCTCCCCCCACCCCACCCACCCCCATTTATCTATTTTATTTTTTTATTCAAGCCCCAACCCAGATCTAAAAAAGTAGTCATTTCCATAATACAAGGTATAATACTTCATTCGTTTTTCCTGTGTATTGGACGCACACTGCCCCTCGAATAGGGAAGGAAGGTGTGAACAACCACACGTGTGGACCACTGGGACTAGACAAGGTGTGAACCGATTGCAATTAGCTGATTGTGTATTGCCATAAAACCTGATAACATTAACAGTGTATTCCGGTAGCCATTACCGGCACAATACACATGTGGATCTAGCAATGAAAAGCACAGAGCTTGACTGTGTTCTTCTACCCCCATAATATATGGCATAATGAAACTATCATTGAAATATATTGATACTGTATACACTGATACAAATGCGTATAATGTATTACACTGTAATACTTCTAGTTTAAAGACAAGCCAAAATATAGCGTGTGTGGCTACCCGGCAGAACCAGGCTGAACTCCAGCACAGGTCGCTCGATGAATCGGCACCATGAACCTCTCCCATAGGTCCATTTCAGTGCGTGATCTTACAGGTTAATATTGCGACAATAAGTAAAAACAAGTTCGTAAACATGCATATTTTATTACGACAATAATTACATACACGACTGGTGCCAAAGGTAGCAGGTTCGAGTCCCGCTCGTTCCGAATATAAACTATACAAAACTAAGACCGGGAGAACTAAGAAGTGTGACAAAAAATATAAACACGTACCAGGATGTACACTCGGTAGCACCAGGGTCATTGGGAATGGGCCTGGCAGGTTCCTCCACAATTCTGCGTTCATGGTCTGTACTGTCCGCCGGTGTCTCTTCTACCCGTTGCTTTTTCTTCCGGGGCTCATACATATAGCCTTGAACAACAGTTCTGAAGGTAACTTCTGGTCCAAACTCTGGTTCTTCTCCATCAGCCCATCACCAAGTAGTGTACTCCATCTTTGCTTGTTGAATCATTCTCCGACAAAGGTGGCGTCACGAATAGCGCCCCCAATGGCGAAATTTGGAAGCTTTCTAAATATTTCGTTTACAGCAGTGCTTGTGATATAACTTTGTTTTATTACTATCTGCGAGTCATAATCATGTTTTTATGAAGCAGGAATAGCTTCATATACTAACATAGGACACAGAATCAATAAAAAGTTCATTATTTTTTAAAATCATTGTCATTTAACCTTTAAGTCATACCTATTCATAAAAAGAATGATACTAGAGTCTTTGAAAATTATAGGCCTATTTCTGTTCTTCCGCTGATTTCAAAAATATTTGAACAGGTCATTTTCGAACAGACTCATCACTTTTTCAAAACAAATAAACTCTACTATCCAAGTCAATATGATTTTAGAGAATGTCACTCAACTGAACTAGCATCATACGAACTTATTGACAGAATATTAAATGATATGGACAAAGGAGACATACCTATAAACATTTACATGGATTTACAGAAGGCATTTGATACCTTAGACCATAAAATCTTATTACAAAAGCTACACTATCATGGAATAAAAGACACAAGTCTGAAATTGTTTGAAAGTTATCTAAATAATAGGAAACAATTTGTGAGGATTGATGATGTGCAGTCTCGCTTATTAGACATAATGACAGGGGTACCCCAAGGTTCAATCTTAGGTCCACTTTTGTTCATAATTTACATAAATGATACAACAGTGGCATCAAATTTATTTAAATTTATTATATATGCTGACGATACCAAACTATGTAGTACTATAAATTTACTGAAAAAAATAAGATCAAAACAGTGATTTTTCTGAAATCATTAATGTAGAGCTTGATAAAGTAAGTACATGATTGAAGGTAAACAAGTTATCTCTGAATATAACAAAAACAAAATTTATGTTATTCTATAAGCCTTTAAAGAAAGTTTCTATTCCTTCTCTTGAAATAGATAAGGTAAAAATTGACTGTGTGGATGAATTTAATATCTTGGGTATAACATTAGATAAAAATATGAATTAAGATAAACACATACAGCAGATTTCTACCAAAATCTCCCACAAAGTAGGCATTTTAAACAAGCTAATAAGTTTCCTTTCAATCAAAGTCCTCTTAATCCTATATAACTCATTAATACTTCCACATTTTAATTATTGTCTTCTTGCATGAGGATACAAAGTAGATAGTCTTTTCTCGTTTCAAAAACGAGCAGTGCGTATCATAACTAAGGCTGATTTTAATGCCCATTCAGAACCAATATTTAAAGGCTTGAAATTACTAAAACTTGAAGACATGTATAAACTACAGCTCCTAAAATTTCAATACACATTAAAAAATGAGACATTGCCAGTGTCTTTTAGAAACTTTCCACTTTTTCAAAACTCAAGTATACATGATTATAACAGAAGAGGAAGGAGCAACATATTTATAACTAGCAGTTCTCGTCTCTCTGTGGATAAGGTTAGTACACACACTATCCAAGGGTTTTCACACTATATAAAAAATAATTATCTTGAAAAATATGAAAATGAATGTCATTTACCAAATTGTTACATTTGCAATTCTGTAAGGTGATATTCTTTTAAAACGGAGTGATTTAAACACACAAACTAGAGACCCAAATAACATGTTCTTTAAAAATTTTAAATGATAATATATATTCCATCAGCTGGAATAGACTTTCAATGAAAATTATCTGCATAAAGATAAATTAAGAGAAATTAAAAATGTGGGTGGCTTGTGTGATAGGGGTCAACATATGACCTTAACACAAGTCTCCCAAATCAGTATATGTATATTGTGATATATCTCAAATATGTTTATGTATAATTTGACTATTTCTGTATCTTGATGCAATGCATGTATTCTGATTTCAATAAAAAGATTCCTGATTCCTGTTTGATGTTCCACACCTGCCATGCATTGGCACTGAACACACGATCTTTTTCTGATTTTGTTTGGCAGTGCCACTCAGACTTGCCTCCTTAGCAGACTTTCTTGGGGCGATACACTATGTTGGCCCCCAGGGAAAGTCTGCCCGGCCATGTCGCAATCCCATTTCAAGAGGCAATTAGCAGATCTGGCGATAACGTTGTCAGGCGCCGCTGGGCCAATGAATTGTACTTCGCTTATCGTGAAAGCTGCCTACTGCATTATTAATGAGCTGTGCGTCGTCCAATCAGATGCGAGCAACACATCACTTCCCACACAGCAGTCAAAATAACTCCACGAGGTCGAGGACCCAAGGGAGTAATCCAATTGACACCTTCTCAAACGTGGTTTACCTGCGTGTGTATCTGTGACTTACTGGAGTAAAAGATGTCAGAATGGAACTGGGTGCTGTGTATTGCGATCGGGAAATGTTCCCGTCGGCACCTTCACTCAGAATACAAGACGACACCCCTAACTTGCTCAGTTCTTGCTGATGAGATTTCATTAGACTTACGAGCGGGCAAACTAAAATTACTACAGGTTTGGCTGGAATAGGCGTTTTCCGTTTCACCAGGTCAGGTATTAGTTGGAATATTCGGCTTTTTCCACTGCCTGTTGGTGAAATTACAAAAGTGTCTTTCTTCTCAACAATAACATTAAATAATGCTTGCTCCTGGTGTTTGGTCGCCTGATAATTTAGTCCCATCTCTTGCCAACAATCCTCAAGAACTTCCCGGAATTTTTTCTCATTCATTTTTTTCTTTTTTCCCGTGACACTGACGCTGTTCGTAGGCAGCTAATTTAGTAATTACAACTGGGCTGAGTGTGTAACACAGTTGCTGTACATGGCAGAACAGTAGCTGGATCAGGGGTCACATTAAGCTTGCGTCCTGCGTCATAGATGCAAAAAAATAAAGAAATGAAGCTTGGAAATTAATATAACATTGTCATTTTGTGTCTCTGTGGACGCACGCACAAAAACGCGATGCATTTTTGAAAGATACAACTGCAAAAATTACCCCAAGCGGTCACGGTGTTTTGTATCGACCATTATCAATCTCGTGATTATTTACTATGCTGATGGAATCCTCTGATGTTCGTCTTTCTATGTAACAAGCCCTCTTATTTGCTAAGAAAAAATATTCGTGGGGTATCCCTCCAAAAAATTGCCAGAATGGGAATGGATGGACGTCACTTCCCCTCATTATAAATGCTGAGAGCACTTCAAGGCTCCTTGTTGGGTGGATTTGATCATGTGCCGCTCACTGTCCAATCAAATTCGTTGTTCCCCATGTGCTTGTCTCATGTCCGCAATGTTGGGAAGGTACAAGTCGTATCACGCAAAGATTATTAGACTAAGATGTTAAATTTTCAAATCACATTTTCACCAAGAAGAGTTCCATCGAAAAAAATCTAGACCCAGATAAAGGCACGAGTGAAAATTCATTACGGACGGCAAGGAAAATATGCAGATTAGTCATCGCAAGGTTACACGTTGACGAAGCAAAATTTTGCATTAGCCGGCCTAACAGCGTGACACGATTTTGTTCATCACTGTCTCGGTTGGTTCACGTAGTTATTGGTGTTTTTGAAACAAAACTTGGTTGTTTTGATTTCATTGAAATGTTTGAATGGAACAAATCTGTAGGAATTTAAATAATTTATGATCGATCGAAGGCCGGAAAAATGTGTAGCGGAAAACCATGCATGGGTGCATGCCCGTGACAGGCTGTGTACACTCGCTTGTGTGTTGCACGGCTTGTGGGCCTGCCGTGTTGCTTGGTGAATTAATTGACCGCAATTAAGATCAGACTCTTAACACCGCCTACGGTATCAAATTTTTCAGGTATATTGAAATAGAAAGTGCACAGAAATATAAATCATATAATTTCTGACAATTTCGTCACATGGAATCAATCGCAAAAATAACAGAGCCCAGGCATGTTCAATCACGCATGCCGCTTGTTGTGCAAGCGAGTTAAAAAACTGTCAGGTGGCACACGGTGTACAACACCAGATACTGGCACAGTGGCAGCGTGCTAGGGCTTAAGCCCCATTCACAACCATTTTTTTGGTAGACCAGGGATGTGCTATACAGACTTAGTCGTAATAGCAGGTTCCTGGGTAGATTGAATCCATCCTTGGTACCGTCAACAACTTTTAGACCCTTTCACATCAAGTTGGCAGATATTGGTAACTTTTTATTCAATCTTAAATTTTATAATAATGAGTTACCTACGTGAGCATACAGACCCTATGTTATGTTGGTTTCTAGGCTTAAGTTGCATGCATGTTTTATATATTTATCATTGTGATATATGTTAATTATACCAAATAAAATCAATTAATCAAATTACATCAAATGAAGTCCAGTTTGCACAATTTCAGACTGGACCCATAGATTCAGTTCATGGACCCACTATTTTTCCTGAAAATGGAGAAAGATGGGTCCAACGGACCCACTCACTGAAAAATCCTTAATGTGACCCCTGCTGGATATTGCACAGCATCGGTGTTAATCCCGTTACCCCCATTATGTTGTTCGCACCTTCCCAGCAGGTGAACCCAAACAGTTAATTGAGCGGCGTGTGGTCAATACCCACTGGGCCGTGTAATAGCCTAGAAACAAAATGGCGCTCACAGAGTCACTATCCCACAATCCACTGCGCGCATCCCCACACCTGGCCACTCGCTGGCTGCGATGCCAGGACGGCGCTGCCTGCTTCCAGACAGTGACGCTGCCAAAGAAAGGCAGACGTTCGCCGGGGGGTAGTAGACCGCCAAGAACGGATGTTTAGCAGGCAACACTCAGACAGAATAAAAGGATTTTTCTCAAATCTATTTATCACAATGACTAAGCAGGGTCCATTTATCACAATGACAAAGCAGGATCCATTTATCACAATGACAAAGCAGTAAAATCATTCACCCATTACATAGCAGAGGTTCAGAGATTGAAACTTGAACAACAGATACAGAAAGTTAAATTCACTTCTTTTATGATTAACAGAGCCACGGATGTGTCCATGATGGAACAGGAACATCTGTACATGAGATATTGTATTGACAGGGAAATACATGAAATTTGTAGAGACAGCTAATCTTGAGAAACCTGATGCTAACGAAATTGTTGCTGCTATTGATACAATGTGCAAGGAATATTTGAGTATCAGATTAGATGAGGCCACTAATAAATTAGTACGATTTGGATTGGATGGCGACAGTGTAATGATGGGGTGTAAAGTCAGGTGTTCAGAAATTACTACAGGAAAAGCAACAGGATCTTTTTGTGGTCCATTATGGCCCACAGGCTTGAGTTATCGTTTAAAGATGTTATAAAGGGCCTGCCAGGATTTTAACAGCTGGATCATGTGCTGCTTCAACTCTATCTCTTCCGAGACTCAATCAACTTGACACTGTTTGATCTCGTTATGGACAATTTTACTTGTAGTCGCAAGCTTTACATTGACGAAATTAGTTTTTAAAGTACATTTGATGAAGCCCGGTGCAATATTAAAACACAATCAGCGATTGCTATATCTATGACCCCCTCCAGCTCTGTGACCTTGCGATTTGGGTCAAGGTGATCCACCTTTGCTCTTGTCTGAGACCTTATGCAGGATAAAAACCATGTGCAATAAGAAAAGTCCATATCAAAAACTATTCATCTTGTGGCATGAAACCCAAAATCACTAAAATGGTGCTATGACTTTGGGATATGGTTCAAGGTCACCCATCTTCAAACTCGTCTGAGAGCTAAAGCAAGACTAAAAATATGCAATCTGACAGACCTATGTAAAAATATTGCAACTGATCAAATGAAGCCCAAATTCACTTAAATGGCTCTGTAACCTTGGGAATTGGGTCAAGGTCACCCATCTTAGAAGTCCTCCGAGACCTTCTGTAGGATTACAAGCATGTGCAACATGATAGGCCTGCGTTTAAACTTGTTCCAAGTCAGTGTGAAAACCAAATTCACTAAAATGGCTCTGTGACCTTGGGAATTAGGTCAAGGTCACCCATCTTTAAAAGCATCAAAGACTTTATATAAGACTATAACCATGTGCAATATGAAAGGCCTTTGTCAAAAACTTTTTGATGAATCTCCTGAAAACCAAATTTACTAAACCGGCTCTGTCACCTTGAGAATTGGGCCAAGGTCACCTATCTGGGAACCTGTTTCAGCTTCTATGTAGGACTATAAGCATGTGCAATATGAAAGGCCATATGTCAAAATTGTATAAGGTTTTTTCGTGAAAACCAAATTAATTAAAATGGCTCTGTGACCTTGGGAATTTACTCAAGGTCACACATCTTTGTAATTGTCGGAGACATTGTGCAGGACTATAAGTATGTGCAATATGAAACCCCTATGTAAAAAACTTCTCAATTTATGGCATCAAAACCAAATTCACTTAAATGGCTCTGTGACCTTGGGATTTACATCAAGGTCACCCATCTTCGAAACAGTCTGAGACCATATGTAGAACTAAAACCACTTGCAACAAAAAAGATCTGTGTCAAAAACTTTTCAAGTTATCAGGTGAAAACCAAATTCCCTACAGTTTCCCTGTTATTACTGTTGTAGCTAGAATCGTAAATTTGACTTATTTTTTGCGAATTTGCAAGCGACAATAAGCTGCAAATACATTTTAGGGTATATGGTTTGTCTAGACCTTTGTCTAAGCCTTAGCACTGATGCAAAAAAAAATGTTTAAAGAAGTTACATTAGAGCAAGTGAATACTGCATAGGAGCAAACGGAGTTTTAAATCTTCTTGCCCTGCAGACAAGTGATTTTTTAAAAAATTGCCGAGCCCTGGTAACCCTCATTACTTCATGGATTGTTTTCCAACTTTACTTGGTTATTGCTTATCACTAAAGGGTGCATCATTAAAAAAACTGGGTCACTAGGATCAAATATATTGGCCATGGAGGCTGCAGCACAGACAAATCTCATCTTGCCAAGAATTTCTTCACTATGTCATGGATTTTCCTCCAGCTTCACATGGATGATTATTGCTTATCACTATAGGACATACCATAACACAAAAGTACTTGGTCAAATATTTGGGTAATGTGGACCATGACATAGACAATATATCTAGGCTGTTGCTCCTTCATTATTTCATGGATCTTCTTCCAACTTAACATGATTATTG
Organism: Hermodice carunculata; assembly: GCA_964020975.1. Lineage (NCBI taxonomy): Eukaryota > Metazoa > Annelida > Polychaeta > Eunicida > Amphinomidae > Hermodice > Hermodice carunculata. Next base: position 51,486,091 of record OZ026623.1, on the reverse strand, counting down.
ATCTTCACTTATCGGTGTGTCATAAAACAAACAAGGATTTCACTTCATGATATGTATCAATGTGTGTATGTTAGAACTAAAGACCTTAATTGTAATGACGTTTCAATTTCTTTTTTCTTCACCATAAGAATAAACAGTGGTCCCGTCCCCTTCTTACGAGGCCATCCCAAATGCACCAGAAATCTGGCCTTATAAGAGGGGCGGCCTTTCATGAGGGGGGAAATATAATGCAAAGGGTACTCTAGCTGCACTGAGAAGTGACTGTTATGAATGTGTTGGGCTATTTGTTTTCATTTGGAGAGGTCACTCTTGCATGTGTGCCAGGTCATTGAGATCAATGAATACTTTGCAGGGTAACTGCAGAGTCACTGACTTGGCCTGTTTTGTGGGTGACTCACATGTAACTGGTAAACATGTGGAATAAGCTAGAATGGTGACCTACATTCATATGAGGTGATCCAGACAGGTCTCGATGCACTTGGATGTGTGACTAATTGGAAAACTCAGGAACAAATTAAAGACCTGTGGAGTGTGGACAGTGTCTTTGAGCAGACTGGTATATTTGGTGTCAATTGTACCACATTGGAACCAAACTGCACCTCTGTGTGATTGGATCAGCACCATTCCTTTCAGTACCACATTGGAACCAAACTGTACCTCTGTGGGATTTGTACCAGATCATTTGGCACCTTTCATAGGACTTGGAACTGTGGGACAGTACCTGTGGACAATCTCACCAGGGATTACGATTTACCTAAGACTGTTTGACTGTTGAAATACCAGTGCAGATGAGTTGACCTACTTTGTACTAAGTTTGACTGTTAATATATTGTTATTGTTAAAGTTATATCATTGTTGTCATTCTTTGTTGAATTCTGCTAATATTCAAAAGGTGGGCACCGTAACAGTGACCTCTCAAGAGGGGGTAGCCTCTCATCGGGGGGGAGGGGGCCTCTCAAGGTAGGACCACTGTATACGGGATCCCTGTACCGAACAGAACCTGAATAGGGGGGGGGGGGGGGGGGAATGTCAGTTAGCAGGCTTTACTGTACTAGACTAACCAAAGACGAGACTGTGTTGATCGAAGAAGACCAGAATACGAGAAATGGTTTGTCCCAAAAAAAAGAAAATGATCCCTTCTTTTGCCATCTTATGGTCAATGATTATGAAGGCAACATGGTTCAAGCATGCTGTGTGTAATAGTAACCAATGACAGGCAAGTAGGGTTCTGGCGAATACTCTGCTTGGGCAAAGTGGCAACCGCGACACGCTGCATGCACTAGCGTTAGCTCACACATGATCAGGCTGCAGGTGCAAACGGGACAATAGGCAGACATGAAACTGACTCAGGATGAAGAGCGACTCGTACGCTAGAAAAAAAGGTTTTCTTATGTTATACATCTAGCACTTCCTGTGCATAAAAATGTGTAAACCTTGCAATGACACTATACTGGTCTGGCACCAGAGAAAGGCACTTGTTACATGTATGCAAAAATTAATGGAAAATATACCAACCTGGCTCATGCACATTGTCTTCTTAGTCAGCTATATGTTTTCCCATGCCTTGCTTAGGTCACTTTTGGCAAATTTGACAGCCTTCTTGTTCACCTGTGACAAAACAAAACAAAAAATGATATATCCTTGCATCAATTTCAGATACAGTATTGAGGAAAATGTAGTAACCAGTGTGAATATGCATGTACTAAACATGCTAAAGCCATAGTGAATCTGAAAGCAAAATGAAGTGTATCCAGTGAAGGCTATGAAGAACAAGCACATTCTGACATACATGCAGGGCTCACCAATTCACATCCTATTGTCCTGGACAAGTAAAAATTGATGAGGGGCAAGTAAAATTTAACCAGGTTACAGATAGGAGCACCTGTCCTTGAGCAAGTCAAGTCTGGAGAGAATTTGTCTTGCCCTGACAGGTGAACAGAATTGGAGCACTAACAGTTAAAATCGTAAGCAAATAATGAATTATCACCTCGCTCAGAACACTGTCACTGGTGGACCCGAACTCACATTGTGTGTGCATGACTTGGTATACAGTGGTCCCCCTCTTATCAGGCCACCATGACTAGAGGCCACACCCTCTACAGAGGCCACTTCTCCATGCATCAAATATGGCATTTGCATTCTATTTTCCCCTTCAAGAAAGGCCATCCCTCCTATAAGGCTACATTTCTGGTGCCTTAGGGTGTACTGTTCATGCATATGTGTGCTATGAATCAAGCTGCTCAACTCACTGGTACCAGTGAAACTGCCCAAGATCAGTTACATTTAAGTAACAACAACAATTGCCCAATCTGACAACTGGGGAAAATTCCAAGAGGGAATGTCGAGGCATGGACTTCCAAGATGAAGTTTGTGTTCTTTTTAATTTATGACAAAATTGTTAAAACATGGTTGTGCTTCCTTCATAAATATGCATTGTTACACCCCAGTACAAAACCATCACACTAAGTAGTGAAAGCCATCTGAACATCTACAGTATTATAGTCATAAATTGCAAAAACTGAAACAAGAACAGCCTTTTTTCCTATGTAAAATCAAAGATCACTCTGTGTACATCTTAAAAGTATGCATGCATCATGCTCAAATACAGACTGAGGGCTTTATGTTAGTTTTCTGCACCTGGGAACATAAAATGTATAATTGAATACACTGTTCACCCATGTGCAGGGTGTTTACACACATGAACTAAAGTTGTAGCATTTTCATGTATGTAATAAGATGAATACACAAAATTTACATCTTGAACTAGGCTCAACATTAAGGCAAGCCCGACTGTCCAGCATAAGTAAAATCTAACAAGTGACAAATCAAATAAAGAAGTACAAGCCCAAATGGACGACCAGCAATTCCCAGTGGACAGCAAGGGACAAGTGAAATTGAGAAATACAAGCCTGAATGGACACACAGTAATTCCCAGTGATCAACCAAATTATTTGGCACTTCTAAGACTTCAAAAATTAATCAAGGTTAGTCATATTATGCATTATTTAACTTCCACATGATACCCATTTGTGGTACATTTGGCATCATTCACCTCATTCTTTATCAATATATTGAATTAAATGTCCTGTGCTTAATGACCTTGAACTAGAGGGCGGCAGAAACAGCCTGTGCTCAGCTGACCTAAGCTTGTTCACAAAATCAAAGTTGCATCTGAATAGACCTGTGTTGAGCTTCAGCTGAGTGCATATGACATTCAGAATATTTCTAAGGAAGAAAAATTTATTAAAATGATAATTACCATTAGAAAGCCCATTGACTTAAAGTAATCAATAGGACAGCTGCATTTACCAGTAAATGCCCGAATAATAAAAAAAAAAAAAAAAAAATGTTAAAAATCAGAAGTCCACAGCAGTGCCACCTAGTTTTAAAACAACTTGTTTGACCCTTTCACACGGAACATATATCCACAAAGTTTCAGCTTAATCTGAGTGACTGATCTGGAGAAGAAGTGGAAAGTAACAAAAACATATAAACATGAGGACTGTGACAGTCTTGTGCTCAGCTGACATGTACATATACCCTTGCATTTTTTTTAGATTTGCCCCCCCCCCCCAAAAAAAACAAAGAAATTCAATATCCAAATAGCAATGAAGCATTACCTTTTGAACAAAGCTGGTAGAGACCCACCCAAGGTACACTGCCACTACGTTTGAAGTCAATCTCAATGATGATTTTGGAGAAGAAGCCAAAATGTAAATAAGCACTCAAGAATGCCCATTGACTTGCATATATAGTAATCAATAGGAAAGATGCATTTACTGATACGTACCCAAATTGAAAAAAATGGTAAAAATCATGAATCCATAGCAGTTCTACCTAGTGAACAACTTTGACCCTTCCACAAGAAACAGCTTTAAATCTGTTAAATCAAGTTTCAGCTTTAAATCCAGGTGACAGTTCTGGAGAAGTCAAAATAGCAAAAACACACACAAAAAAAACATTAAAAATAGAGTAAAATTGCAGTGCCACCTGGTGAACAAAGTAAGAACTAGGTGTCTCTTGGAGTATCCCTGTGTGATATCAAAGCAATTGGGTGAGCAGTTTCAGAGAAGAATTTTTTCAAGATTTGCCCCCCAAAAGAACAAAAAAATCATTAAAAAAATCCAAAAATCACTGAACAGTAAACATTTGACCTAGCGTGAAAGGGACCCAGACAAGGTACATTGCCACTAAGATTGAAGTCAGTCTCGATGACGGTTTCAGAGGAGTCAACAATGTGAAACAGCATTAAAATGCCCATTGACTTATCAATAGGTAAGGTGCATTTACCAATAAGTACCCCAATTAAAAAAAACTGTCAAAAATCAGCAATTCACATCACTGCCACCCAGTGAACAACTTGACCCTTCCACAAAAAATGCATCCACCAAGTTTTAGCTTAATCGGAGTGGTGGTTCTTGAGGAGAAGTCCAAAACAGCAAAAACACACAAAAATCATAAACAATTAGGGATGGTTCAACATTTTCATCATTTTTGAATTAGTACTTACAGTACGCAAGGGGGGAGGGGGTTCAAAGAGTCTGTACACTTTCACACAATAGGGAAAATGATAGTCAATTTTTGGCCTGTTTTGTGCAATTTTGCTATGATTTTTGGGGGGAAAATCATCAATTTTAAAGTACTAATTTGGGGGAGGGAGGTGGGTCATGAAAATTAGTACCCTAAGTACTAATTCAAAAATGATGATAATGTTGAACCACCCCTTAGTAAAAATAAATGCAGCACCACCTGGTGAACAAATTCAGAACTAGGAGTCCCTGGAAGTGTTCCTGTGTGATATAAAAGTAAATGGTTGAGCGATTTCAGAAAAGATTTTTAAGATGTGCCCCCCCCCCCAAAAAAAAAACAAAGAGGGCTGTGTGAACAGCCCATACTCAGCTGATCTTGACATTCATCACACTTGCAGCTCTATTAACTTGGGGAAGGATCAAGGTCACCCATGTTCTGAGTAAGTCTTATCTTTATACAAGAACACTAATATGTGCAACATCAAGGTTCAAGTAGTTTTCAAGTTATAATGAAGAGAAAAATTCAAGTATGTTGCACTGTGACCCCAGAAACAAGGTCAAGGTCATTCATGTAATGTTTAAGCATGACCTTCATACAGACACATTAACATGTGCAGCATCATGGTACTAACTCATAGCAGATCTATCGTTATCAAGTAAACATTAAATTTCGTGTCAGTTGTACTGTGAATTATAGTGGTGTTCCAATTAATCGAATTAATTGACAATCGTCCGCTTAATTTAAAAGACAAAGCGCTCGATTATAAAATTCCCGTAATCGATTATACGTGAGCGATAATACAGAGTTTAGTGCTAATCGCGTATTTGTGTGGTAAAACAAGTTTTTAGTAGAATATTTTTGGCAAAAATCTTCAATATATTTTTATTATATGGATTAAAATGAAACAACTACCAGTTTTTCGTGACATTTTGAATGATACAACTCCCAAAATTTACGCTAAAACTTCGTCACTTTGCCCCTTTGCTGCCACGACATTTTGCGTAGTCCGCCATTGTTTTTTATACTGCTGGAATCCTCAGAATTTCGTCTCTTAATGTAACAAACTCTCTTATTGACTAAGAAATAATATTCCTGGGGCATCCCTCCAAAAATAGCCCAGAATGAGAATCGAACCTCATTATAAATGCGCTGGGTCATTTCCAGGTTTCTCATTGGATGGATTCGGTCACGTGCAAGTCACCGTCCAATCAAACTCGTTGTTTGCCATGTGCTTGAGTCAAGTTTGATTTGTTGTGCAGGTGAACATGTCATATTCATGCAAAGATTATAGGACCAAGATGCGAAATTTTGACATCATACTTTCGCAAAACGACTTCGATGGAACAGATCTAGACACAGATAAAGGCAGGAATGAAAATTCCATAAGCAAAGCAAGGAAAATACGCAGATTCCGTCACCGCACGGTGACGAAGCTTAGCCTGATTGAGATATGTGTTGTCGATCGCTGTCTCAGATACGTCACGGCACGATGTTTTTATCCAAAGTTTGTTGTTTTAATTTGATTAAAATGTCTGAAAGGATAAAAATCTGTATAAAAGAACAAATGAGGAATGAAATTTATGACCGAAGGCCGGGAAAAATATACGCACATAACGGAAAACCATGCCCGGACTCGTGCCTGTTCACACTCGCTTGTGTTGCACAGACCGTGACCGTGTTTGTTGGTAAAAAAAAAAAAGGTGACCAGACGCTTGACATCCCGTAAAGCATAAAAAAAAATTTCGGGGGTAAATTGAAATAAAAATTGCACAGAATTATACCTCATGTAATTTCTGACTAACTTTGTGTTGTTCACTAGGATTGAATCGCAAAACTCACAGAGCCCAGGCACGTTCAATCCAGGATGCCCTCTCTTGTGCAAGCGATTAGAAAACTGCCCGGTGGCACACTGTGTGCGATACCAGATACTGGCCAAGTGCTAGGAGTTAAGGCAGTTACGTTGTGATAGAAGTGCAAAGAACCAAAGATTAAACAAAACTAATTCCAACAAATAAAGCCAATATATTTCTTTGAATTTCAAATGTTGGGTGTAGTCCCTGTACTGATCCTTAGGCTGTGGTGGTGGCGATCTTTTGCGTGATGTATGATGAGAATTGAGAAGAAATGAATTTGTGTGATGTCACTGATGTGTGATTGCCTGGTTGGGCATTTTAATTTTATGTGACATTAATATGACATAGCCACGCAATGAATGGATATCCCCTGTTGTGACTCCTTTCATGTGAATGTGATTGAAAACATTTAATTGTGTGTGATGTGTGGTTGCAGCATTTAATTTTGTGTGATGGGTACCCTCCCTCTCCCCTCTATAGTGTATGACTAGCAGTACATATTAACTGATTTCTTTTAATAAAGTCAATAAATTGTGACTTAAATATGCTTTGTAGTACTAGTTAGTATAGTAGTAGCAGTAGTGTAAAAATAGTGCTTCTTTACTTTTGCAGGTAACACATGCATGTCACATCATAAAGCAATAAAGCACAAGTAAATGCAAGAAGGCAAGCCAATAGGGTGGTATCTCTGGTGTGTACCTTCATATTTTGTTTTAAAAAAGAACTTGAAACTGGTTCATTAAGCTCTGTCAATGAGTTGTTGAGAATACTCCCAAAACCGATTATAGTCGATCATCGGTCACTTCTAAAAACCAATCATCGAGACTTTGAAATTCGGACCAATTCCCAACCCTAGTGAATTAGCATTAGAATACCCATTGACTTACATAGTAATCAAAAGCAAAGCTGCATTGACCAATAAGTACCCGAATTGAAAATCCTTAGAAATCGGGAATACAAAGCAGTTCCACCTGATAAACAACTTTGTTTGACCCTTCCACAAGAACATATCCATCACATTTCAGCTTGATCTGAGTGACAGTTCTGAGAACAAGTGAAAAGTAGCAAAACCATACAAACAAGAGGGCTGTGTGAACAGCCCATGCTCAGCTGATCTTGACATTCATCACACTTGCAGATCTATGAACTTGGGAAAGGATCAAGGTCACCCATGTTCTGAGTAAGTCTGACCATTATAAAAGAACACTAACATGTGCAACATCAAGGTTCAAGTAGTTCTCAAGTTATAATGAAGAGTAAAATTCATGTATGTTGCACTGTGACCCCAGAGACGAGGTAAAAGTCATTGATGTACTGTCTGAGCATGACCTTCATACAAAAACATTAACATGTGCAGCATCACAGTACTAACTCAAAACAGATCTCAAGTTATCAAGTAAACAGTAAATTTTGTGTCAGTTGTCCTGTGAATTAGCACTAGAATGCCCATTGACTTACATAGTAATCAATAGGAAAGCTGCATTGATCGATAAGTACCCGAGTTGAAAATACTTAAAAATCAGGAATCTAAAGCAGTGCCACCTAGTAAACAACTTTGGTTGACCCTTCCACAAGAACATATCCATCACATTTCACTTTAATCTGAGTGATGGTTCTGAGAACAAGTGAAAAATAACAAAACCATATAAAAAATTCATTAAAAAAAATTAGAAAAAATTGCAGTGCCACCTGGTGAACAAATTGGGAACTATGTGTCCCTGGAAGCGTCTATCAACGATATCAAAACAACTGGGTGAGCAGTTTCAGAGGTAAAGAGTTTATAAGATTTGCCCCCCAAAAAACAAAAAAAATCATAAAAATTCAAAAAATCAATAGAGCGTGACCATTTGCACAAACTTGGTAGAGATTGACCCAAGGCACATCCCCACTAAGTTTGAAGTCAATATGGCCAAAATTATTTAAGTTATAACCACTACAAGAAATTCCCATGTTAAAACTTTCCTATTAAAACTTTTGTAAAGATTTTTTTTAAAAAAATCATAAAAACCCCCAAAATTCATTGGAACATGACCATTGGAACAAACTTGGTAGACACCCACCCAAGGTACATCCCCACCAAGTTTGAAGTTAATCTGGATGACGGTCTTGGAGAAGAAGTCCAAAATGTGAATTAGCATTAGAATGCTCATTGACTTCCATAGTAATCAATAGGAAAGCTGCATTGACCGATAAGTACCCGAATTGAAAAAAATCGTTAACAAGGCCTGGTGGCCTAAATGCAGGGGCAAAGCATATGTAGGCCTGTAGGGCTGTTGAACAAATTGAAATAATTGAAGGAAAGACTGTTCAGGTGTAACAAAAACATTTTGTTGAATATAATTTATGAAAATAATACCCAGTTCCTTGCTTATGCTTTACTTAGTTTATAAACCAAGAGGACTGTGACAGTCCTGTGCTCAGCTGACATGTACATATACCCTTGCCATTTTTTAAGAATTCCCCCCAAAAGAACAAAGAAATTCATAAAAAATCAAAAAATCAATGGAGTGTGTCCATTTAAGCAAATCTGTTAGAGACCCACCCAAGGTACACTGCCAAGAAGTTTAAAGTGAATTTGAATGCCGGTTTTCCATAAACAGGTCAAAATGTGAATCAGCATTAGAATACCCATTGACTTACACAGTAATCAATAGGAAAGGTGCATTTACCAGTAAATACCCGAATTAAAAATATCGTGAAAAATCAGTAATCCAGAGCATTGCCACCTAGTGAACTGTTTTGTTTGACCTTTCCACAAAGAACATATCCACCAACATTCAGCTTAATATGAGTGACGGTTCTGTAAAAGAAGTCGAAAAGAGCAATGAAACACAAAAAAAAACATAAAAAATATAAATAATCGCAGCGCAACTTGGTGAACAAAAACAGAACTAGGGGTCCTTTGGCGTACTCCTGTGTGACATCAAAGCAAACGAGTGAGCAGTTTCAGAGGAGAAGATTTTTTTAAAGATTTGTCCCAAAAAAGAACAGAAAAATTAATAAAAACTCCAAAATTTGATTTGAACAAATCTGCTAGAGACCCACCCAAGGTACATTGCCAGGTTTCACAGAAGAAGTCAAACAAGAGGGCTGTGTGAACAGCCCGTGCCTCAGCTGATCTTGACATTCATCACACTTGCAGCTCTATGAACTTGGGAAAGGATCAAGGACACCATGTTCTGAGTAAGTCTGACCTTTATAGAAGAACACTTACATGTACAACATCAAAGTGCAAGTAGTTCTCAAGTTATAATGAAGAGTAAAATTCATGTATGTTGCACTGTGACCCCACAAACGAGGTCAAGGTCATTCATGTACTGTCTCAGCATGACCTTCATACACAATAATTAACATGTGTAGCTAACTCAAAACAGATCTCAAGTTATCAAGTAAACAGTAAATTTCGTGTCAGTTGTCCTGTGAATTAGCATTAGAATGCCCACTGACTTACATAGTAATCAATAGGAAAGCTGCATTGAAGGATAAGTGCCTGAATTGAAAATCCTTAAAAATCAGGAATCCAAAGCAGTGCCACCTAGTAAACAACTGTTTGACCCTTCCACAACAATATATCCATCACATTTCAGCTTAATCTGAGGGATGGTTCTGAGAACAAGTGAAAAATAGCAAAACCTTACAAAAAATTAATTTAAAAAAATTACAGCGCCACCTGGTGAACAAATTGGGAACTAGGTGTCCCCGGCAGTGTCTATGTACAATATCAAAGCAATTGGGTGAGCGGTTTCAGTGGAGAAGAATTTTGAAGGTTTGCCCCCCCCCCAAAAAAACAAAAAAATTCATAAAAAATCCAAAAATCAATAAAGCGTGACCATTTGAACACACTTGGTAGAGATCCACCTAAGGCACATCCCCACCAAGTTTGAAGTAAATCTGGTCAATATTATTAAAGTTATGACCATTACAAGAAATTTCCATGTTAAGTTTTTCTATTAAAGGAGGGCACTCATTACGTTGTATTTTAAGTGTTTTGGGAACTTCATGTCAGGCACTTACAACATGTAAAATGGTTTAGTTATATTTTATTCCATATTTCTAAAATCTGCATTTTAATGTTGCTGAAATCAGCTTTACCTGTCAAATTACCGGAAGCGGCAAACCTATGGAAGATCAAAGGCGATTTCGCGGATCACGGGAGTCCTACTTCTGCACCTAGTTTTTTTTTACTTGATGAGAATAAACTCCTAGTTTCAAATTGAAGTGGTCGGAAATGTAACCAAAACTAATAATATATGTCAATGTATATGCAGCAGTTGTTTAAAACTGTTTTTAATAACTCGTTTTAGCGAGAAAAAAGCAACGTTTACGAGTCACGATATGTCACGTCTTTCCTCGCGCGATCTTGGACATATTTATTGCCAAATTTGGAAACAGCGGTATTCTGCAGCCTTCTACACCTCCGTGCGGTAGAGAGTTCCAAGTTTTTCATTGACTGCGAACAGACGAAAATGCCAAGGTGTGTTTCGTGCGGTGGCACAGGCACCGAATATCCAGAAAGATATTTTCATTCTTGGCCAAAAGACACATCATTAGCAGATAAATGGAATGCTATTATGAAAATCCCAGAAGAAGTATTGGCAGCATACAAAAGCACGAAGTTGTGTTCAGCGCACTTCAAGCTGCGTGACGAATTTCGATCGTTTGATAACTCCCGGAGCTCATATTATCGCTCACGTTACACGGTCACGATTTACCACCGATTATCATGAACGGAGTAAATACATTGATAAATAATAATTGATTTGATTGAAACACATAACATATGCATATTCTTTACGTCGATAACGACCTCGGAAACAATTTTCATAATTTGAAGTGGCTTTGTGTTGAACAATGATCATGGTGCGATTGGCTTCGTTATCAACCGATGGCTATGATTGGCCAGTTGTATAGTCGCTTCTAATTGGTCCGACATCTCGACTGGCTTCGCTTAATGGTGAACTGCTGGTAATGTGGGGGTTTTAATATTTGGCAATAAACATCGGAAATTTGTGAAAATTAATAAAATAAACATCAGATATGAAATCCTGATGAAAAATCCTTTCCAATGATGTATAATACAACGTAAGGAGTGCCTTCCTTTAAAACTTTTGTAGAGGTTTTTGAAAAAAAAAATCATAAAAAAATCCAAATTCATTGGAACATGACCATTGGAACAAACGTGGTAGACACCCACCCAAGGTACATTGCCACCAAGTTTGAAGTAAATCTGGATGATGGATTTGGAGAAGAAGTCGAAAAAATAAATTAGCATTAGAATGCCCATTGACTTACATGGTAATCAATAGGAAAGGTGCATTTACCCCTAAGGAGCCGACTTGAAAAAATCCTTAAAAATCAGGAATCCGCAGCATTCCCACACAGTGAACAACTTTGTTTGGCCCTTCCATTAAGAACATATCCACCAAGTGTAAGCTTAATCTGAGTGACGGTTCTGGAGAAGAAGTCGAAAATATCTATAACACACAAAAATTCACCAAAAAAAATTTTAAAAAAACTGCAGCGCCACCTGGTGAACAAATTAACAACAAGGAGTCCCTAGATGTCTTCCTGTGTGATATCAAAGCATTTGGGTAAGCAGTTTCGGGGAAGAAGATTTTTTAAGATTTGTCAAAAAAAAAAAAAAACAACAGAAAAATTCATTAAAAATCCAAAAATCACTAGAGCAAGACCATGTGAACAAAACTGGTAGAAACCCACCCAAGGTACAATGCCACCAAGTTTGAAGTTAATCTGGATGACGGTTTTGGAGAAGAAGTGAAAAATGTGAATTAGCATTAGAACGCTCATTGACTTCCATAGTAATCAATAGGAAAGCTGCATTGCCCAACAAGTACCCGAATTGAAAAAATCGTTAAAAATCAGGAATCTGCAGCATTCCCATATAGTAAACAACTTTGTTTCACCCTTCTACAAGGAACATATCCACCATGTTTCAGCTTAATCTGAGTGACCGTTCTGGAAAAGAAGTCGAAAATAGCTATAACACACAAAAATTCATAAACAAGAGGGCTGTGTGAACAGCCCATGCTCAGCTGATCTTGACATTCATCACACTTGCAGATCTATGAACTTGGGAAAGGATCAAGGTCACCCATGTTCTGAGTAAGTCTGACCACTATAAAAGAACACTAACATGTGCAACATCAAGGTTCAAGTAGTTCTCAAGTTATAATGAAGAGTAAAATTCATGTGTGTTGCACTGTGACCCCAGAAATGAGGTAAAAGTCATTCATGTACTGTCTGAACATGACCTTCATACAAAAACATTAACATGTGCAACATCACAGTACTAACTCAAAACAGATCTCAAGTTATCAAGTAAACAGTAAATTTTGTGTCAGTTGTCCTGTGAATTAGCACTAGAATACCCATTGACTTACATAGTAATCAATAGGAAAGCTGCATTGATCGATAAGTACCCGAGTTGAAAATACTTAAAAATCAGGAATCTAAAGCAGTGCCACCTAGCAAACAAATTTGTTTGACCCTTCCACAAGAACATATCCATCACATTTCACTTTAATCTGAGTGACAGTTCTGAGAACAAGTGAAAAATAACAAAACCATATAAAAAATTCATTAAAAAAAATTAGAAAAAATTGTAGTGCCACCTGGTGAACAAATTGGGAACTATGTGTCCCTGGGAGTGTCTATGAACGATATCAAAACAACTGGGTGAGCAGTTTCACAGGTGAAGAGTTTTTAAGGTTTGCCCCCCAAAAAACAAAAAAAAAAATAAAAATTCCAAAAATCAATAGAGCGTGACCATTTGAACAAACTTGGTAGAAATCCACCCAAGGCACATCCCCACCTAGTGTGAAGTAAATCTGGCCAAAACTATTTAAGTTATAACCATTACAAGAAATTCCCATGTTAAAACTTTTGTAAAGATTTTTGAAAAAAAAATCATAAAAAAACCAAAATTCATTGGAACATGACCATTGGAACAAACTTGGTAGACACCCACCCAAGGTACACCCCACCAAGTTTGAAGTTAATCTGCATGACGGTTTTGGAGAAGAAGTCGCAAATGTGAATTAGCATTAGAATACTCATTGACTTCCATAGTAATCAATAGGAAAGCTGCATTAACCGATAAGTACCCGAATGGAAAAAATCGTTAAAAATCAGGAATCTGCAGCATTCCCACATAGTGAACAACTTTCTTTGACCCTTCTACGAGGAACATATCCACCAAGTTTCAGCTTAATCTGAGTAAAGGTTCTGGAGAAGAAGTCGGAAATAGCTAGAACACACAAAAATTCATAAAAAATTAGTAAAAAATTGCAGCGCCACCTGGTCAACAAATAAGAACACAGACTCCCTAGGTGTCTTTTCATGTGATATCAGAGTGATTGAATAAGCGGTTTTGGAGAAAAAGATTTTTTAAGATTTGTCCAAAAAAAGTACAAAAAAAATTCATTAAAAATCCAAAAATCACTGGAGCATGACAATGGGAACAAACTTGGTAGACACCTACCCAAGGTACATCCCAACCAAGTTTGAAGTTAATCTGGATGACGGTTTTGGAGAAGAAGTCAAAAATGTGAATTAGCATTAGAATGCCCATTGACTTCCATAGTAATCAATAGGAAAGCTGCATTGACCGACAAGTACCCGAATGGAAAAAAACCTTAAAAATCAGGAATCTGCAGCATTCTCACATAGTGAACAACTTTGTTTGACCCTTCTACAAGGAACATATCCACCATGTTTCAGCTTAATCTGAGTGACGGTTCTGGAGAAGAAGTCGAAAATAGCTAAAACATACAAAAATTCATAAAAAAATAGAAAAAAAATTGCAGCGCCACCTGGTGAACAAATTAAGAACTAGGTGTCCCAGGGAGTGTTTCTGTGTGATATCAAAGTAATTGGGTGAGCAGTTTCAGAGAAGAAGGTTTTTTAAGATTTGCCCAAAAAAGAACAAAAAAATTCATTTAAAATCCAAAAATCAATGGACCATGACCATTTGAACAAACTTGGTAGAGACCCACCCAAGGCACATCCCCACCAAGTTTGAAGTGGATCTGGCTGACGGTTTCGGAGAAGAAGTCGAAAATGTAAGTTGTTGACAGACGAGGGACGGACAACGGGTGGAGGACCATAAGATCAACTCAGCTGACTGACAAGTCAGCTGAGCTAAAAAATCATAAAAAAATTGCAGCGCCACCTGGTGAACAAATTGGGAACTAGGTATCCCTGGGAGTGTCTTTGTGCGATATCAAAGCAACTGGGTGAGTGGTTTCAGGAGAAAAGTTTTTAAGGTTTGCCCGAAAAAAGAACAAAAAAATTCATATAAAAAATCCAAAAATCAATAGAGTGGGACCATTTGAAAAACTTGGTAGAGATCCACCCAGGGCATATACCTACCAAGTTTTGAAGTAAATCTGCTCAAAATTATTTAAGTTACAACCATTACAAGAAATTCTCATGTTAAACTTTCCTATTAAAACTTTAGTGAAGATTTTGACAAAAATCATTAAAAAATCCAAAATTCATTGGAACATGACCATTGGAACAAAACTGGTAGATACCCACCCAAGGTACATCCCCACCAAGTTTGAAGTAAATCTGGATGACGGCTTTGGAGAAGAAGTCGAAAATAGCTATAACACACACACACAAATCATAAACAAGAGGGCTGTGTGAACAGCCCGTGCCTCAGCTGATCTTGACATTCATCACACTTGCAGATCTATGAACTTGGGAAGGGATCAAGGACACCATGTTCTGAGTAAGTCTGACCTTTAACAAGAACACCTACATGTGCAACATCAAAGTTCAAGTAATTCTCAAGTTACAATGAAGAGTAAAATTCATGCATGTTGCACTGTGACCCCACAAACGAGGTCAAGGTCATTCATGTACTGTCTCAGCATGACCTTCATACAGAATAATTAACATGTGTAGCGAACTCAAAACAAATCTCAAGTTATCAAGTAAACAGTAAATTTTGTGTCAGTTGTCCTGTGAATTAGCATTAGAATGCCCATTGACTTACATATAGTAATCAATAGGAAAGCTGCATTGAACGATAAGTACCCGAATTGAAAATAGTAAAAAATCGGGAATCCAAAGCAGTGCCACCTAGTAAACAACTGTTTGACCCTTCCACAACAATATATCCATCACATTTCAGCTTAATCTGAGGGATGGTTCTGAGAACAAGTGAAAAATAGCAAAACCACACAAAAAATTAATTTTAAAAAAATTGCAGCGCCACCTGGTGAACAAATTAACAACAAGGAGTCCCTAGATGTCTTCCTGTATGATATCAAAGCATTTGGGGAAGCAGTTTTGGGGAAGAAGATTTTTCAAGATTTGTCCAAAAAAACAACAAAAAAATGCATTAAAAATCCAAAAATCACTGGAGCATGACCACGTGAACAAAATTGGTAGAAACCCACCCAAGGTACATTGCCACCAAGTTTTAAATTAATCTGGATGACGGTTTTGGAGAAGAAGTCAAAAATGTGAATTAGCATTAGAATGCCCATTGACTTCCATAGTAATCAATAGGAAAGCTGCATTGACCGATAAGTACCAGAATTGAAAAAATCGTTAAAAATCAGGAATCTGCAGCATTCTCACATAGTGAACAATTTTGTTTGACCCTTCTACAAGGAACATATCCACCATGTTTCAGCTTAATCTGAGTGATGGTTCTGGAGAAGAAGTCGAAAATAGCTATAAAACACAAAAATTCATAAACAATTAGGAAAAAATCGCAGCGCCACCTGGTGAACAAATTAAGAACTAGGAGTCCTAGGGAGTTTTCCTGTGTGACATCAAAGCAATTGGGTGAGCGGTTTTGGAGAAGAAGATTTTTTAAAATATACCCAAAAAAGAACAAAAAAATTCATTAAAAATCCAAAAATCACTGGACCATGACCATTTGAACAAACTTGGTAGAGACCCACCCAAGGCACATCCCCACCAAGTTTGAAGTGAATCTGGCTGACGGTTTTGGAGAGGAAGTCGAAAATGTGAATTGTGGACGACGGACGGACGGACGACGGACGGACGGACGACGGACCCTCAAAAAACCTCAGCTGACTGACAAGTCAGCTGAGGTAAAAATTAGCAGCACCAACTGGTGAACAAATTGAGAACAAGGACTCCCTAGGTGTCTTCCTGTGTGATAGCAAAGCAATTGGGTAAGCAGTTTTGCAGAAAATGTAAATGAGCATTAGAATGCCAATTGACTTACATAATAATCAAAAGGAAAGCTGCATTGACCGATTAGTACCCGTATTGAAAAAATCGTTAAAAATCAGGAATCCACAGGATTCCCACATAATGAAGAACTTTGTTTCACCCTTCCAAAAAGAACATATCCACCACGTTTCAGCTTAATCTGAGTGTCGGTTTTGGCCAAGAAGTCAAAAATAGCTATAACACACAAAAATTCATTAAAAAATAGAAAAAAATTGCAGCGCCATTCTGGTGAACAAATTAAGAACAAGAAGTCCCTAGGTGTCTTCCTGTGTGATATCAAAGCAATTGGGTAAGCGGTTTCGGAGGAGATTTTTTAAGATTTGTCCAAAAAAGAACAAAAAAATTAATTAAAAATTGATAAATCACTGGACCGTGACTAATTGAACAAACTTGGTAGACCCCCACCAAAAACACATCCCCACCAAGTTTGAAGTGGATCTGGCCAACATTTTTTGAGAAGAAGTCAAAAATGTGAATTGTGGACGGACAGAGAACGACGACGACGGACGGACATTTCCTTTGAAACTTAAAAGCTTCATACACTATTCTACCATACCGACACTGGTATAAACAGGTAAATAGTAATACAACTTTTATCACCATAAAGTTGACTAGAGGTGTTATGAGGTAAAGTGTACTAAGGTATTAGCTGAAAGCCACCTCTTCCACTGTAATGGATGAAGATTGAAAAAAAAGAAATCCTGCACAAAGTGAGCATGATCATGGTTTTCCTCTCTAGATGGGTTAAGTATACTTTACCCTGGGTACTTTCCCCCCTTACCACTCTGAACACTTTGAGGACTATACTTTGTCATTTCAAACTCAATCGTGACACAATATGGTAGAGCAATAACTCTGTCTTCTCTCATTGACCGCCATGTGGCGCTGCGGACAGCTTTCATCCGGGTATTCAATAGCGGGTCAACCTGAGTAGCGTCGCATACTATGATGTGTTAACGCATGGTGCAAACTGAGCGTCTTTCTTGGCGAATGAAATAACCAAGTGTAACTCATAATCATGATAATGTTATCATTAATAAATACTTTTTGTAGAAAGTAATGCAATCAAGGAATCAACCCAATACACATTGGTGTGGAGTTAATCACATTTGATTTTAATTTTAATTTAACTTTAAACGCTACCTGCCGACCCCCCACACCCACACACACAGTAACACTGTAAACTGGGAATTCATCTACAATAACATATTCTGATGAGGTTGTCTACTTGTGTTTATTTTTGACACAATGACAACGCACCCGGCAAATAAATATATATCAAATCGACTTCTTAAAACGCGATGATCAATGTTGTTTTATCCTATTCGATCCTCAATTATCGCCAGCGATGAACCGGGTCACATTAAATCCTTGCAACAGGAGTCTTAAGAAATCCTCATGCTGTTGAGTCCATATTATAC
>OZ026623.1:51378848-51467848 GCA_964020975.1 Hermodice carunculata | reverse complement strand
GCGATGTCGATAATTTGTTATATGTGATCATTGCATTATCTTAATAACTGTCAAAGAATATTCTTTATTATTGCATTTCTTTCGACCATTCGCATAGTCGAGTGGCACTTTGCAGGAATGTAACAAGCATAATGCGGTTCCCGGTAACCGCGGTTCAAATGGAATTTTCACCTTTTTTAACACAACATACAAACAAATGCATTCATGCTCTACTATAATACAATCTTATCTTTCGTGTGTGTAAAATTTATTAGCAGATATTACGTGAAAAGGAACATTTTGGCACTTTGATTGCCGATACGTACAATGTTATCACAGTGTTTGCAAATCCGCCAAGACCAATGTTCACCCGCAGGCGAGTACCCGGATGAAAGTGATGACTCGCGCCGTGTAGTGGAGGTTTCTGGAAACTTAAGAAACTGCCCTTCCCTATTTGACTAATGTTCTTGAGTTGTATTTACAGTAAAACCTCTCACTACCGAACACTTTGGGGACCCAGCCAAAATGTTCGGTAGTGAGAGGTGTTCATTAGTCGGAGGGTTGGGAACAGGGAAAGGAATTTGACTGTACATGTATTTTCGGGCCTAGTTGTAAACAGTCAAGGATCTTGCATCCATAACTTTCACTCATTGTACATTTTCATTCACACTTCCTAGCAATCAAATAATTAGATGCCATAGTCTGGCAGATATTTGAGTGTTAAGCTAAATCAGTATGATGACATACATGTACTGAAGGCACACAGTGAGACATACAGTTATGTACCTGACTTGGTGTTAATCCTTCTTAACACCTAAAACAATTAGCAGTGGATAATGAGGCTCAATTGCTCTGAAGGGGTAATCAGATATCAATGAATATGTCAGACCCATTGAGTAGGGGACAGAGCTGATATCAATGCCTGAGTGATGTTTGTGTTAATCCTGCCTTGTGCTTTAGAACACCTTAAAACAAGCTGCAATGGACACCATGTCCTGTTTACTTTGAAGAAATAATCAGTAAACAAGGAACATGTCAGATTCATTCAATTAGAGGCAGAGCTGAGTAAAACATTTGAGTGATGACTGTTTAATCCTGCCCCTGCTTAAGAGAACAGCTTGAAATAGAAATGTTTTGGTTCCCTTCAAAGAAAATTAATCAATCTGAACAGTGACCATGTCAGACTCAATCCAAATGAGTAGAACTAAAAGAAGTGATTGAACATGCAATCCACTGTCTTGGAAAAAAAAATTCTATTGGCCAAATTTCATTCAAACATATGAATACAATGACAATTTGAACAAACAAACAATACAGGCCATAAATACAAATTAAGGTTCAATTTTATGTCCAAAAATTTCAAAGTTTTATGTATGAAGGTCTTGAAGATGTTATTTAACAGCTGGTATTACAAAATATCTTAATCTAGCACCTAATAAGTGGGCTTGTTCACATGAATGTTCGGTAGTGGGAGGTTCATTTTGGGGTTTGGGACCCAAATCAAGTGTTCGGTGTTCAGAAGTGAGAGGTGTTCAGTAGTGAGAGGTTTGAACACTCAGGTCTCCTATTAAATAACATGTAAAATATTTGGGACCGAAAAAAAGTGTTCGGTAGTGAGAGGTGTTCGTTAGTCAGAGGTGTTCGGTAATAGAGGTTTTACTGTATTAGGTATTTGGTCATATCTCTGGAAACATTTCAACAGAGTTTTGTGTAGTTGTTGTTTTTTATAACCTTTGTGTTGTAATTTATGCAACAAAATTCTAACCCTATTGACAAAATCGCTAAAAAGTGTGGTGTTTCTAGCAATACGTATGACTTGTCCGATACTCCATATGCTTGTTTCTCTGGAATGTTTCCTGTCAGGTCAGGGTAGGAGATAATATCAAATTTGAACTGGTCTCTCTTGTCAAATATTTTTGTTACATACTGTTTGTTCTTTATTTCTATATCCAGATCAAGGAAAGTACTTTCATTTTCCAGGTTTAATATTAGTTCTTTGGGATATATGTTTTTCCAATTCCCCTTTATTTCATCTCCATTGTTTAAATCACACAGGTCATCTATAAATCTTCTTGTGTGAGAATAGGATCTTCTTGCTGCTGTAAAGTTTGTTTTTGCCAATTCCTCCATCCATTTTGATTCATAAAAATGTAAATAAAGGTTGGCAATATATGGGGCTGGATCTGTTCCCAATGGTATGCCTACTATTCGTTGATAGACTCTAGTTCCAAAGCAAAAGTATGCATTGTTGATAATGTATTCTATCATTTGAGCACACTATTGATTCGTGCAAGATATTCCTTTGTTCTTACCTTTATCAAATTTAGCCTCAGCACCAGATATTTTAAAATACTGACATGTGCCACCTTTGAACATTGAAATTAACATGTTGTTTAAGTCTCAGCCTGTCAAGTTGATCTTTGTATACAATGTTGAGAAATCAAAAGTTTGAATTGATTTGGCACCATTCTTTTTGTTGATTTTGTCAATGTCTAGTAGAACATCACTTATGCTATAGATAGATCTGTAATCCACATTCTATCCAATCCCGTGTACATTTTCACTTTTTTTTGCAGTAGTTAGCATGTGAATTTTTGACAAGTTTGAGGACTTTA
The DNA here is from genome assembly GCA_964020975.1 of Hermodice carunculata. Lineage (NCBI taxonomy): Eukaryota > Metazoa > Annelida > Polychaeta > Eunicida > Amphinomidae > Hermodice > Hermodice carunculata. Next base: position 51,465,254 of record OZ026623.1, on the reverse strand, counting down.
GTGAGTCGTTTGGCAACTTGTTTTGAAACACATTTCTTTGCTGCAAAGATGAATCTGAATTTAACAGGGTTTTTATACAAGAAATTACCGATCATTTATGCATTTTGACAACTGCATAAATGATAGGTAATTTCTTGTCCTCATTTGAGACAATGCATTTCAACTCCTTGTTTTTATCCACTTGGTCCTTGATAACAGTATCCGAGGTTCTTGCCTGTTGATAACTTTCATTATTTAATTCACTCAGTATTGTATTAATGTAGTATGGTTTACAAGTTAGTGCAATGTTATTGCTAGCTTTGTCAACAGGTGTGATGACAAACTTGTCATGTAAGTCTTGTAATTCCTGACTACAATGTGAATCCTTCAGCATTTGTTTAATCTGTTCCCACTTTTGAAGAGGTCCTTTTCTCAGGTATTTAATTCTTTCATCCACTTTCTCCATTACTTTAACTTTCCATTCATCAAATGCCTTGTTACAGATTCCTTTCTTATTACTATGTTACTTAATGAAACTGTTGAGTCCTCTTTTAATCTCCTTTCTTGCCTTTGTGAAGTTGATGTTATGTCTTTCTCTATAGTTTGGTCCTCTTGGAAACAAATGTCTCAATTTCTTGTTTTTAATGATACTTAAATCACCCGTGATTACATGTTTGTGGTCTTTATCCATATACTTCTTGAAAGTAGTGCTACATTCATTTGACTATCCATATTCCAGCTGTCTAAGTCCACGTCATCCATTATCTTATTGTAGTTGAAGACCTTATTACGAATACTACAAGTGTATTTATAAGCAACAGTGACATCCTCCACAATATAGTTGGTGACTGAATTTTCAACTTCCAGAAGTCTAAGAATACTTTGAAGATTTATGTACTCGATAGCTGGATTTTCATAGTGTATTATCACAGGATTCATGTGTTTCTTTTTCTTCTTCCTTTTCCATGTTTGTTCTTTCTTAAGCTCCAATTTATGTTGTATCATGTCTTGTACTAAGCTGACAATCCTATCTGTTAACTTGCTGTCATTTGTTACTTCATGATCCAGAAGTAACTGTCCCAATTGTTTGAGATCTTTTTTTCTTCATTTGTGGTCAAGTTTTATTGATGTAGCATGCAGTTTCTTTGATTGCAGTTTCTAGGACTACGTTGAATACATGTTGAGCTGTAAGAGATTCTTCATGCGTTCTGTGTTTACTCTTATGTTTGTTCTTCTTTTTTTTTCTTTTGTTGAGTATGTCATATACATTATCATCCTCTCCTCTTTGATCTATGTTCTTATCACAGCCATTATGCAACCCACAGGGATATACTGTTCGGAGTTCTTTCATCCAAAATGTTTCTCTGTTCCTTCGCAATCTTGTTGTTTCCTCATTCATCTTTCCATTTGAGTATTTTCCTGGTTGTTTTAAAGTTTCAATAATTTGGACTTTAAATGTTTTGTTCTTGCAGACAGATGACAGACCCTCACAAAAGCTCAGCTGACTGGCAAGTCAGCTGAGCCAAAAACTCATAACAAAATCCAAAAATCACTGGAGTGTGACAATTTGAACAAACTTGGTAGAGACCCACCCAAGGAACATTGCCACCAAGTTTGAAGTGAATCTGGCTGACGGTTTTGAAGAAGTCCAAAATGTAATTGTGAACGGACGGACGACTCAGCATCCTAAAAGCTCAGCCTGACTAGTAAGTCAGCTAAGCTCAAAATTGAAAAAAAAAAAAAAAAACAGCAGCGCCATGTGGTGAACTGATTAAAAACTAGGAGTGGTCCTGTATGATACCAAAGCAATTGGTGAGCTGCTTGGAAGAATATTTTCTTAAGATTTGGCCCCCAAAAGAACAAAAATTAAAAAAAATCATTAAAAATGAAAAAATCACTGAAGCATGACCATTTGAACAAACTTGTGAGTGAATCTGGCCCACAGTTTTGGAGAAGTCAAAGATGTGAATGAAGGACCGACAGACGACAGACCATGCTATAAGCTCAGCTACCATTACAAAATCCCCTCTTACAACATAAAAGGTCTGGTGACCTTTCAAATGGGTCAAGATCACTGATCTTACATAATATATTGCCACTGGACATGATATGTATCTCTTCTCTTCATGTGCCATTTCTAATTCAAATACTTTTTGAGATACAGAATTTTTTTATCTTTCAAGACTCCTAATGTCAAATAGGGAAGGGCAGTTTCTTAAGTTTCCAGAAACTTCCACTGCACGGCGTGAGTCATCGCTTTCATCCGGGTACTCGCCTGCGGGTAAACATTGGTGTCGGCGGATTTGCAAACACTGTGATAACATTGTACATATCAGCAATCAAAGTGCCAAAAATGTTCTTTTTCACGTAATATCTTCTTATAAATTTTACACACACGAAAGATAAGATTGTATTATAGGAGAGCATGAATGCATTTGTTCATATGTTGTGTTCAAAAAGTGAAAAATCCATTTGAACCGCGGTGATTCTGCTTGTTACATTCCTGCGTAGCGCCACGTACTCGACTATGTGAATGGTCGAAAGAAATGCAATAATAAAGAATATTCTTCGACAGTTATTAAGATAATGCAATGATCACATATAACAAAATATCGACATAGCACATAGTATGGACTCAACAGGATTTCGTAAGACTCCTGTTGCAAGGATTTAATGTGACCCGGTTCGTCGCGGGTGATAATGGTGGATCGAGTAGAATAAAACAACATTCTTCATCGCGTTTTAAGATTAAGAAGTCGATTGAATTTTATTTGCCGGGTGTGTTGTCATTGTGTCAAAAATAAAGACAAGTCGACAACCTCATCAGAATATGTTATTGTAGATGAATTCCCAAGTTTTACAGTGTTACTGTATGTGTGTGGGTGGGTGGGTCGGCAGGTAGCGTTAGAAGTTAAATTAAAATTAAAATCAAACTCCACAACAATGTGTATTGCGTTGATTCCTTGATTGCATTACTTTCTACAAAAAGTATTTATTAGTGATAACATTATCATGATTATGAGTTACACTTGGTTATTTCATTCGCCAAGAAAAACGCTCAGTTTGCACCATGCGTTAACACATCATTGTATGCGACGCTACTCATGTTGACCCGCTATTGAATACCCGGATGAAAGCTGTCCGCAGCGCCACATGGCGGTCAATTAGAGAACGCAGAGTTATTGCTCTACCATATTATAGCTGGTGCCACTAGTATTATAACCAACTGAGATTTCAACTTCTTCTACATCCCCACTAAATTCCATGAAGATCCATCAAAAATTAAAGATGCTGGACTGGTCTCAAGATTTTCACATTTTGACCTGTCTATTACATAATAATACAGGTGCCGCCACCAACATTGACTTCAACATGCAATTTCATACACTTTGTAAGTCCTCAAAGTTAAATGGCGCAACTAGTATCACAAGCAACTTAGACTTTGACTCCTCCCATAATCTCACCACATTTCATGAAGATCCACCAAAAATTAAAAATACTGGAGCATTCACAGGATTTTCACATTTGGTCCCACATAATAACAGAATACTGCAGGTGGCACCACCAATATCAAACTTGACTTAGATTTTCATAGACCTTATAAGTCCTGAAACTTACACTGGGTTCACTTGAAAACTGGATGGAGTTGCGCAAATGACAAACAGTTTACAGTCAGAGAGACATGTGCATTGTCACAAGCTCTGCAACCCGAAGTCGGCAGAGAGCTAAAAAAAAAACAAACAAGAATGACCATGATGGATCATATAGGCTCTGCAAAATTTAATATACAGTATTCCCTCTTTTGAGCGACAATCCCTAGCACAGATCAAAAAGCACTTAGCATAATGCAAGTGGTTGCTCATTGGAGGAACCCCACATGCACAACCTCAACAGCTCAAATGCAGGGTGGGCTCTCCCAGGTAGTGCGATACACAAATATCTACCACCAGTCCATCATCAAGTGTGTATGCTCTGAAAAAAAAATATTATTACATTTAACAATCACAACCCTTTATTTCAAAAAAGAACTTTTGTGCGAGTGCTGAAAGATGTGTTTCGCAACTTGAAAATATTGAGGGTCTTGAGTTTTATTATTTTCCCATTACACTCAATGGGCCTGATGCATATCCCGGTAGGGGGCCTTCACTTGCAAAGGAATCAGCTTAAACTGTCATAAAATTGTTTTGGTTGCATAACCTACTGTCTTCACTTTATTCTACTTGTTGGCGGTAGCCTAACTCACCATACTGTGAATACATTTATTTTCACGGGAATTAATTTTCACGGTTTTTGCATTTTTTGACCTTTCACTGAAACTTTAAATTCAGTATGTTTGCTATAATTCCTATCAATGCAATGTTAGAAATATATTTCACTGGGTTCTTATTTTCACGGTTTTGAAGCATCAGCGAAATAAGAACACAGCAAAATTAAATGAATTCACAGTAATTCATAAGTTATGGATCAAAATAAGACTCGGCATTTTCCCACTGCAACCACTTGTATTTTGGGTGCTATGTTACCTCGCTCTGAACCATGGGCAAAATATGGCCACTTCATCCGTGTTGGTCGCACACTCAAACAGGCAAGCATGTGTTTGATCAGGGTTCCATGTGATTTTGATCCAGCAAAAATTATCATTTATTTTATAGAATATACTATGATATAACATTATTCAATTAGAAATTAGAATACTATTAAATAATAATATTTCTGTGGTTTTCCACTTCTCTGCCATGGTTAGGTTAAGTTTCACATGCAAAAAAGATTGTCAATATATAATCTATTTGACATTGATATATGTTTATCACAAAATGCAGTTCTTTGAAACCAGGGTTCATACAGCATAGCAAAGCCAAAATTCCATACTTTTTCAAGTACTTTCCAAACCATTTTTTCCAAAATTCAAAACTCAATTATCCGTGGTTTTATGGGTATACAGTGGTACCTCTCTTGAGAGACCCCTCTAATGAGAGACCGCATATCTTTTTAAGACCGCTCTCTCAGAACACTGTGCTATCCTTTCCATGTTGTTGTACCTCTAATGAAAGACCACCTGTTTTGAGAGACCTGTAGGGGTGGTCTCTCAAAAGAGGTACCACTATATATATATATATATATATATATATATATATATATATATATATATGTATACAGTGGTTCCCCTCTTACAAGACCACCCTAAATGTTTCCTTATTACGAGAGGTGGTCTCTCTTCAGGGGGAAAATATAATGAAAATGCCATACTTGCTGCGCAGCAAAGTAGCCTTTGCAGAGAGAGTGGCATCTCTTTGGGGGTGGCTTACAAGAGGGGGACCAATGTATACAATTTATATATTGAACAAAAAAAAACAACTTTTTGTTTGATACTAGCAAGCGCTGCTTCCCCCATATTTTTCAAGTGCACATTACTTGCACACACCTTGCATCTTGCGCTGTATTTGTCCTGTTTTACAGGCAAAACCCAGTCCTTTTATTTGGGGTTTCCAAGCCAAGTTCATTATATGTACAGCCTCCCATTATGCCCGCGGCGAACATTTACGGTCATTTATCCATAATTCAGGGCTCGACAATTTTTTTAAAAAGCACTTGTCCGCTGGGCAAGTAGATTTCAAAATCCACTTGTCCTGATAAAACTTCTATAAACATCGTTTTTCTCTAACAATGCTAAGGCCTAGGCTAGACAAACCATTTACCCTTAAATGTATTTGTCGCTTATTGTCGCTTGCAAAATCGCAAAAAAATGTCGAATTTTATGATTCTAGCTGCAACTGTTTGACAGTGAAACTGGCAAAAATATCCAACACAAAAAAAAAAAAAAAAAAAAAAAAAAAAAAAATTGAAAGTAAGATATTTGCTTGGGGTGACTAACGATGAAAAATACTCTGTAATTTCTGGGACTATAGGAGTCCGTATAAACTTAAATAACGATTAAATAGTTGCATTGGCTTCAGTTCAGGTTCCTTTCTCTCTGCCTCGGATGACATGATGCACTGATGGGATGCATATCGTTTGCGTACCTACCATAAATGCTAGCGGTACATCGTAGTAAATTTGCGTATACAGTATTGACAAGTTCCTCGCAATAAACGGTGTTCTTAAATCAAATTCAGAACGAAAATTTTAACATTTCAAATCAGATATCGAGCGTGCGCACCGTCAACATCTTTCCTGCAACTGTACACAAACAGCTGCTTTGGCCATATGGTCTGACGCACAACACATCACCCGATTGGTCAATTGAGTCACATGCAAAAATGAGCCAATCACGGCTCGTGCTACGGTGTTTTCATCATGGCTTCCGCCCAGTGAACATGTGTGAATTTACGGAGGGAACACACAAACGGGAAGCTTTGTTTTTGTTGCAGCATACGAAAATAAAGATTCCGGTGTTTATTGCAACAATTATCTGGAGTCACAGGCAAATACGCAAAGGTATGGGATAGCGGGAATTGCCAAATGTGTCCCAAATCAGTCCGTGAGACTGCGTCAATTCACCGCAGATCTAATCCAGTGTCCACTCTGTCACTTGCGTGTGACTGGCAGTTGTGTGCCGTTTTTGCCCGGGAAATCATCTCACGGCACGTATTTTTTTCTAACACTGTTTGAACTCACCGATAAATAGCATTTGATGTTAATTTGCTGATGAATTTGCCCTGCAAAATATTATTATTTTTTGACGGATTTTACTAGTAAGAAATTCCAGCTAGCCCGCAAGGTTAGCACTTTTTTTATTTCCACCAGCCCGAGCGCAATTCTGACAAGCCCGAGCTTTCGGACATGCAAATTGTCGAGCCTTGAATTCATGATGGACCATCACTTGTAATCAAAATGACGCATGCTTGTTTGTCAAATCTTGCATAGAATCCCGTTGCATTGAGAGTTGAAAAAGGTGCCTCCCATGATGCAGTGCAATGCAGAAAACCCCATATATGCTATATTTAGAAATGAAAATAAACTACGATCGTAGGTATTGCAACAAACATTAAAATAAAGTCACACAAATAGATTTTTTCATTCTGTTTGGTTTTTTTTTACCGGAAAATCGATTTTCCATACTTTTCAAGACTTCTTTATGAAATTCCATACTTTTCAAGGCCTGGAACAGAGGGCATTCAAATTCCATACTTTTCAAGCCTTTTCAAGCTCTGTGCGAACCCTGGAAACACAAGGCACCATTGCTTTGAAACACAAGGCACCATTGCTTGAACTAGTCTCGCAGTTGATGCAGGATAGGCCTGATTGCATCGAGTGCGAGACTATCGTTCAAGTTAATGCAGTGGCGCCTTGCGTTTCAAAGAACTGCATTTTGCAATATAAATTGATGTCAAACAGATTATATATTGAGTAAAAGTGTGGAAAAAGTTTGATGGGGGATCAGTGTACATCAAATGGATCAATCGGCAATAAGTTATATGCAGCTTCATTCATTTGATCAGCGAAAAACTGCAGGTAACCGGGTGCACAATGTCAATGACACCCAACCAAAAGTGTCCCCAGCGGATTTTGTTATTGGTTGGCCAGCAGTGTTTACGCCAAAGAGAGGCAGTAAGCAACAAGACAGGGGCATTCTGTAATAACAGTTTGTCATGGACGGGACATTTTGGAAAGTTTAAATCTCTGCAAATTTTTAAAATTTTTGTGAAATTTACCAATAGCCTACATTTGTACAACAAATGAAGGAACATGAACATATTCACAAAGTTTAAATATTTTTTAGGACGAAAACTGTGTGTCACGGACAGGACAAGCTGCGGACATGGCTTTTAGGACCTGTCACATATACTGAAAACTCTGTGAAGTTTGTGGGTACTTTAAATTATAACTGTAGTCTCAGATGGTTAAAAATATTGTTTTTTAACATTATGTACCATTGATAAGTCCAATTATTAAAAATAACCTGTTTTAGTACTAAAAGTTTGCTGTCACAGACAGGACACACTTGTGCCTTGCAGACGGGACAGTTTTGTCCACCTTCATAATCTGATATATACAGGCCTAAAATGCTGTACTGGAATGCTAATGTACCCCAGAACAGAAGGTTTTAAATATTTAATATACAATCTAAATTTTATTTCGATTGTGATATAGTGGTACCTCCTATGAAGACCACCTCTTGTGAGAGACTGCATGTCTTTTGAAAACCACTTATTCAAGACATTTGATTACATTATGTCTACATCAAATATGCCTGCATTGTTAAACCCACCTGCAGCCTTAAGTGATAGGTACCACTGTACATGAACCTTTTGTTTCAGATTCACAAGAATGAAAAATGTAAAACTAATTTAACTTTCACTGATGTCAACAGATAATATTTCAGCTAATATAGAACTACACCTACAATACACAATTGACAGGTTAGTTCATGTCCACTCAAATTTTGAAAGTCTATCACCGCTTCCAAGTCCCCAACCTGGGCGGGAGATCTTCTGCTTTCTCATACTGTATTTACCAAGTCTTCCGCTCTATATAAAATGTCTCATGCTTTTTGTAAAATTAAAAAAAAAGTAGCACTATTCCATCGGTGACTGTAAAGCTGTGCTGTTTTGTTGTGTTGTTGTACTATATATGTGAGGAATATGTTTATGATGGTGCCTAAAATGTTTCAAACTGCAGGACATGAAGGTGCAAATATCGATTTTTTAATGGGCCTAAAATGGTTCAAAATGCAGGAAATGAAGGTGCAAATATCTTTTTTTTTTAATGGGGAAGCATGCTCCCTGACCCCATAGCTATGCCTTGTGCCTTCGGCGCTTGCCCTCCCACTTTTCAGCACCTGCAGGAGGGAGATCTCCCACTTTTAACATACTAGCTTGGAGGCTCTGATTATGCTGTTGGCCTGTCTAAATTAAATTGGTAGAAGAAAGAAAAAAATAGAGAAGATTTTCTGTCCAGATGTCATTTCATAAATTTCACAATCAACAGATAATGCACTTCATTCACAAGTGTGTCTTTATATCACAGCTAAATATATGTAATCATTTTTCAAGATTTCGCACAGAAAGATGCAAGTGGACTTTCTGGTTACATACTTCACAATCACCAGGTCACCATGCTTTGTGATTGATTGGTTGACTTTCTTTGATAGGCTAGTAGAAGTACCCTTGATTGTGTTAACAAAAGGATTAATTGGGTCTGCAGACTCAAACAACCATGACTTTTTTTTTAATCTTTCTGAAAAAATATATAAATTTGACTGTTTTCTCAGATGTTTATAATCTAAGACTATACATGCAAAATTTTGTTAAATTCTGTTTTGTCCATGACAAATATGTCTTGTCCATTGCAAGTTATGGTTTTGTATGTGCCACAAACTTTGCTATTTTAGCAGGCCATAATATGATCTAAAGAAACAACTTGAACGGTTTCCTACTGTGAATGGTACATTTATCCTGATTTTTTGGTGCTATTGTATCATATATGTGACATTACAGATATATTGATAATTGTATCAATAATTCATCACTATATAAAATTTGAGTGCATGAGAGCCAAACTGCTCAGATGAGACCAATTTTATTATAACCAAGAGAAATAGATATATACCAAAAAATATGTAATAGTAACCTGTAACTAGTCTAGGGAACTCTGCATGGGTACTCTTTGATAGGTATGTCCTGTCTGTGACAAATTATGATTTTAATATTTTGACATTAACAGGGTGCTAATTCTAATTATGTTTGTCACTTTTAAAAGCCTTAAATATAATGAAGGAGAATATAAAATAAATTTTTATTAGTACCATTATTAATAGTAAATTTTTAAACTTTTGAATGTCATTTGTCATGGACGGGACATTATGGAAAATTGACAAGCTGTATATTATTTATTATTAACAACTCACCAACCATTACATGGTGCATGATAAAAAAAGCCTTCCATGTTACTTTGTCCCAAGGGATAGAAGTCACACAACATTATATATATAATATATAAACAAAATGTCCCATCCATGACACAGAAATGCTAATTTGCATAAATATGAATTCATAAATTGAGCAAAGGGTGCTCTATATGAAAAAATCCCAAACAATCTTAATACTTTAAAATGTTTACTTTTCAGTAGCATTAAGCTTTTTTCTCTATGTGCAAACTTATTTTCTGTTATCTCTGTACCTGTTATCATGGAATGTCCCGACAACACTTCAAGAACTGGACTTTATGTTATTGACTGATAAAATAATATGTTTGCTTCGTAGCGATACCTTCATTTTCGTCATATGTCTAATAGTTTTCTGACAGGACACTATTTTTGAAGATAAGTCTTGTCATCCAATTTCAGACGAACAGAACCTTTCGGGGGGGGGGGGGGTTAGATCCGAAGGGATAGCAGACTTCTTCGCAGTTTTTGATAGTAATATGAGTACCTGTGTGCCAGGCTGTGTCTGGCAAAAACTACCAGGCCAGTGTTCACATGGATGGAAATGTTGCAGTCTTAATGCAGACCATGAATTCTGGATCTGCCAAGCCTGTGGGTGCTGTCCTGAACTGCTGCTATTCCAGTTGCCACACATTCTATATCACTGACTCTTGTCTTCACTGTTCGGAATTCGATCCCCTTTCCACTCCTATCCCAGGCACATATAGGCTATATTATAGATGAGAACATGACGGGATTGGTCACCAGGCCTGAAGCTACGTACGTTTCAAACACCAAGAACTGCCACCTTGCACTCGTGTTAGATGTTGACAAACAAACGTTCCGTGCAATTCTGATTATTGTCTCCAAAACACGCACCAGAAGCTGCATTATTTCCACGCCCGTGCTGTCTGACAAAAGTTAATGGGTTTCGAATCAGGCTGTTAACATGACACACCGCAACAATGACAACACAGCCAAAGGAGCAGCAGCATTGTACAAATGCTCTCTCCTTTCCTATCCAGCCTCCTGCTCACTCATTGAATGGAAGTCACGTGGCATGATGTGAAGTGCACGAAAGTACTTTAGTTTTCTTCTATACTGTTTTGCAGAACTTAGACGTTCGTCTGCTCTGACAAATTGCAGTATTGGTTCTTGAAAGTGAATACAATACAATTCCGAGACCCATCAATTCCGCAATTTTCGTCAACACAACAGTCAGCCTTACTTACCCTGATTCAACCACGGCGCCATTCTTGGCGTTACCCGGCTAATCTCGCAAGATATCGCAGTTAGTTACCGGCGACACCCGTCAGATGGCGTGCTGATAGGGATGAAACCACCATAAACCCTTTGAACCCTGGGATCCTGGGAGGTTACCATGGTTACATGTATCCATTTGGTACATGTAAATGTAAAATTATTATATGCTTCTGGAATTGACTTAAAACATATGGTATTATATATTTTTGCAATACTCAGACTACAAACAGCATTATTATGTACATAATATAATTCATTATTTTTTTAATATTAAGCAAGCTAATTGGCATGTATATTTGGTGTTCAAAATGACTGCAATATAATTTTTGAAGAAAAAAATCATATTTTTGAAGAATTTTTTCATTTATGGCTTCTAGTTTTCCAAATAAATAAAAACATTAATGCGATAAGGCCAGATAATAAAGGCAGAGGTCCTTAGCTACATTTTGATATATTACGTCTGCAGTTACATGTCATACACATGTATATCCTAATTATAACTTTGATAAACAAAAACAACCTTAGGCATGCAAAGCTATATGCGCCATGTTTGATAAAGATGAAAAGTATAAGACCGTTGACCCCGTTTCAAGGTCAGTTGGCACCTGCTGGTATCTACACACTGCTTAGGGCATAAAACGAGACATACTTATATTATTATAAACATATTTATTTTCTCTGGATTGCCTAATAGTACAACAAGACTAATCTGGAGGCTCTCCAGTACATAAGAGGACGCACAGGAATATATACAATACACACCGGACGAGAACAGAAGACTAAATTCACGGCTTGTACACGAATAATACAATTGATGCCAGATAATGGAGACTTATAATTAGATCATATACTAAATTAGTAGATAAAACGTCTAGATTCTGATAAGAATGTATGAACAACCTCAAAGATGAATACATTACCGGTGGCTGGCAAGTCCTCACTACCTTTCAAGAGAATATTTAGTACAATGTCACCAGAGCACTGAACTATTAAAGTCAGATTTACACCTGGAGCGAGTAAGTGACACACAGTGTTCAGTAGACGGACCCTTTGCACAGTGAACTTGGGGCAGAACAAAAGTTAATGTTTCGTATCTTCAGTAGTATGAAAGCATGCACACGTTGAGGCTATCAACTTACTTAATTATTAGACCTAGACATAACAACGTATTTCGTGTTATTCACCTTTTATTATGTTAATTATATGCAAATTACGTATGTGTGGGCCGAAATATCGGTCTACCGGCTTCATAAGGTTAAATTTACTGCATACAGTGGAACCTCGTTATTCCGAACACCTTTGTACCCAAGTGAACTGTTCAGATTAATGAAGTATCTGGATTACTGAATCACTATTACTTGAAATGAACAACTCTGTTCTATGAGAGATGTTCAGATTAATGAGACGAGGTCCGTATTAACGAGGTCCCATTGTATTTTCATGTTAGCATAAAGGCGTGCATGGAGGTATCTTATACCTCCATGAGGCGTGTAACTGTTGTTGACGTTGTACAGACACTTTTCATTGAAGACATGCCTGTAAGATGAAGAAAAAAAGCGAGTCTATAGATAGAATCAAAAGTTATGCCAGTGTTTATCGGTCACACTCACAGTCACAGCCAGGAAACACGTCCTCCGAACAGGGTTGCCAGCATTACGTCACTGTGTGTGAATATGTGATATGCCCTCTGTTTATAAAAATCATCATGTTAAAAAAAAAAAATCTGTCATACCAAACAATTCAAACAGGCTGATAACTTCGAATAATAGTCTAGCTGAAACAGTGAGCTAATTACAGGTAAGTGGCCCCCAAAGATGTGGGTGCACTAAAACCAAGAAATATACTTAGGGACGGTTCAACATTATCATAATTTTTTAATTAGTACTTAGGGTACTAAATTTCATGACTCCCCTCCCTCCCCCAAATCAGTACTTTCGCAATGATATTTTTTTTTCAAAAAACATAGCAAAATGGCACAAAACAGGCTAAAAATTGACCATCATTTTCCATATTCTGTGAAAAAGTACAGACTCTTTTACCCCCCTCCCCCTTGCATACTGTAAGTACTAATTCAAAAATAATGAAATTGTTGAACCATCCCTTAGCTACCAGCACCTGATTGGCCGCATTGCTGTATTCTGACTATTCAGGACAACAGCCTACCACACACTTATTTTAGGGTCGTCCGAAACACCTTATACTTTAATACACTTTTGGGAGTAAGATTTGTTCCCCTTGGACCTGCTTGACGACCCCATGCCCCAGCTCATTTAAGCACATTCTGGCAAAATCATTGTGTCAATTGCTACTTCTAATATATTAATATTTACGATAGGTCAAGGCATGATGTATAGAACAGCAATTCATTTCCCCGTGGCTTGCATTGAAAGTTGACCTCCCCCTTTTTCTGGGGGCTTTGTTTGAGACTGTCAACTGCCTGAATCTACCTAAAAACTTTCACAAACAATATTCGGTTCAAAGATATCAGGAATATACACTGCAAAATTTTAAGTTATAACATCATTTGTCACATACCACTGTAAATTAGAGAATCATGACGTGGTAGTACACATATACACATATGCAACTGAGCCAATCGCAAGGGACAGGGTGGGCAAAACGGATCATTTTAAGGAAAGCACTAACAATTTCAAACTAAATTATTTATTTATTTCAAGTTCCGTTAATTTATTAATGCTAAATTGTGCAGTTTTTGTCTAAACTTGGAGATTTTGATTTAATACTTCCTAAAAATTTATCGCCACTGCTTTTATCTTCTATGGAGATTTTACAACCACCGCTTCTGTCTTAAGGTGTCTTCTCTTACCTAGGGTACATATAAGAAAATTGCCACTGTGTCTCTGTTTTTGGATACAAGCTCATCGATGAATACATTTTTGGTTTTGTCAATATGTGTAGTTTCTTTACATGTAACAAGAAATATTGCAAGATTAATTCATAAACTTTGAGGAGCATTTTATTCTAGGGGTCTGATTCACACTTTGAGAAAGGACCACAACAAAACGTTTCGCATAAAAAGCTTGAAATCTACGGTCTTTTAAAGTAATAGTATAACTCAGGTAACCATTTTTTGTTTTCCGTTAAAGGTCCTATTGATTGAATGGGTACCACATATTAGAAAGTTGATGTTTAGGGTCGTTGGAAATGATATCTGAAAATAAAAATGTCAAATTTCATTTTTGAATAGTGTTTTTTTTAGATCCAAGAGTGCATCACATTTGCGACAGGAAAGCGCGCGAATTTTCTCCGATCGTGGCCCGATATAAGAAAAGATAATTCAGCCTTACACACATGAGGGGAAGCCCAGCCGTGGTACAGACAGACGATCCCAACTTGCCGTTGGGCCAATGATAATTCGTTGCAAAAGAGATATTTCCTATCAAAACTTATAAAATTTCATTTAACAAGAACAAGCATGAATGCAGTAAATTGGAATTTGGGTCAGGATGAGCCAGGTCTTGCAGTGTTTCAAATTCTAACATTCACGGAAACAGCTGCGTAGAATTACTGGAGCTATACTTAGCTGTTATACAAGCCTTCAAATCAAAATCATACTGAAGATTAATTTGTAAACACTGTAAAAAACAAACAAACAAACTAGGAAAGATGATGATTTGCTGCACAGCCAATTGGTGTGTGTGTCTTCAAAGTATATTGGTATGGCAATGTACAACTATTCCATAACACAGGAGAAGTTGGCATAGCATCTCTATCTATTATAGCTTTGAAGTTATTCAAGATTTAAAATTTCTAATGGTGTTATTTAGCATAATTAAAATTGCTACTTTTGTTTCAAATTCATTCGATGCGCACTGGTCAATAACCCCCGAGTAGAAGTTGAAATAACATCTCTATTATACTTTTGAAGATATTCAAGATTTAAAATTTCCAATGCCCCTAATTTGCATAATTTTAAACATCTTCATTCCTCTGTATAAGACGGTCAAACTCCTTGTATGGAGGTACAATCATGCCAAATTTGGAGTTTCTATGTATAATAGCGTCCGAGAAAAGTGTCAGACAAATTTGCTGGTAAAGAAAGAAAGAAAGAAAGAAAGAAAGAAAGAAAGAAAGAAAGAAAGAAAGAAAGAAAGAAAGAAAGAAAGAAAGAAAGAAAGACAGAACAGAAAAAAGTGTGCGTTGACACACACACTTAAAAAAACCAAACAAACAATGAATCACTGTTCCTGGTTTTATGACTTAAGCCCAATTTGGCCAGTTCCACGAATCCTTCCATTGGCCAGTGATGGGACCGTATTTGGCAACAGCAGCAGCTTTTTCTTGCCAAACCTATCCTAAGCGTCGTCATATTTGACAAATCAAAGTCACTTTCCACAAAGTATTCACTACATATATTAGATCGGTTCCCAGGGCCTTTCCACTTGTCCCTGTAAATCTTGACCGAGCAGATTCAGGTCTTTGGGGGAATGTAAACAAGCTGCAGAACTTGTAACCACTTATATAAAAACTCGCCAGTACTTTCGGACCTGTATCCACTATCAGGGCAATCTTCTCCATTGAGCTTTGTCTTCGATGCAGTGGGGCGCCTGGCATTCAGCCAATTGCTGACCCTTATTTTATTGCCTCAGGGCGACTGCTACGTCTGATACATGATACTATTTCTGGGACCAACAACTGGTCACTGTTTGTCATTATATTTACATTTTCAGGTAATGCTCACTCTGGAAATGTCCCACTATATATTGTACATTACATTCATTCGACAAATTAACCTTCCCTTAACACTAATCACACATACATTCTGGACGCTACCTCTTCAAAATATCCAATCCACATGGATGCCATTGTGAAAATAGTGAGTTCCGCACCCAGTGCCAATGGTTTGTGAATAAGCATTGGGACAATCTTGCCTAGTGGGGGCGGGAAGAGCATCAAAATATATTAAACCAAAAATATATATTTTGCAATTATTTCAGAACATCAATAATGATATATATGCTGTGGCTGCGATTCACTTTGATATCCAAATCAAGTGTACTTTTGTGAGACTGTCCCGCAATCAATGCATTAATTGCGAAATGTTCAAAATGGCGCGGGAGCGAGCATAGGTCGAAACAACCGTGATCTCGCGGTTCAGACACATATTAATCTGTTTAATGAGGCCATATTAGCTGCTGCCAGAGAGTGGGGGTAACACTCACAACAGTATTTAAGCCTTAACCATACTGGGGTCCTACGTTATCATATTTTAGATACAAAAAGCGAATGTTTGGGTCAATGCTGATCAACCTAGAAATGGATCTATTTTTGAGTGTTTATCAACACGTCAAAAAACTTTTTAGATGGAAATCTTGACGCTGTATTAGTAATAAGGTTGAGATAAGTCACATGAGGTTAAATACTATGTTTAAGCGTAATATGACTGGTTTCTGGAACTCATTAAATAGGCATTAACATTCAAAGTGTTCCTCTAGCTTGACAACAGACCAGCTGTGCGAGTTTTATAAGGAAATAATGCAAAAACGATAAGGGTTAGAAGCTGTCTCCAGATCAGCAATTTACATATGTTTTTGTTAAAAACAAATACAGTAAACTCGTAAATATTCAGGAGACCTTGCTGTGTCGCCCGAAAGGGTTAATAACATGTTCTGCCTGTTGGACGGCAATTGCGCACACGGCTGTGACGGCATAACCATAGAGCACCTGAAATGGGGTAACTCGGATATTTTAAGACGACACCTGTCTTCTAAGTATACTTTTATGATCAACAGGAACATTGTACCTGAAGTCTTGAAAATGGGTGAAATAGTCCCATTTCTTAAAAAACCTCATGTTGACCCAAATATTCCTGACAACTATCGGCCGGTCACTTTGAGTTCTATTCATGCCAAACTAATCGAGTTGTGTTTCCTACCTAATGACAATGTGTGTGATGTGCAGTTCCGCTACAGACAAAAGAGAGGTACAGCTTTTGGGTGTTCATATTTGATGATATATGATGTACTCAGATACTTTAATTCTTTGGGTTCTCCCATCTCTGTCCTGCAGTCTAGACAGGACAAAATGTTTCGACAGCATTTGGCACCATGGTCTTTTCTTTAAGCTGTGGGACCGCAATCCTTCAAATCATTGGACTTTTTTATTTACCTGGTACAGAAACATGAGGGCTTCGATTAAATGGAAAAACAATAGGAGTTTTTCTTTTCCTGTTACTGTCAGCAGCAGGCAAAGCAGTTTACTGTCTCCAGAATTATTTAACAATTGTTATTGATGAGCCGCTCTGTAAACTGAGATATTCTTCGGCTGGTTTAAATATTGGATGCGCTATTCATAACTACTTTGGGTACGCTGATGATGCAGTTTTATTTGCATACACGGCCCCTCAGTTGAAGTCTCTTGTTGACATATGTTACTCCTGTGCACGTACATGGCGTTTTGCCTTCAATTTAAAAAAAAGGTCAATGTGTATGATTGCCGGTCAGGTAGACTATATTAAGGAGCCAGAATGGCACTTAGATGACACTGATCTTTGTAACATGACAAAAATTAAAACTAGGGCATTATTTTCAGATGGGATCTGGATTCAGCCATCCATGTAACTTCAAGAATATCAAAACCAAAGCAATTCATGTTTCGACTCAGCGGTGTGGGGATAAGTTATCCTGGCCTCATGGCCCCTGTTTAAGCTCATGTTTGGAAAACAGTAGGGGTTGCCTTTCTTAAATTATGGACTGGATTCCATTCATTTAAAGTTATCTTCCATCAGACAGCTTGAATTTTCTCAGGAAGCTACCGTTAAAAGTCTTAACTTATGGACTGGATTCCATTCATTTAAAGTTATCTTCCATCAGACAGCTTGAATTATCTCAGGAAGCTACCATTAAAAGTCTAGAGCTCAGCGTGTTCGACTTTACATTTGGCTAGGCAAGTGTGCCGAAGGTAGTGGGTTCAAATCCCATACAGGTCGACAAAAATTCATTGTATTTTTCAATGGTTTTTGGTAAGCGCTGCCATCATTCTGCCTTGCTATCTGTGTTAGACATTCAAAACGTGAGCAATGTCATAAGACATGATACTTTGTCACTGGGCAAAAGAGTTCTTGCCATTGGTTTTCCTGTCAGAGACCTTTTTGTAATCTTTTTCTCCAAAGCAGTGATTACTGGGGAAGCTGTTCATGGTACCCTGGTTCACAGAATTGCACACTACGGGCTGTCCCCTTTAGACCTTTTTCCCTTCTCCCAACACTCTTTAAGTTTGTAGTGGTGTTGATCAGTTGATCCATATTTGTATATACACTTTCATATCTGAAGTTTTTTTAATTTGGTGAAGTTATAATTATATTGGTTTATATGTGTCTTACTTGTTCTCATTATATTGAGATGCCCCTGTGAAATAGCTTTGCACCCCTCCTTCTTACTTTTTGTAAAACATGAGAAATACAAGTTTTATTGGCTCCATAAACTCTGTCTGGCAGTCTGGTATCATGAGATTACTGGGGTAAATATGCACAAGTTCAGTGACCTCCTATGTAATAGGTCCTACACACAGACACTATGGCCAATCTGTACTGGTTGCAAGTTTATTGCCCTGAGTCAAAGGGGCTTTGACATCACTTCCTTTTGGCATATTGCCCTACAGTTTACATCATGTCCGGTAGGTTGCCGGACCTTATTAAAGTGTCCCTATATAAACGACAGACCAAGCTTGCCAAGGGAGTGATAGAACAGTTGTACAGTAGTAGAGTTGAGTTGGCTCTGTGGAAATTGACATTGGAACAGTATTGAGACTGCATTGCAGAATGTTCACATATTTTAACTAGATACTGCACTGTATATATATATATGAGAATATTTACCCCCTTCCCTCCCTTCTGCTTATATGCAAGGAGTATATGCTTACCCTAAATAAATCATTGGGACTGTCATTGCACAGCTTTAATATCTGGATTTATCAATGTGAGAAAAGTGTGTGTGCTACACAATACAGAGTTGCATGAGAGTAGTGTCAGGAGTTTACTGATCAAGAGTACATCAAAAATGCCAGAGTGCAAGGGCGTTTGACTGGTGTAACAGGAGTGGGATTCAGTTTATTTTACTTCTGCCTGGAATACCGGATTGCTGGACTTTACAAATTTGGAATCTACACTTTTACTTTACACTGCAATTACACATAAGCGGATTTACCTGTGTTTCCCTTTTTTTGGAACCCATTTGTTGTGAATACTCTTCACCATGTGTCTAATTGTGTTTGAATGCAGTTTATGTTTTGCCATTTTACATGCAAAATCTGTAGAACACCACTGCCCAGGAAAGACACACACTAAGCCAATGGACAAGGCTACTAGCTATCGACTGTGTGCTTACAAAGAAGCTGTTTGTCGCTTGATCAAAAGAGGTGGAAAAGTCAAGTTTGTGCAGTGCTGATGTTAGCAAGTTTGTTCTTCAACACAGATAAGATACCTGAAGTGGTGAGGAATACTTCAATACCTATTTGATTACTTGGGATTTTTACCTTGTTTCTACACTTTGGTTTATTACTTGCATTACTAATTACAATCAAAATGCCTCCAAGGAAAAATTCAAGCAGGGAAAAGGCACCTGCATAACTGCATCCAGATGATGATGAGCACCAAGAGGATATAATCCAATTGCAGAGGGAGCTTGATGCTGCATTTTCAAGTGCACATAATGCAGAAACACATGCTAAACAGGCTGAAAAAGAAAGACAAGAGGACCTGGAGATAGCAAGACAGAAAATAGCTCAGTTACAGAAAGAAAAAGGGATTATGATACGGGACACCAAAGAAGCACTGTATACTGCTGAACAGCCCAAACAGAAGGCAGCTGCAGCAGATCAATTTTTGGCTGAAGCAAGGAGCCATGGAGGGCCATCAATACAGCAACTAGGGCCAGGAGCAAGCACTACAGGTTTTGAGTCTATAAGCCAGCCCCAAGTGTTTACAAGTTCTCAGTACACTCCAAGGCCAAACTTACGGCCAGCAGGGAAGGCTACTCTGCTTCATACACTAGGCCCCCACTATACACCAAGGCCAGGAATGCAACCAGAACTTATGACACTAGGTCAAGATTATGCTGTGAGGCCTCCAAGACTGCAGTCTTGCCCAACAATCTTGTCTGGTGCTATGGGGTGCACTTTAATATCAGCGAGGCATATCCAACATATACCTCTCCCTCAGCAGGAACTTTATGATGGTAAACACTCATGGGAGATCTTTATACAGCCATTTGAAAGCCTTGCAAGAACTTGTGGCTGGACTGAGCAAGAAAAGTTGCTGAGAATTTGCAACAGTTTATGTGAAGATGCCGCTGAAAATGTTTTTTCCCATCTGCCATCTGACATTGTCGGTGATTACATTCTTCTGGTAAATGCATTGGAAAGCAGGTTAAAAGAACGTCAGGCATTAACATCTTACTTAGCCCAGCTCAAAGCCAGAAAGGTGTAGACTAAGGAAAAGGTGTCTGAGTACATTGCAGATATTTGCAAGTTAGTCATAAAGGGTTACCCAACTGCAGATGGGGCAACTCAAGAGACTATTGCACTACGCCATTTCCTGAAGGGCTCAACTGATGAGCAAACAATTATTGCAGTTGGCATGGCTGATCCAAAAACTGTGGATGCTGCACGCACTGCATATGAGACCTACACAAGCCTCAAGATGGATGTTGGTCACCATCATCCTCATGCTAAGGTTGCACAGGCCCCAAAGGAGAATGGTAAAAATGAAATATCTGCGGGCGCTGTAAGTGCTACCTCTGAATGGGTGACAAAGAAAGAACTGAAACAGCTGGGGGATGATATTTCCACCAATGTTGAAAATAAGTTTAAGCATCTTGAGTCTCTGATCCTAGACAGTAGAAAAGTTGAAACAAGTAATGCCCACAAGCAAATCGTCAGTCCTGACGTGTTGATAAGTGCAACATAAAAGGTTTTAACTGCCATGAGAAAGGACATTACTAGCGTGAGTGCCCTTTGTTACAACCAGTTGAGGGCACTGAAAAATACTACTGAGATGGGAAACCAATCTGAACCAGCCCTATCAGCCAAGGTTTGGTCCAGGCAAAAGTAGACAATTTGGCCGATACCATTCCAAAAGCTCGGTCTGCAGGCACTTCAATCTTCCTGCCAGTGACTATAAATGGTGTTGAAGTGAAACTACTGGTAGACACAGGGGCTCAGATTACTGTTGTGTCAAGAAAACTTTATGACAGCACTCAAAAGATCAAGAGACCTCATCTGAAGCAGCCAGCCACTCCAATTAAGATAGAACTGGCAGATTGTTGGTTGCTTGTTGTAGATGGAGTGGCACAACTGTTAATGGAAGTTAGTGGTAACAGTTCCAGGTGGGACACACTGGTAGGCCCTGTCGGAGGGGATGGCCTACTTGGGATGGACTTTCTCTATGCTCATGACTCGTCTTAAGTGCGAATGGCAGCTTGCAGCTTGGTGGAGTACCTGTCATGAGAGAGCTGTATGGTGCTTCGCTAGGAACCCGCATTGTGAGTCTGACTAGGGATGTGACTGTGCCAGCTGATAGTGAATGGATTACATGTGGTACCTCTGACATAAAGTCGCTGGAGACGAAGTGTGGCAGAGTAGAGCCATTACCAAATGGACTCAACGTCCCAGATATATTAGTAGGTAGTACAATGGTTGATACCAGTTGTAATGACTCTGATATTCCGCTGAGGCTTATGAATGTTTGTTCGGAAGATATAGAACTTTGGAAGGGGATGAAGGTTGCACTTCTGAATGAAGTCATAGACATTGTGTCCTAAGCAGAAAAAGAAAATGAGGGGAGTAATTTTTGTGAAAGTGCACTTTCTGTGTGTCGCATTCATGCTGCCAGTGGAATTGTTGATTGTGTGTCAACGTGTCCAGTTATAGACAAAAGCAAATGGCACACATCATTAAATGAACCGCATGAAGCAAGTACCTTGAATCTCAATGAGAAACAATGCTCAGAGCTGGCTTGCTTGCTTGACAAGCATAAGGACCTTTTCTCAAGAGGGCAAGAGGACTTGGGACATACCACAGTACTGTCACATTCGATTGACACAGGGGGTGCTCAGCCTATCAAACAGCCCCCAAGGAGGCCACCACAAAAATTGTCACAAGAGGAAGGGAAAATTTTACAACAGCAATTGGGAGCTGGAATTATGAAAGAAAGTACTTCTTTGTGGGCCTCATCAATGGTGTATGTGCACAAGACCAGAGTTTGCAGCCTTGTGTCGATTACCATAAATTGAATGATGTGATGAAAATGGACGCGTGCCCCCCTTCCTCGTATAGATGATTGCCTAGACTGTTTAAGTGGGTCACAGCTGTTTTTTTGCCTCAATGTGGTCGCAGGTTACTATCAAATAGAGGTCAATGAGGCTGATCAACCCCAAAAACCACATTCTGTATCAGAGAAGGCTTGTTTCAGTATCGTATGATGCCATTTGGATTATGTAATGCACCCAGCACCTTCGAATGATGCATGGAACTTGTATTACGTGGACTACAGTGGAGAACCTTAATCATTTATCTCGATGATGTAATAACTTATAGTTGTTTCGCAACTCACCTGCAAAGACTGGATGAAGTTTTGACCCGATTAGGTAAAGCTGGGTTTAAGTTCAAGCCTAGTAAATGCCAATTCTTGTGGAAAGAGGTGGTTTTCCTTGGGCGCAAAGTGACATGTGAAGGCCTGAAGGCCTGAAGCTTGACCCAGAAAAGTGCAAGGTTGTAAAGAACTGGCCCATACCGAAAAACAGTAACTGATGTGTGATCATTCCTGGGATTATTTTCTTATTATCTCCTCTTTGTGAAGCATTTTGCTACAATCAGCATACCCCTAATGAAGCTCTTGAAAAAGGGCAGAGTGTTTGAATGGACATCCATGTGTAGCAATTTGTTTGAAACTCAAAAGTTCGCAGTGTGCTTGGCCTTGGGCTAAAAGCATCAAGGTATAGAGCCTGAAGGACCACCGTGGCAGTTTTTCTGGGTTTTTTTCAGAACTTTTAAAACTTCCTAAAGAATGTTTAAAGTATGTGGACTCGAAAAAAAAAGCTCTTTTGATTTTAGAGAATACAGGTTAATCTTATTACCCACAAACATGCAGTTTGACAGATTAAAAAGTGTCTCAAAGTGTTAATATTTCAAGGCAAGAAGGATAATTTCACTTCAACAAAATGGCGGGGACAACCTGTGGAACATCACTGAAGACGAAAAACTATACGTTATGAATTGTATCAAGCTGCTAGTAAAACTGCGAAATAAAAATAGATGCCACGATAGTTCCCTATCATTTGTCTGCCATGAAATATTACAGTCAGTCAATTTACATATAAATATAAACTGTCATAGTGGGGTTCACCAAAGGTGCACAGTTAATAATTAGCAGCAAATCTGTTAGTGTGTGTGAACAGTTTGCATTTGTTGATAGCAACATTGATCCTTTTAATTCTCTACTAATACAAAAAGTTTTTAGTGACTTTTGAAACATGTTGACTGATTTGTGTGGGTTTCTTTTTTTAAAAAAAATTCAACTTTTCTGAAAAAATTCATGGTGTATTCACATGGTGGGAATGTATGTTAGCTCAATTTACATCAGACATGTACATTTCGTTATGCCACTATCATTTATCAGATTTTTTACAGATTTATCATTTAATGATTGATTAACATGTCAGCATGTTTCAAGTAGCGGATGGGATTGAATAATTCCAAATTTTAGTAAATAAAGAAGTAACATCAGCAGAAGTGGAAAGAACAGGTTGGGCTGAGGATGTGGACTGGCATTTGAAATATGGTAATAGTCTAAAATGACGAGATATACCAAGACATCCAGATTTAGAGTAATGATTTGAACAGCTTAAGTGATTTCGTATGGGTGAAGAGGATCACCAGAGTTAGCAAGACAGTTTATATCGAGGGTAAATTTAGATCAAGAGGAAATGAGCCATCTCCCATTGTGCAAATAAAATGCCAAAGGAAAGCAACCATGTGCGGACAGCTTTTGCTTACAATAACGACTGACAGCAAATTGGTCTTTGAAAAACAAAGCAGAAATACAAGTACGGCTGTGTGTCATACTTAGGACAGATTGCCGAAAGAAACAATAAGATGTATCTGCAAGAGGAGTGCATTTGAAAGTTCCGTGTTACTTAGCAATACAAAATCAATTTTGTCCTGAGTGACTGCCAAATGCATGGCTTCAAGTTCATATTGAACCATTGAATTTAGCTTTTGATGTGGTATAGGCAATGTCAATGCTTCATAGAGTGCATGGCATCCAGCTAAGGGAATTACATTAACTATATGAAAAACTTTCTTGTCAGCAATAAGCACAGTATGCAAGTGTCTAGAGTGCCACTGAATATTTTTCATTGGGTCAGTCGGAAAGGTAAACCCAGCTGGAAGAAGTTTGACAATTTTCCGTAATGCAGCTTGCAATTTAGCAGGAGTGACAAGAGTGATTGGCAGTTATCCTTATTAGCATCACAAATAGCACTTTGCATAGTCTGAATGTCCTACTGTGTTAGGTGAAGAGGAAGCGAAGAATACACAGTGTGGAACAAATAATTTAATTCAGCATGAAGCTGCGCAAAAATAAGCAGGGGTTCCATAGTGAAAACTTTTGACCAGTTTTGAGAAACATAAGTATGGAGTCTTTATGTAGCATTCACAAGCTTGTTAAAATTGCATCTATTTGTTTTTTTGTTTTTTTGTTTTTGGGTTTTTTTTTGGCACTCCAGCATTTAAATCATTTTAAAGTACTTTAAATACTTGCAGCTGATCTTGCTTTAATTTCAGAAAACTTGTTTGCAGTTTCTTCAAGTCTCCTTCACTAGATGTTCCAAACAAGAATTCTAAGATGGGAGCCATAAATCCGAGTATAACACGCTTTGGTCATCCTGGTGTATTAAATCTGTTGCTACCAGTCAACAATGTAAACAATTGGGAAAGAGCATATTCAAATTGCCAATAATAATGCCAAATTTGATCAAACTCAGCTGCTGTAATTTCAGGTTTGTGGCTGGGTAAAACAGCAAAGTGTAGCTGTTCTCTTTGGATCACTTTGCTCAGTTTATGAAATGGCAATTTTTGAAAAGCAGAACTGACTGCAGTCAGTTCTGATTCAAGAGCTTGCATCTACCGCTGCTATGGAGCTATGTTGACAGCAATTGTCAACATTCAAGCTGAGTAAGTGGCAAATACATCCTTGAAGGCTTGATGGGTGTAAAATACATGTGGACATCAGCAGTCCCATATGTGGTGTGAACAAGCAGCAATGCAAGTGGTACTATAAAATTTCTGCAAAAGAGAAAATAGTAGCACTCCTAAGTACATATTCTGGCTCACATAGTCAATTTAGATTAATTGTCTATTACATAACTCATAAAACAATATCAGAAAAAAACAGTGAGAACTCATTCGTACATTTTGAAACCAAATAATTGATTCTGCAGTCCTAGTGTCAGTTCCAATTTTTTTTTCGAAAGTTAGAATTTTAATTAAAATTTAATTGGTTGTGTAATCGTATCTTTTAAAATTTTGAACGCAAGCAAAAATAATTGCAATTGTTGTAGCCCCCTCTTTCTCTTCTTTCAGGAAATATATAGTTTTGATGGTGTCTCAATTTAAGTTTGAAGCGGATAAAACAAACGAAACTATGGAGCACTTGATTAGTCTTCACTAGATCGCCACCCTAAATTACTAAAATGATAATAGTATGGGTGGTTTAAAGTAATGTAACTCAACTGTTTGAATCGTATGCTTCATAGTTTACAATTTTCCTCAATCTTGGTAGATGAATTAAGCTCTTTGAAACTTATTTTAGCCCCTAAAATGCACCATTTTGCACTTCCAATCTCAAAATTTTCGCTGGAGGGGGGAGAAGGGGGCATACCCGCAAGGCCCCACATCCCTTGAGCAAGGTTCCACAGCCTTTTGCTGCTTTTAGGTCCATTCTTTACATGATTTGCCCCCCCCCCCAACTGAATTCCTGTCTCCGCCTATGCTGGTGATGATAACACTGTCTGCCACTTGCAATTTTTGCTGTTGACGTTTACATGAAGTTATCGGTTAAATTTGTCTGCAGGGGCCAATCATCAAGTAATAGCGGGCACCTGTGCAATCGAAGTAGTCCTCAAATTCCTGACACTTTGACTGAGACACTCCGCATACGTTTGATGAAAAAATTCGCAGCAAAATGTATGGGAAGTATTCTTCAAATACTGAAATTTAATCTTTTTAGCGTAAAACGTCTGCTGCAAAAATTTAATACTTTTCCCAGTTTAACTCCTCGACATGGGTAGAATCAATGGACCTCCCTACTCACCTGTCCATGTGAATCCAGGGTCGGTGTGCCAGAGGACGGGTCGAAGGCAATGACATCATAATTAATATTCATGAGCTTGATCAAAACCTAGAAGTAAGTAATAATAAAATGATATTGCTGTGGCTCTCTCCCTATGCGCCGCGGTCCTGTGTGACACAGGTGGCCCAGGAAAAAGGAAAGAAAAGAAAAGAAAAATAGATGAGGTGGAGGAAACTATGTTTATCCTAATCAGCACGTGCTGCCATGTTTTCAAGGACCAGAGCCGAGGCAAAGGGTCAACCACACACTCTATCACAGCTGTGGTGGGCTCCTGGCCCTTGGCTTTTCTAGTACCTTGTACGTTTTTAAGGTACCCTTTTCCCTGACTTCTCTTTTCCAGTCTCCCTTCCAGCCCTCTGTAACAGTCCTATCTGTATAAACTTTCCAGTCATCAACCTCATCACATCCTTTCATTTCGTGCTCTCTGCCAACTTATTTATATCTTTGAACCATCTTGTTTGTTCCTTGACTACTTCATTGTAAAACTTCCTGCACCGCCTGTCTTCATTTACTGCTTGTAAATACCCCAAGTGCTTAAGCTTTGCTTTGCCAGTTCTGTCTGTAATTTTATTCCATCCTAACTCTGCCAGGACTGCTTCCGTGCTGCACATGGTGGTGCTCCCAGTATCCATATCCCCATCTCATTCTGTGCTTTCTCCATTCCCTGGATATCTCCCTCACTTATTGAAATCACATCTAAGCCATATATCATCCCTGGTATTGCAACTCTATCCCATCATACCATTGCTGTGTATGCTCTGTTGAAAGTGTTCCGTGCAGTAGCTTTAATCATTCCTTTTGTACGATTAACTTTCTGTCTAATCTTCTCCTCCTGATACCTGAACATGCCTTTACCCGTTGCTTTTATCTTAATACCTAGGTATTCATACTCATCAACCTCCCCAATTTCAATTAACTGTTCCTTTCCTTCTGGAATTCGGAACTGCCCAATTCTCCATTTTTAATTCCCATCTGGTTTCTTCCCAAGAGTCATCACTTTACTCTTATCCTCACTAAATACTCAGCATCTCTTGCAGTTGTTTCTGGGACTCTGCCATCAGTAC
Source organism: Hermodice carunculata (assembly GCA_964020975.1). Lineage (NCBI taxonomy): Eukaryota > Metazoa > Annelida > Polychaeta > Eunicida > Amphinomidae > Hermodice > Hermodice carunculata. The sequence goes on along the minus strand of OZ026623.1, from coordinate 51,437,719 downwards.
AATGTCATCTGCGAAAAAAAACAAAAAAACAAAAGACCTGGGATTTTCAGGTCGCCTACCTCTATTACCTTATTACACTCCATTAACTGGTCCCCCAACTCCTTAATATACAGGGCACACAAACTCGGGGAGAGCCCACATCCCTGCTTTAGACCTATATCCAGGCGTGCATTCCCTACTTCTACCTTTCCAAATGAGAGTGTACAGTCTACATCTTTATACAATGCTCTCAGAATTTCTAGAAAGTTTCTATTCTACTTAGTCTCCTGTACATTATCCTACTGAATATTTTTCCCATATTTGATGAAATGGCAATGCTCCTAGACTGATCCAATTGGCCTCTTGAGCCCTTCTTTGGAAAATATGAAATCCTGAGCTTATTCCATTCCTTTGGTACTTGTTTTTTCTCAATAACCCTATTGAATAGCAACTGTAAACTATCATCAATTTCCTCTGGCCCTCTCCTGATAAATTCCAACAGCATATCATCTGGTGCTGGAGCTTTGCGTAATCGCATCTGCTCAATTGCTATTTCAACTTCTATACTTCTGACTCTGCCACATATCTCTGGATCCCATTGATCCTGTGTGTATTCTGCTTGACATCCTGGTACTGTTCCCTGACCCCAGTGCGCATTATTAACTTCTTGCCAATGCTCCCTTAAAGCTTCATGCATTTCTTCTTTGTTATCTGTTCTTTTGCCTCTGTGTATGACTTCCTGTGCTTTATTCTATTTACGCCATTACCTGTTTCCAAAAGATGGCTGACCCTTCTCCCCCATTCTCCATTGTTTTCTTTGTCATATTTTTCATTATTACTGGCTCTCCTTTCTGCTTTCATCTCTGCTACAATCCTTCTGCATTCCATATACTGTCTCTGCTTCTTCTGTCACACCTTCGGGGTATTTGCTTTTCCTGGCTAATCTCCATGCTCTATGTTTAGACCTCTTTCTTTTTATGGCTCCTTTCAGCTCTGGATCTGTTCCATACCCTAGACTTGCCTACCGGGACTTTCTTTGTACCTATCTTTTCCTGTGCTACCTTAAGAATCCTTCTGATTAGATCCCCATTTTTTCCTGCACTTCCCCTTCATTCTCCCATCTATTTTTCCATTCCTGCAATTTCAATTTTAGGTTTTCTTAATACTCTGTCCAGTCTGTTTCCTCCTTTATATTCCACACCCATTTACCCCTACCCCCCTCTGCTTCTTCTTTGACACTGTATGTTAACTGAGACTATCATCCAGTTATGGTTACTGTATATATCCAATCTACCTTCCCCATCTATTTCGCATCCTTGTATTATTTGAAATACCTTGCTGTCTATTAGAATATAATCAATTATTGTCCGCCTTGCTCCAGATGCCCATGTCCACTTTCCTTTGCATTGTACATCCCTATTAACTATCCCCAAACCAAATTCCCTTGTGAAGTTCAGTAACTTGGTTCCATTTCCATTGATTCCACTATCCCCTACCTCAATACCACTCATTCCATTTCCTATGTGTCCATTAAAATCTCCAGCTATCATAATCTGGTAGCCCTGCTGCTGAATATCACTAATCATCATTCTCATCCTATCATAAATCTGGTCATTGCATTCATTAGGTAATCCCTAGCGACCCACATACACTACACCTATCACTACTTTATTTCCATTTGACTCTATTCCTATCCATTGTATCTCATTTTTGATCTCACTATCATCTTCCCATCCGTTCTTCCAGATTTCATGCTACTCCTCCTCCCTTTTTTGCTCACTCTCTCTTCCTTTACCTGTCATATCATATCATGCGGGGTCTGTCACTATTCCTATCTCTTCTTTTCTAATATGTGTCTCTACTAGAGCTATAATATCCATCTTTTCGCCTTCAGCTACCTCTTCTATTTCTGCTATCTTCCCTTTCAATCCTCTACAATTGACATATCCTATTTAGATGTTGTTTTTCTTTCTCTCGCTCCTTCTTGTTCTACTGCTACTTCCTGTTTGTCTGTGGTTCTTAACATGTTCCCATTCTGACCTGGTAGTTGCTGGGGTTCCTAGTTTTATCTGCTGCTGCACCCACTCACTGTAAACCTGTCCTAACCTATCACCCTTCTGACTTGGGTGCAACCCATCCCCAGCAAACATCTCCCTCCTTCCTACAAAATGTTCCCACACATCTCTAAAAGCTATTCCCCCTGTCTACATAACTTCTCTAACCTCCTATTAATGCCACAAATCCTGCTCACTTCCCACCCACTCATCCTAAGCCTTGGTAATATCCCCATTACTAAAGCACCACAGTCTTACTGCCTTAACCTCCCCACAAGCTTCCCATACCTGCCGAGCACTGTCTCTGTCCCTATTCTTGGTAAAATAATAACACGGCGAGTCTTTTCAGACTGGGTGATGACCAAACAACTGTCACAGAATTGAAATAGACGCATTTATCATGGAGTGCCCAGAATTAGGGGCCTGTCCAAAATTAGGGGCCCTTCTCCAGCAACTTTTTAATGCAAAGGCCTTAGATCTGCATGTCTTTACAAAATGCTCAGATTCTCTCCGCAGTTCTGCTACATTTGAAGCGTGTGGCCAATTGCAGAGGGTTGCTGACCTTCACTATTAGGGGACGTGCCCAGAAATGTCGCTCCGTAGTCTGGCCACAAGGACAATACGTATAATATAGTTGATTGACAGGGGCGTGGCTCATGAGATGCGTGGAAAAATAAACAAGTTATCAGATTGGTTGTGGCCCAATAGTTGATGTGTCCGAGCATTTGTTTCCGTGAGATAGCTAGGCTCGGCTTGAGATAGGCTCAGCTGAACCTCGGCCGTCCCACGTGAACAAATGCCCTGGTTAACCAACAATTGGACCTCGCCAATCCAATAACCTATTCATAGAAGGCTTAAAAGTACAGTATCCCAGTAAGATAATAAGAGGAACAAGGTTACAAACAGCAAGTCTTGCATTAATACAATAGGCATCAACCTAGGTAAGTGGTTAGAATGTTTTCAAGTTATGAATACAGTTGGACACATGTCAGCAGGAGTAATACTAAAATTGAACAGACGAGGGCTTACAAGGCCTTTTTCCCATAACAGCGTGCCTGTGATAGTGTTCGTCGTGCAATTAATAACTGTTTCAGATACACCATTGGGAAACACGGTTGCCACTGCATAAACCTCCCCTGTACATCACGATGAGTGAAATTGCGAAATATTGGGTTTCCGAAATACATACTGAGTAGACCAGTTTAAAAAACAAATGTGAGGCACACATTCGAACAATGATCATAGGGAGATATCCTTATTTGAGTAAATAATGTAAAAAGGCTTTCGCTAAAAGCATGTGCTGCTTTACCCAGCACATGTTGAGATAAACTTCGATAGCTCCGAAAATGAGACCACAAATAACGTTATGGTCACGCCTTCTGCTTTTCTATGTCAAGCAATCTTTTCCATGTAAAATTCTTTGCAATTTAGGTGTATACCACAGGTCATTAGAATTGCGCGGTAAAAATTGATAATTTCAGTCAACCATGAAAGGCCTTTTCCGATAAAAGGAAGTTCAGCATTTCAATAAGTGGTGAACTGTCACATCAAAATTTTGTCCCGTTGACATCGAAGTATACCGTTTTCCCCGTGAATTTTAAAAGTCCTTTCTTTGCCATGATTCGTGAAAGGGGCCCTCCCGCAGCTCACTCTGTCCTCTTTAGCATAGTCTTTCTGGGTGTCTTTGGAAAACTGTTTTCTTTTCCACCATTACATGTGCAGGGACCGCTCTGATCATTAGACAATTAGCCAAATGACAGATGTTCATGTTTCTTGAATTTGACTGAAAAATATGGAAATAGCTTATATTTTAAAATGAATGATGAAGGAGCCATATACAAATTTCTGTCAATTTTGTCTGTATTTCCAGGTTTGGCGACCAACTTTTTATATCTGGTCCTGTATCTGGGTCCAGCATCGTTTGTTAATGAATAGGTCTCCAAATGTATTCTTATAAGTTTTATTATTATTATTATTATTATTATTATTATTATTATTATTATTATTATTATTATTATTATTATTATTATTATTATTATTATTATTATTATTATTATTATTATTATTTTACGAAAATCACAAAAGTATGTTATGTATCATCAAAACGGCACACTCTGGTGCTTTTAGTCCAGATCACTCAACAAGAAGTACCTGTATGTAATACCAGACCCCTTTATCAAACATGGCAAACGTGGTCTAAAGCATCCGGAAAAAAATCTTGTTGGTCCATAGACGGTCTTCTTTTTATAAGAGAACTAAACAGCTGGGGAGTCAACCACAGAGCGGGTCATGTTTTGCAGATTCATGACAACGAGGGTCTGGACGTGTATACTTAATCCGTCATATAGTTCAATGACTTTCTGTGCCAGTGTGACGTTTCACAATTAGTCCCTGATTTGTGACTTCCATTTCTACTGTTTCAGGTACAAGTTTGTTTAAATGACAGTCTGAGCATGAACCTACAATCAGATAGTGGGTCCATGGTCTGAACCAGTGGTGACGTTTAGATCGGACTTTGTTTTTCAACGTGTATAGATTTACATACCATACATGTTTTCACTTTATTGCACTTGTGTACGCTACGTTGCATGGTCATGGCGGCTCAAGCAGTATCAAAAGGCTTCCCAGGAATTGTAAGAAAGGCACCAAGTGTGTGTCCTATATATTTGTTAGCTGTTGCGCCAATACGCGGAATAGACTGTTTTGTGTCTGTCCTCCAGTCGGAGTTTGTGTGTGTGTGCGTGTTTTTTTGGGGGGGGGGGAGGGGGATTGTCTCTCTCTTTACCAATATTCTGCAGTCAAGTTCCATTGCCCTGTGTGATCAAACCTTCATTTCTCCCGTACATTGCTGTCCAGATAGCCCATACGACCGAAACTCGGAAACTAGTTGGACATTAGTAGACAATTTAATACCTGGTCATTTTACTGCGTACTGCCGGCTTGACCTGAGTATAAGTTACCCGTCCTTGCTACCCAAGCTTACACGTCCCAGGTGGGTTGCAGGACAGTAGGACTGCTTCAAAATTTTCACGAAAAAGAGCGAGAAAGGGTGCATATTGCGAAATAGAGCAAAACGAAACGAGAAACGTCAACGCATTTCGGACCATTCATTTTCACCCACTGTAAGAACCAAGAAGAATGTACTTTTGCACTTCTCTTATGTCTACATTTACCAAAAGCATATTCCTGCTTGATTATTGTTAAAAAAAAAACGTACAGTAAACTTAATGTAAATTATGATGCAATTTATATCCTGATCTCGATCGTAGTATCTTGCCCCACCACTTTTATGCCCATGTACCTGCTTGAATGTTTATCAAACACTGGAGTCGCCTATCCATAATTTCGCTCATACCTAAGCTTTTGGCACTTATGACATGTCAGCTATTTATATTTCACCAGTGACACACATTTATAAGTCGGGTTGCCTAAGAATGACATTTCAATGAATTGCATGGCAGAGCGAGAAAACAGAAAAGTAACATAGCAACGTTAGTTTTGAGTAGATTTATCCGAGCCACATAATATGCATAAACATGTAGAACTACAGGTAGTGTAGTGGCAGAGGGTGTGTCTTTGAAACAGAAGGTAGTGAGTTCGAATCTAGTGGTTGTCCCTTTTTTTCCATTATAGGGCCTATGTCAAGATGATATATATATATATATATATATATATATATATATATATATATATATATATATATATATATATATATATATATATATATATATATATATATATATATATGGACAGCTGATTTTAACTGAAGCCAAAATGTTAACATCGAGAAACTTAACGTGCAAAGATAATTTAGCATATATAATTTTGGGGGACCCACAAGTCTAACTTTGGTTTTTTTAATCCATCGTCACAGTTAAACTAAGTTTATTTATCTGTTATTGTTGACTAGTTATACAAAATTTAGCGTCTCATGGCAGATCTATAAACTCGTTTTATTATTTATTTATTTATTTATTTATTCATTCATTCATTCATTCATTCATTCATTCATTCATTTATTTATTTATTTATTTATTTATTTATTTATTTATTTATTTATTTATTTGTTCGTTCGATCGTTCGTCCGTTCATTTATTTATTTTGTTTCTTTGTATTGAATGACGGTTCCCCAATTTTTGTTTTAATAAAATTAAAAGTGCTGATATCGATTGGTACTCACATTTTTTTCGGGAATGACAGGCCTTCAATTTTTATCCCGTATTGTAGCTCTATGTTAAACAAAACTTAACTTCATTTTGCATTAAATTACTTCGTGATATATGATGCTTTGGAGCAGAATTACCAGAAGTTATATTTCTCAATGTCTTTTCTTGCACTTTAAAGCAAAAGCATGTTTAAAATAATGTTAAGTGTCCAATGAAACTCATTCCTTATAATGACATGGTTTCCTATTATCATTATTATTGCACCGAGGCAGGCAAGATACTTACCCAGTCTTGAATTCAACACAGAAAGAATTTTAAGAGCCAGGTATGGTTAATATGTGTATCACAAAATTTGCAAAACTCAGTTGCTAGGAATGTGGCGGCATGTACAGCGTGTCTGACAGCATTAGTGAACACGTGAATTGGACCCGACAGGTCCCAATACTTGCTGTAATTGCAGGATGAGATGCTCAAAATATTCGATTTGACGTTACCAACACCCCACAAGACTAGGTAGCTTTAGGTCAAACCAGGGGAAATTTTTCCACATCAAAACTACTAAAGTGACTAAAAAAGATAACAATTTTTCAATCATTAAATTAAGTTTTCTTTTTGTTTTGTTGTTGTTGTTTTTTAGAATATATCAAAATAAATTAAAATTGCTGTAGTGATTAATATGCAAAGATCAACACGTGTGCAAGATTTGATTTTTTAATCGACACGTAAATTTTCATTCCTCTTATATCTGACATTTTATTCTCCGTGTATATTATGGTATGTTGATTTATGTACTTCAATGTGTTTTATCAATTTGGGGGTTTAACAGAAATATAAATGCGACACAAGGTCATATCAAGTTGATCGTAAAATGCATTAAAGCATACTCTGTATAATACTACATATTCCAATAAGACTGATAACGTTTCAATATAAGCTCAAAGCTACAGGTATGAATACGTCATGGCACATGTATACATGTTTTTATTTATAAAATTGACTGTCTTGTTACGTTCAAAGACTTTTAACCCGTCCATACAGCAGAGCATCTGTTGTTTATACTGCGAGTCAGAGCGTCGGTGTGGACAGTTTCTTTCTTTCTTTCTTTCTTTTTTTCAGCTGCTCAATAAGACTTGTATTATTAAAGTATATTATATTAGAATGAAGTGAGACACATGGATTCGATCCCGTCGCCTTTCGAATGTAAGCAATCCACTGTAACCATCATGACACATAGGTTCTTGACACTTTCGGTCAGTTGGCAGACAATTGGGCGTGGTGCTATAATCGCTGCTGTACCATGGAGGTGAGAAGAACATTTCTTACCATGAAAATTCAGTTAATATTGATAACAACATAGTTACACATCCGTTTTTCAACACTCTAAGTTTATTAGGATTTAAAGAGAATATGCGATGCAAGATTAATATCAATACTTATACTACTACTAGTACTACTACTACTACTGATGATGATGATGATGATGATGATGATGATGATGATGATGATGATGATAATAATAATAGTGCTGAATATATGATGATAATAATAATTTTCCACTGCCCTCCAAATTTTGCTGGTCTCAACTGCATGAATGGTATGCGGCTTGCAACAAGTCTCTCTTCCAGTTCTGTTATTCCTGTTAATACAGGGGGTAACTTCGGAAACGACATTCCATTCACAACTGCAAATGTGGTCACCTCCTTTGAGAGACCACAGTTGTCAGGTCTTTCTGTAGTACTTTTCATGTTATTTATGCCTCCTTTGAGGGACCACCTGCTTTCTGTGACCACCTTTTGGGGGGCACTAGGGGTGGTCTCTCAAAGGAGGGACTACTGCATTTGCAAAATGAGAATGCTTGCATTAGTGCAATATCCAATCACACGAAAATTGCTGCTAATTAAGCATGTGGAGCCCCAAGCAAGCATCCAGTCACATTATCTTGAAAAATCAATGTGAAAACACTGTTATCAAATTGCAATTGACGTGGAACTTCAGACGGAAACAAAAAATGTACATTGGATTTCCTTGGAATGTATGAATGCAACAGATCTCCAGCAAGCAATACCTGGTCCATGTGGGTTTGCTGCCATGATGTGAACAGTGTTGTTTCTGCCATTAATATTGCAACACTGCAAATAGGAGCACACTGTTTACCAGCATTTGTCATTTTGCTATCTCCTTGGTGAAAAGTCCCTGGAAGACATGTGTGTAGGACAAGTTTGTGGACCTGGATTTTCTTCTACATCATTTGCCATTTTGAGCAAAAGGACACAATAACTCATTCATACAATGTACACTGTATTTCTTTTTTTGTACCAACAATCTGGTAATAACTTGTTATTAATCAGTTACAACCAACGTAACTTTTTTCAAAGCTTTGGTGCTGGAAAATTTAATATGTGGAAACCTGATCAAGGCACTGCCCATGGCAAATTATCACTCTTCCCTTGGATATGTGTAGTAAGAGAGTTATTGAATAACATGGCGCATTGATCATGGCTAGATGCTGGCATTGATTTGGAAAACTTTGGCAATGCAAAGTCTAACATTTGGAGTGAATAAGCTATCTGGCACATGAGATCAAGGCAGACTGTGGCACTTTTTTTGGCAATATGTGGCAATACATAGATATTCTATGATAATATACTAAAAAAATGTGACCCACAAAACATGGATTGGCAGTGGTACAATTTTGGCAATGTATTGCAATAAAAACAGATGCTGCATAGTGTTACTATTTGGCAAAAGTACAATTATTGTTGCCAAACGTCACACGTGGTCAGCGGTCAGTAAAAATGAAGTTTTTGCGGTCAGCGGTCAGCGGTCAGTCAAAATCAAGCTTTTTGCAGTCAGCGGTCAGTCAAAATCAAGCTTTTGACAGTGAACGGTCATTATACAAAACGAAAAAAATATGTGGTAACAATGCTTTAAGGGCCCTTCTAAAAATTTGCGGTCACTTCAAATGGAATCAAAGCAAGAGTTAACGATATCGGCATGCAGACGTCCGATCAATTTTCTATGCTGGAAGCGTAAATTTACCTAACTTGGAAACGGCTATAAAATCAAATATAAACCCCGGTAGTATCACTCACCGTCGGCCATATGTTCTTAAAAGGTCTTTAGGGTAATATTAGGAGGAAGTTTGTGTGTTATCATGCTTCAAAGTGTTAATATTATTGCTTTAACACCGCACGTGTTTACTCCCAACAGGTATGAATACACCATTGCGGCCAATCAGGTGCAGGTTACCGCACTAAATAGTTCTTGGTTGTCGTGTGCTGACACCTTTGGGGGCCATTTACCTGTAATTAACCCTCTGTTTCAGCTAGACTATTACATGAGCTTATCAGCTTGTTTGTGTTGTATGGTTTGACAGATATTTTTTCCATGATGAGTTTTATAAACAGAGGGCAAATCACATATTCATACGCAGTGACGTAATGCTGGCAGGCCGTGCTCGGAGCACGTGTTTCCTGGCTATGGCAGGTAAACACTGGCATAACATTTGATTCTATCTATAGACTCGCCTTTTTTATTTTGAATGTTTTCAATGAAAGGTGTCTGCACAACACCAACTGCATACTTTATTCTAAAAAGTGACGCAACAAAAGTTATACGCCTTTATGCTAATATGAGAATACACAGTAAATATAATGGTGGTTTCATCCCAACAGCGAGGATGCATCCATTACATGTTGACCTAGTTGCATGATGCATTATGGGAGTTCTTTCCTTTTTTTCCCTTCCGACCGCGTACGTATGTACGTAAACACGACAACGTGGTTTCGTGAAGGATCACAATGAAGCTTGACCATATTTTTAGGTACAAATAATGATGGAATCTGTTAATCTATATCGCCAAAGCAGCCAGTTGTCACCCTTTTACAGTGGTTTAAACCACTAGCAACCAAATTGACCGCACCGAACATCGTATTTTTTTTTGCAGTGGCAATGCCGCAAGGCCATTTCAGTGTGTGGCAGTTGTCGACTCAAGTAGTGACAAAGGAACCACTCTCAAAAGTCTTATTCCTTTAAAATTTATTACCATCTCCGTTGCCTCATCCTCTATAGAATTGCCACAACATTTGTCCCCAGAAGTGTTTGCATCAGACCTGTTTACTTCTACAATTTCTCTGTAGTTTCTACGGAATTTGAATGCAAAAAACGCTCCATGGATCAGCCATCAATTTCTACACCTACGCTTGCGAGCAAAATATTCGATATAATTTTCAAAAAATTCTATTTTTTGGGCCAGTATTTTCCATAGGAGCATGGTATTGTTCAGTCAGCCTGAGCACTGAGGTTTTAACAAGCCCCGTGCCAGGCCAGCCAGTGATGATGCTTTAGAAGTTGTTGCAACTCTTGACAGTTGAGCGGATTAGCGTTCCCTTTGAAGTCCAGTCAAACGCAGGTCCCGGTTGGCCATATTTGCATACCTGGTGTGACCGGTCACCTGCTGTATGTGGTCACTTTTACTTGGCAGAAGGGGGGACCGCATACAGCAGGTACTACTGTACATTGATCAGTGATTAGGTGCCTATTAGCGTTGTTTACCTCAGTCTTAGCCGCACTGTAGCACGGCTATTTTCACCGTAAGAGGAACGTTATGATTGGCGCAATAAGCCTCATGTGACCTACACCATGACAGGGAGGAGTACGTACACGTATTTGGGTGCAATGGGAAGGAATCACATTAACTTTGGACGACGAACCCCTCCCAAGGCATATATCCCTTTGCATCATTGGATTAGAGTCACGGTCAAGGTCGCCGAAAATTTGCGCAAAAATAGTAGTTCCCGGTAAAATTCATGCGAGCAATGTGTGGGAAGCAAAATTAAACTCGTTTATAGATGACACGTAATTCAGAGTGAATATTTATATGGTTGTTACACTGTTTCAACAAATATTGCGAGTCTTTGTTTCACTGCTGCATAAATTATCATGTGGTCTAAATTTATTTTATTTCAAAGAAACATGGATTAGGAAACAAACTGTAAAGCTTTTATAAATCCTTCTCCATAACTACACAGCCTCACCTGATGAAACCGAAACATAATTAATCAGGAAGTACAAATGTAGAAAAAAAAGGCGAGGACAATCACTTAATCTCTACTAGATCTCTACTAAATCTCTTTGTTTTTATAATGTACCTTTCTACACTGTCAAATAACTTAGTGTTCCAATCAATGGACTTGTTTGTATCACCATACAGCAAAATGTCCCCTTTAGCAGTAATTTCTGGCTGAAAAGGTCCTAGTAATTCCGTGCGGGGTTCATTGAAAAGAGAACATTCTGTCGAAAAATGGAAAATGCTTTCCACTGAGGCTCCACAAGCACATCTTTGGGTGTCGATGTTACCGTATTGGAACAGCAAATCATTAAGAGGGCTGCAGTTCAAGCGCATCCTCGTATGGTGGACTTGGCCGAATCTATTTTTACCATAAAAGTACGGGGGGACACGTATTATGTTACCATTCAGTTTATTTTTGAATGCTTGAATTGTTTCAGAAGTTTTAATCTCTTGATCCAGGTTACGCCAGTTGCATATGGTAGCGGGGGAAAACGATTTGTTGCGCTGTTCGGACCTACAAAATATTAGAGGTGTTTCGTTACTGTGTCTTGTGTTGTGACCGGTGGCAATAGATTCTGGAACCCTATACTGTAGGTAATGTGGGGCGAAACCATTTACGATCTTGTAAAAGTGTATCAATTTGTGTTTCTCTCATCTGTCTTTCAACGGTTCCCATTGTGTTTCCTCATAAAGTAATCTGTTACTTGTGGTTTGAGTGCCACCGGTCACGACACGTGCGGCCGCTAACTGCACCTGTTCAAGCTTATTGGAGCATGCAAGGGAACAATTGTCCCAAAGAATGTCGCCGTACTCAAATAATCATGTAACAGCTGCCATACAACGGGACTATATATGCACTCGTTGCAAGATACTAAACCGGCGCCTCTTCACTTATTGGCAAAAAAAAAGAATAATATTTTTTTATCTGCACTACTTGAATGAACTATGTTCTCAACCTCTTCATATTAACACAGGCCACGATTTATATCCATAACGAATTTTTTTTAAAAATCAGGAATTGTGGTTTCCAGGCTTTTCTGACCCCCAACAACTATCCCAAAGGATAGGTCGGTGGCAAGGTCAAAAGACCCTTCCCCCAAAAAGGATGACCGTCATTTTGTTGAAGGTACGTTCTCTCTTGTATAATAATAGATTTCTTGTGTGATGGTAGCAAATAAATAAATAAATAAATAAATAAATAGATAAATTAATTAATTAATTAATTAATTGATTGATTAGTAAAGAAAATAAATAAATGAATAAATAATAGAAGCCAAAAAGGAAGAAAATAAAAACTCCTTGTGCATTCTAACGCATGCTGATTTGAACATAACCCATGTTTCTAACGTACACCGTCCTAGCCATTATGCCACATAGCTCTTAAACAATATGTTAGAGTGACTATCCGTAACGCTTGAGTGTTGTTTGCCACGCACGTGAATTCCCTTTTCCCTCAAATGCTGCCTCACCCGTCTCCCCAGTACATCCCACAGATGCTCGATGGGGCTCAAGTCTGGTGACTTAGCTGGCCACTGTAGACAAATTATCCCCTGGTCTTGGCATGATGGTAACTTGATGGCTTTCCATGTAGGGGCTGGTCAAGGCAGAAGTTTATAGGATTTCTGGGGTCTCAAGTGATCACCTGGGTCATTGATGCCACAAATAACAGGTGCAAAATGACACTGGTTTGATCCAGTGCATCTCAGATTCTTGTGCCATTTTTGAAACAGGAACTTCAATTGTGTTGCTTCATCTTATATAAACAAAATCTGTCACTTTTGTGAAATTGGCGTTACAGAACTAAGGTGAGGCCACATGACTAACTTTTGGACCAACTATTTTGGCTGTATATGGCTTACAAAAAATTCTAATCTACTTTATATTACAATATAAGTTTCTTTTTTGACGAGTATATAATCATTACCACTTTGGGATTCACTTCCACCACTCTGGTCACACGACCTTAGCCTAGTATTAGCAAATAATTGCACGGCAATATAGTCATCTTCACTATATACATGGTTTTATCAATATTGAGACCCTTATAACGGTCTGAATATTGATAAAACGATATCGGATCCGTAATCGCCATAATCATGTGTGTAATGACCACCGTTTGGACTAAACAAAGCATCGGTCTGAGAATTGATAAAACGATATCGGATCCCTAACCGCCATAATCATGTGTGTTATGACCACCGTTTGGGCTGAACAAAGGATCAGTGCTGCTTATAACAAATTTAGCGAAACAGCAACCAAATCCTGTTCTTTCCCATCAATCTTTGCAGAATGATAAATGGTGTAGTGAGATCGAGTATTCACATGCTACATGTCATGGATTAAAAGTGTGTTTTGATGATTTCTTTACCCTACAGAGAAAATGGCGCCACAATTTGTGTGAAATGCTTATATGCGAGCTCCGGACGTCACTGACCCCACAAAAATCACACATTAATAACATGAAGAATTAGACCAAAGATGCTTCATTCCCTACATACATGAGTAATTGAAAAAAAACTTCCCTTTGCCAAAACTTCAGAGCAGATCAGGTAAATATCCAAAATTTTGTGACACTAATTGACCGAGACAGACCTTGCCCAACGTAAAATTCCGGTGTACAGGCTATGTGAAGCTACACTCAAGACGTCCAGACTCGGATTCGTAAAAACGAACAGAGGATTTCACTTAATTTTACCACCCTTATCATCAGTGATCATGCTTTGATAATTTCATGTATAATTTTTCAAGGGTTATGGAAGTATATAATTCTTTCAAAGAAGAAGAAGAAGAAAAAAAACAAACAAACTTACAAACAAACTGACAACCAACCAACTCGACCCTCCCCCCTCCCCCCCCCATACCAAGGGAATGTAAATTGTTGGCCCTAAACTTGGGCCACAGTTTGGAACATGATGTGTCAAACCATGGAGGTATAATATATCTCCATGGTCAAACTCACATATTATTGTGCAAACGTTGTTAAAACGTTTGGGTAATATAACATTTATGATAAATAATAGAAAATGGAGCATTTGCAGTTTTATTGATAGGCCTGCGTATATTAACTGCGAATAGCCCTACTATAAGTTTCAAGGGCACTAATTTTCGTGACTTTTACATTTAAGACCTGTCACTGAAACTCACTAATTCACTACTAATTTTTCCATTTTATATATTCCTCATATAAATAAATGGTTAAATCTTTTTTCCATCTGGTTTTTAATTTCGCGGTTTTGCAGCATCAGTGCAATGAGGGAAAATAAGAACTCAGCGAAATTAAATGAACTCCCAGTATTTAAGAAGCAGGATTTTATTTTAAACCAAAACAATTGCTTATTAAAGCACGGAGAAACATGCCATAGCTTTATGGCTAACGTTGGGTGCACGTTGTTGCAACTTTCTACAATGGCATGACCAATCTTGAACCTATAGGCACAACGTTGTAACAACGTTGGGGAAATACCATTCCAAAAAGAACAGTAAACTGAATATTTGCTTCTCTATTGATACTTTAGAACCATTCACTGATATTAAAACCAAAAAAATATATTTTAATGTATAAATTAACATGCTATAGGTACATAACCAACGTTGCATAAACGTTGTAGGAACGTTATAATATAACATAACCAAATTCTGACCTGTGCACAACGTTGTGATAACGCCGTGTGTTAGCTGGGGGTGGTCTGGCCACAAGGACAGTACGTATTGCAGGCCCTATAGTTGATTGACAGGGGCGTGGCTCATGACATGCGCGGAAAAATAAACAAGTTATCAGATTAGTTGTGGCCCAATAGTTAATGCATCGGAGCATTTGTTTCCGTGAGATAGCTACGCTCTGATAGGCTCGGCTAAAGCCTCGGCCGTCCCACGTGAACAAATGCCCTGGATAAACCAACTATTGGACTCAAACTCAAACTCAAAACTCATTTATTTTAGCCAATCAATACAATGACGATTTCAATATTGAGAAATATGTACATAATGATAAAAAAATTGATGTGGCTAGGGGGACTCCTATTAAGACAAATACATGTCGCTCTCATAGGAGCCACCTTTAAGTCTTAAACATTTGAAACAACATAGATGGCAGTTACTTTAACAATAAATGTCGAAATAAACTTGAAGATATAATACAGTTTACACACACAACATGGGTGGGAAAATATAATTGTTAATTATTTTGACAAACATAGCAGTTATATATATTACAACTCTGTTCATAATTATTCAAAAAAGTATTTTTAATATACAAGGAAAACCGTTGTAAACTATGAGTATGTATTTTCCTTATAACATTCTTATCTGTATGATTCACTGTGACTGGAATATCATAGTTTAAACTCTGTTTTGCAAATATTTTATTGACTCTATTAATAAAAAGGTTATCATAATGTCTGTTGTTATAGTTGTTTATTTCATTTATTGGGATGAATTGAAAAGAGAGTAATCTTAAGGGTAGATCATTATGGATAAATTTATAATAGAATTTTAATTTAGCTGATGTAAAAATGTCTTGAATTTTTAAAAGTTTGAGAGCTTTCAAAATTGGTTCTGAATGGGCATTGTATTTACTACAATTTATACAGCGTACTGCTTTTTTCTGAAGTTTTTCAATTTTTGAAAGTTTAAATCCCCATAGAAGTATTCCAAAATTTATATGTGGAAGTATTAATGAGTTATACATAGTTATTTTAACTTTCAGCGGAAGTTGATGTTTAAGTTTATTTAGAATTGCGATAACTCTTGATATTTTACTTGAAATTTTGGTAACATGCTCCTTCCATGACAATTTATCCTCAATTGTAAGCCCTAGAAAGTTAAAAAATGAGACTTGGATTATTGGGATATTATTCATTTTTAAGTGTGGTTTATTAACTTTTTTATTTGAATGATGAAAGATCATAAATTTTGATTTATCAACATTTAATGATAATTCATTAACTTGAAGCCAAACACAAATTTTTTTTAAGTTCTCTGTTAATAGTTTCTGTCACACCATCTATAGATGAGTTGACATTTAGTGTAGTTGATAAGGTAGTATCATCTGCATACAGTATAAAATTAAATAAATCACTGGCATTTGATATATCATTTATATAAATAATGAACAGTAGCGGCCCCAAAATAGAGCCCTGAGGTACTCCAGTTTTGATTTCTAACAGTTCTGAGTTAACACCATCAAGATCCACATACTGTTTCCTATTATTCAAATAACTCTCAAACCATTTTAAGGCTGGACCTCGGATTCCATAATGATTTAATTTTTGTAACAAGATTTTATGATTTAGAGTATCAAACGCCTTCGAAAGATCAAGAAAAATACACAGAGGTACTCCATCATTATCAAGTTTGCTTATCAAGTCATTTACAAGTTCTATAGCGGCAAATTCCGTTGAGTGTCCTTTTCTAAACCCACATTGCCCTTTATGAAATAAATCAAATTGATCAAAGTATTCAACAATTTGATTGAATATTATTTTTTCAAAGATTTTTGATATAACAGGAAGTAAAGAAATAGGACGATAGTTTGTAAATAATCCATCATCATCTTTTTTATATAAGGGAATTACTCTAGCTATTTTAAGTTTGTCTGGAAAAATACCGTTTTTTAAACTTTGATTTATAATTTTAGTGATAGGTTGAATCAAGACAGAGCTAATTTGTTTAAAAAGTTTCATAGACATTTGATCATATCCAAAATTAGTTTTGACTTTCAAACTATTTATTACTTTGTTCACATATTCACTTGTAACTTCCTGGAATTCAAAATTATCATTTTCAATATTGTTCAAGTATTTATCAAAACTAATGTCCTCAGGTTTGTTGATATTTTTGGCCAAACCAGGTCCAATATTTATGAAAAATTCATTAAATTTATTTGCAATTATATTTTTATTATTAATAGGTGTTCCATTTAAATTGAATATTTCAGGGAAAGATTTCTTTGATTTATTTTTATTAAGTATATTATTGATAGTTGACCATGTTTTTTTCATATCATTTTTATGTTTGTTAAAAATAAAGTCATAATATCTTTTCTTTGCTAGTCTTATATTTTTCTTAAGGCTCTTATTATAGGTAGATAGATTTACTTTTAAATTATTATATTCAACACTATTAGGATTTGTTTTTCTCAAACACTTATAGAGGTTGTCTCTAAATTTTATTGAATTAAGTATACCTTGTGTGATCCATGCATTGTTTTTGTGTTTATACTTATCAAATTTTACAAGCTTCAATGGCATGTATTTTTCAAGTGCATCTTTAATTTCTTCACTCAATAAGTTATAGTTATTATTTGGATTACTGTTTATATCAAGATTTAGTTTTTCCATAATATTTGCATTTTGCAAATGCAATTTTATATTTTCAACTGATTCAATAGTTTTTGGATAACATTTCACAAATTTAGGATTTTTATCTTTATGCAGATCTGTTTCCAACAAGTAAAGTATGGCTGATGATCAGATAATTTGCGCATGAAAATACCTGATGTTGTATTAATTGATGCTTCACTATTTTTGCAAAATATATTGTCAATGAGAGTACCATTTTTCTCTGAAAACCTAGTAGGTAAAGTTATTTTAGGAAAGAAACTATGCGTAATCATTTCTTCAAAAAACTCATTAAATATTGGCTTTTCATTTATCTTAAGTAAATTTATATTAAAATCACCTAATAACATTATTTCTTTATTAACATCATCAAAAATTCCAAGCGCCTGTCTAAATTCCTCCAAAAAAACATTCAAGTTTTCACTAAGATTTCTGGGAGGTCGGTATATATTCCCAAGTAAAATACTTTTCTTTAATTCTCTGTGTGATATTTCAATAAACTGACCTTCCCATATTTCAGAAAGCTTATAGATATCATTTCTTGTATTATACTTATATTCCTCATTTAAATATATAATTAATCCACCTTTATTGCTACATTTTTTCCCTTGACTGATACACTGATAACCGTCCAATTGGCAAAGTGACAAATCATTGTGTGAGGTAATCTGGCATTCCTGGAGACAAATTGCGCTAAATACGATGCCTTGATTTTTGAATTCCTCTACCAGCAGTACAAGTTCATTAAATTTGGCTTAAATGGAATTAATATTTGTGCTCAGTACACTAAAACGCTTCTTTTCCCAAGATATTTGATTAAAATTTTCAATGTAAGGCGAATGTTTTATCATGTCCGTTACATTGGAGTCTGTATCGTTGTTATCGTCATGATGAATTTGTAAAATATTTCGAAGTGAGTTTCCTTCAAAACCACCTGTTACATAATTCAGAAAAGTTTCGTCTGTGTTAGCCATGATCGTGAGATAAACATAAATGTTTGATAAACTTTCGACATCTCTTTCCATTAAAAATACGATGGTTGTCATGATGGACATCGTCGTTGAAATTTTTGTAAAAATTAGTACATAAATGAGTTGAGACACGACAAAGCAGTGATAAGAAAATAAGAAACATACCTATTCAAACGGATAATGAGACCTCGCCAATCCTATAACCTATTCATAGAAGTCACAAAAGTACAGTATCACAGGTAGATAATAAGAGGAACGAGGTTACAAACAGCAAGTCTTGCATTAATACAACAGGCATTAACTTAGGTAAGTGGAATGTTTTCAAGTTATGAATACAGTTGGACACATGTCAGCAGGAGTAATACTAAAATTCAATAGACGAGGGCTTAAAAGGCTTTTTTCCATAACAGCCTGCCTGTGATAGTGTTCGTCGTGCAATTAATAACTGTTTCAGATACATCATTGGAAAACACAGTTGCCGCTGCAGAAACCTCCCCTGTACCTCACGATGAGTGAAATGGCGAAATAGCGAGTTTCCGGAATACATACTGGGTTAACCAGTTTAAAGAACAAATGTGAGGCACACATTCGAACAATGGTCATAGAGAGATATCCTTATTTTGAGTAAATAATGTAAAAAGGCTTTCACTAAAAGCATGTGCTGCTTTACCCAGCACATGTTGAGATAAGTTTCGATAGCTCCGAAAATGAGACCACAAATAACGTTATGATTACGCCTTTTGCTTTTCTATGTCAAACGATCTTTTCCATGTAAAATTATTTGCAATTTAGATGTATACCACAGGTCATTAGAATTGCACGGTAATATATGGGGGTTCTTTTTCCGTGCTGTGTGAAACTAAAAATAAAATAGATAATTTCAGTCAACCATGAAAGGCCTTTTCTGATGAAATGAAGTTCAGCATTTCAATAAGTAGTGAACTGTCACATCAAAATTTGTCCCGTTGACATCAAAGTATACCGTTTTCCCCGTGAATTTTAAAAGTCCTTTCTTTGCCATGATTCGTGAAAGGGACCCTCCCGCAGCACTCTGTCCTCTTTGGCATAGTCTTTCTGGATGTCTTTCGAAAACTGTTTTCTATTCCACCATTACATGTGCAGGGACCGCTCTGATCATTAGACAATTAGCCAAATGACAGATGTTCATGTTTCTTGAATTTGGCTGGAAAATATGGAAGTAGCTTATATTTTAAAATGAATGATTAAGGAGCCATATATAAATTTCTGTCAATTTTGTCTGTATTTCCAATTTTGGCTACACACTTTTTTTAGATCTGTTCCTGCATGTGGGTCCAGCATCGTGTGTTAATCAATAGGTCTCCAAATGTATTCGTATAAGTTTGTGGGGTTTTTTTGTTTTTGTTTTTTGTTCTTTTTTTACGAAAGTCACAAAAGTATGTTATGTTGTGTCACCAAAACGGCACACTCTGTTGCTTTTGGTCCAGATCACTCAACAAGAAGTACCTGTATGTAATACCAGACCCCTTCATCAAACATGGCAAAGGTGGTCTAAAGCATCCCAAGAAAATCTTGTTGGTCCAGAGACTGTCTTCTGTTTATAAGAGAACTAAATAGCTGGGCAGTCAGCCACAGAGTGGGTCGTGTTTTCCAGGTTCATGACAACGAGGATCTGGACGTGTATACTTAATCCGTCATATAGTTCAATGACTTTCTGTGCCAATGTGACATTCACAATTAGTCCTTGATTCGTGACTTCCATTTCTACTGCTTCAGGTACAAGTTTATTTTTAAAAATGACGGTCTGAGCATGAACCTACAATCAGATAGTGGGTCCATGGTCTGAGCTGGTGGTGACGTTTAGATTGGACTTTCTTTTTCAACGTGTATAGATTTACATACCATACATGCTTTCACTTTATTGCTCTTGTGTATGCTACGTTGCACGGTCATGGTGGCTCAAGCAGTATCAAAAGGCTTCCCAAGAATTGTAAAAAAAGGCACCAAGTGTGTGTCCTAAATATTTGTTCGCTGTTGCGTCAATACACGGAATAGACTGTTTTGTGTCTGTCCTCCACCGGAGGTTGTGTGTGTGGGTGGGTTTTTTTTGGGGGGGGGAGGGGGGATTGTCTCTCTCTTTACCAATATTCTGCAGTCAAGTTCCATTATTGCCCTGTGTGATCAAACCTACATTTCTCCCGTACACTGCTGTCCAGATAGCCCATACGACCGAAACTCGGAAACTAGTTGGACATGAGAAGACAATTTAATACCTGGTCATTTTACTGCATACTGCCGGCTTGACCTGAGTAAAAGTTACCTGTCCTTGCTACCCAAGCTTACACGTCCCCGACGGGTTGCAGGACAGTAGGGCTGCTTCAAAATTTCCACGAAAAATAGCGAGAAAGGGTGCATATTGCGAAATAGAGCAAAACGAAACGAGAAACGTCAACGCATTTCGGACCATTCATTTTCACCCACTGCAAGAGCCAAGAAGAATGTACTTTTGCACTTCTCTTATGTCTACATTTACCAAAAGCATATTCCTGCTTGATTATTGTTAAAAAAACGTACAGTAAACTTAATGTAAACTATGATGCAATTTATATCCTGATCTCGATCGTAGTATACTGCCCCACCACTTTTATGCCCATGTAACTTCTTGAATGTTTATCAAACACTGGAGTCGCCTATCCATAATTTCGCTCATACCTAAGCTTTTGGCACTTATGACATGTACAAGTATTTATATTTCACCAGTGACACACATTTATAAGTCAGGTTGCCTAAGAATGAAATTTCAATGAATTGCATGGCAGAGCGAGAAAACAGAAAAGTAAAATAGCAACGTCAGTTTTGAGTAGATTTGTCAGAGCCACATGATATGCATAAACATGTAGAACTACAGGTAGTGTAGTGGCAGAGGTTGTGTCTTTGAAACAGATGGTAGTGAGTTCGAATCTAGTGGTTGTCCTTTTTTTCCATTATAGGGCCTATGTCAGGGGGATATATATATATATATATATATATATATATATATATATATATATATATATATATATATATATATATATATATATATATATATATATATATATATATATCTTTTCTTGCACTTTAAAACAAAAGCATGTTTAAAATAATGTTAAGTGTCCAATGAAACTCATTCCTTATAATGACATGGTTTCCTATTATCATTATTATTGCACCGAGGCAGGCAAGATACTTACCCAGTCTGGAATTCAACACAGAAAGACTCTTAAGAGCCAGGTATGGTTAATATGTGTATCACAAAATTTGCAAAACTCAGTTGCTAGGAATGTGGCGGCATATACAGCGTGTCTGACAGCATTAGTGAAAACGTGAATTGGACCCGACAGGTCCCAATACTTGCTGTAATTGCAGGATGAGATGCTCAAAGTATTCGATTTGACGTTACCAACACCCCACAAGAACTAGGTAGCTTTAGGTCAAACCATGGGAAATATTTCCACACCAAAACTACTAAAGTGACTAAAAAAAGATAACAATTTTTTAATCATTAAATTAAGTTTTCTTTTTGTTTTTGTATTGTTGTTTTTTAAAATATATCAAAATAAATTAATATTGCTGTAGTGATTTATATGCAAAGATCAACATGTGTGCAAGATTTGATTTTTTAATCGACAAGTAAATTTTCATTCCTCTTATATCTGACATTTTATTCTACGTGTATATTATGGTATGTTGATTTATGTACTTCAATGCGTTTTATCAATTTGGGGGTTTAACAGAAATATAAATGCGACACAAGGTCATATCAAGTTGATTGTAAAATGAATTTAAGCATACTCTGTATACTACTACATATTCCAATAAGACTGATAACGTTTCAATATAAGCTAAAAGCTACAGGTATGAATACGTCATGACACATGTATACATGTTTTTATTTATAAAATTGACTGTCTTGTTACGTTCAAAGACTTTTAACCCGTCCATACAGCAGAGCATCTGTTGTTTAAACTGCGAGGCAGAGCTTCGGTGTGGACAGTTTCTTTCTTTCTTTCTTTCTTTCTTTCTTTCTTTCTTTCTTTCAGCTGCTCAATAAGACTTGTATTATTAAAGTATATTATATTATAATGAAGTGAGACACATGGATTCGAGCCCGTCGCCTTTCGAATGTAAGCGATCCGCTGTAACCATTATGACACATAGGTTCTTGACACTTTCGGTCAGTTGGTAGACAATTGGGCGTGGTGCTATAAGCGCTGCTGTACCATAGAGGTGAGAAGAACATTTACTTACTATGAAAATTCAGTTAATATTGATAACAACATAGTTGCACATCCGTTTTTCAACACTCTAAGTTTATTATGATTTAAAGAGAATATGCGATGCAAGATTAATATCAATGCTTATACTACTACTAGTACTACTACTACTACTGATGATGATGATGATAATAATAATAATAATAATAGTGCTGAATATATGATGATAATAATAATTTCCCACTGCCCTCCACATTTTGCTGGTCTCAACTGCATGAATGGTATGCGGCTTGCAACAAGTCTCTCTTCCAGTTCTGTCATTCCTGTTAATAAAGGGGGTAACTTCGGAAACGACATTCCATTCAAAACTGCAAATGTGGGCACCTCCTTTGAGAGACCACAGATGTCAGGTCTTTCTGTAGTACTTTCCATGTTATTTATACCTCCTTTGAGGGACCATCTGCTTTATGTGACCACCTTTTGGGTGGCACTAGGGGTGGTCTCTCAAAGGAGGGACTACTGCATTTGCAAAATGAGAATGCTTGCATTAGTGCAATATCCAATCACACGAAAATTTCTGCTAATTAAGGACAGGTAAGACACCAAAAATAAATCCCACTTTAGTCAATCCTAGCTACAAATGTATTTGCGTTAGGATAACATATCATATATGTGTGTACTCGTCATACTCCAAAGAATTTATATGTTCCGTATTTGGGTGCCTGTTATGTTAATTGTTGAATAAACAATTGAAAGTTGACCGCAAAGCATCCACCCCATAAATGTCGATATAAATCACTAATTATTTGTGATAAAATCATAATTACGCTTGGATCTTAATCCTGACATATTGGCAACAAAAAACGACCCTGCGATTTTTTATGTTTGGTTCCGTTTTTCTGTTATCCATCCTCAAAGTTTGACGTTTCAATTTTCCCTTTGATTTTCAGGATGTTCATTTTCTTCATTTCATAGAAAAAGAACGAAGCAAAATTTAGAAAATCGCTGAATTGTTTTTGCAGTTCAGACATTAAACAATCAAAAGCCGTTAACCGGACTAAATTTCGCCCCGCCGTTTTCTTGGAATAACCATTCTTAGGTGGGGCTCTCGTCCTATTATCCTTTTTGAGAAAACAAGCTTCAAAGGCCTTTGATGTTGATCATTTGCCTCTGAAACAATGCCATTTGCTCAAGTTGAGTTGATATTTGTACAAAACGTAGCAAACATCGTCCCTAAACATTTGGGGAGGTTGTCAATCAATTCTTGGCCAATCACATGAATAAAAGAGCCTTTGAAGTACGGAAAACATTATTCAGCGATCTGTCAAACGGCGATAGCGACAGTCTGGTTTCAAAGTGTGACGTCATGGAGGCGGCCCTTCCGGCCCCGTGACCTCAAGCCTGGCAACGAAAGTTGTGTTGCCTTGCTTCGGTGGGGCGGCCTGCGGCCGCTCGTGGTCAGTGTACGGATGGCGGGTTTGGTCTTCAGCCCCCTACCTCTTCACCCCGTTTTTAGGGATAGTGTTTTCTTGTATTTACTCGTCTCCTATCTGTATACTTTATGTAGTTAGCTTGTTAGACTTGTCTTTACACTTTACTTAGTTAGCTTGTCATTATTTTGTAGTTGTTTTCTCAATGGGTTTCATTTCTGTTTCCACCGTGAGCTTTATAACGCTAGTTTGTGTGTTTTCTCTTGTATTCACGTTTATGCTTATTTCAATGTGTTTATTTGTACTTTTATTTCCTCATCCCTGGGTTCCGATAAAGTATTATTATGTACGTGGGTATCGTTGATTTGGGTGTAAGTTTTTTTCCCGCCTGTCTTTGGTGTGAAGGACCACT
Source organism: Hermodice carunculata (assembly GCA_964020975.1). Classification (NCBI taxonomy): domain Eukaryota; kingdom Metazoa; phylum Annelida; class Polychaeta; order Eunicida; family Amphinomidae; genus Hermodice; species Hermodice carunculata. Next base: position 51,413,066 of record OZ026623.1, on the reverse strand, counting down.
GGGGTAATCCATCGCGGCACGGCCTTTGAAGTTTGAAGGGACATCGTCTGACGATTCCCGCTCCTCTTGAACATGTAAACTCTTCCTTCATTAGAACGCAAAACAAGCAAGATAACTATAAAGTAAACCACTAAGGCTATGACATGTTACCATGTTTGCATCTTTTCCCTGCCCACAAGCATACTTTCGGCATGCTGCCTTGTTTCACATTGCCGCCCTGATACCACTCTCTTTGTGCCATGGGCCGTTGCTACCTGCAGCCACGTGACAGGCAGTTAAGTATGATTGACGGGTGGCATGTTCCGTTTGGCGGCTGAAAACCAAAACAATGACACATGGACGTCGGATGTCCACATGCCTGTGTGGTTTTTGCCGTTTTTCTCATATTTCTACTTTAGTTAAAAGCTCGAAATTTTGACAGCTAATAGAAAGGACATTCATCTTGTAAAAACCGTTAAAATTTCAAAATTGGCCATGCAAAGGTTTTTGTGGTCTTAAGTGTCCTTAAGCATGTGGAGCCCCGAGCAAGCATCCAGTCACATTATCTTGAAAAATCAATGTGAAAACACTGTTATCAAATTGCAATTGACGTGGAACTTCAGACGGAAACAAAAAATGTACATTGGGTTTCCTTGGAATGTATGAATGCAACAGATCTCCAGCAAGCAATACCTGGTCCATGTGGGTTTGCTGCCATGATGTGAACAGTGTTGTTTCTGCCATTAATATTGCAACACTGCAAATAGGAGCACACTGTTTACCAGCATTTGTCATTTTGCTATCTCCTTGGTGAAAAGTCCCTGGAAGACATGTGTGTGGGACAAGTTTGTGGACCTGGATTTTCTTCTACATCATTTGCCATTTTGAGCAAAAGGACACAATAACTCATTCATACAATGTACACTGTATTTCTTTTTTTGTACCAACAATCTGGTAATAACTTGTTACTAATCAGTTACAACCAACGTAACTTTTTACAAAGCTTTGGTGCTGGAAAATTTAATATGTGGAAACCTGATCAAGGCACTGCCCATGGCAAATTATCACTCTTCCCTTGGACATGTGTAGTAAGAGAGTTATTGAATAACATGGCTCATTGATCATGGCTAGATGCTGGCATTGTTTTGGAAAACTGTGGCAATGCAAAGTCTAACATTTGGAGTGAATAAGATATCTGGCACATGAGATCAAGGCAGACTGTGGCACTTTTTTGGCAATATGTGGCAATACATAGATACTCTATGATAATATACTAAAAACTGTGACCCACAAAACATGGATTGGCAGTGGTACAATTTTGGCAATGTATTGCAATAAAAACAGATGCTGCATAGTGTTACTATTTGGCAAAAGTACAATTATTGCTGCCAAACGTCACACGTGGTCAGCAGTCAGTAAAAATGAAGTTTTTGCGGTCAGCGGTCAGTCAAAATCAAGCTTTTTGCAGTCAGCGGTCAGTCAAAATCAAGCTTTTGACAGTGAACGGTCATTATACAAAACGAAAAAAATCTGTGGTAACAGTGCTTTAAGGGCCCTTCTAAAAATTTGCGGTCACTTCAAATGGAATCAAAGCAAGAGTTAACGATACCGGCATGCAGACGTCCGATCAATTTTCTATGCTGGAAGTGTAAATTTACCTAACTTGGAAACGGCTATAAAATCACATATAAACCCCGGTAGTATCACTCACCGTCGGCCATATGTTCTTAAAAGGTCTTCAGGCCAATATTAGGAGGAAGTTTGTGTGTTATCATGCTTCAAAGTGTTAATATTATTGCTTTAACTTCGCATGTGTTTACTCCCAACAGCGAGGATGCATCCATATTGACCTAGTTGCATGATGCATTATGGGAGTTCTTTCCTTTTTTTTCCCTTCCGACCGCGTACGTATGTACGTAAACACGACAACGTGGTTTTGTGAAGGATCACAATGAAGCTTGAGCATATTTTTAGGTACAAATAATGATGGAATCTGTTAATCTATATCGCCAAAGCAGCCAGTTGTCACCCTTTTACAGTGGATTATATTTAAACCACTAGCAACCAAATTGACCACACCGATCATCGTATTCTTTTTGCAATGACAATGCCGCAAGGCCATTTCAGTGTGTGGCAGTGGTCGACTCAAGTGTTGACAAATGAACCACTCTCAAAAGTCTCATTCCTATAAAATTTATTACCATCTCCGTTGCCTCATCCTCTATAGAATTTCCACAACATTTGTCCCCAGAAGTGTTTGCATCAGACCTGTTTACTTCTACAATTTATCTGTAGTTTCTACGGAATTTGAATGCAAAAAACGCTCAATGGGTCATCCATCAATTTCTGCACCTACGCTTGCGAGCAAAATATTCTATATAATTTTCAAAACATTCTATTTTTGGGCCAGTATTTTCCATAGGAGCATGGTATTGTTCAGTCAGCCTGAGCACTGAGGTTTTAACAAGCCCCGTGCCAGGCCAGCCAGTGATGATGCTTTAGAAGTTGTTGCAACTCTTGACAGCTGAGCGGATTAGCGTTCCCTTTCAAGTCCAGTCAAACGCAGGTCCCGGTTGGCCATATTTGCATACCTGGTGTGACCGGTCACCTGCTGTATGCGGTCACTTTTACTTGGCAGAAGGGGGGACCGCATACAGCAGGTACTACTGTACATTGATCAGTGATTAGGTGCCTATTAGCGATGTTTTCCTCAGTCTTAGCCGCACTGTAGCATGGCTATTTTCACCGTAAGAGGAACGTTATGATTGGCGCAATAAGCCTCATGTGGCCTACACCATGACGGGGAGGAATACGTACACGTATTTGGGTGCAATGAGAAGGAATCACATCAACTTTGGACGACGAACGCCTCCCGAGGCATATATCCCTTTGCATCATTGGATTAGAGTCACGGTCAAGGTTGCCGAAAATTTGCGCAAAAATAGTAGTTCCCGGTAAAATTCATGCGAGCAATGTGGGGGAAGCAAAATTGAACTCGTTTATAGATGACGCGTAATTCAGAGTGAATATTTATATGGTTGTTACACTGTTTCAACAAATATTGCGTGTCTTTGTTTCACTGCTGCATAAATTATCATGTGGTTTAAATATATTTTATTTCAAAGAAACATGGATTAGGAAACAAGCTGTAAAGCTTTTATAAATCCTTCTCCATAACTACGCAGCGTCACTTGATGAAACCGAAACATAATTAATCAGGAAGTACAAATGTAGAAAAAAAAGGCGAGGACAATCACTTAATCTCTACTAAATCTCTACTAAATCTCTTTGTTTTTATAATGTACCTTTCTACACTGTCAAATAGCTTAGTGTTCCAATCAATGGACTTGTTTGTATCACCATACAGCAAAATGTCATTTTAGCAGTAATTTCTGGCTGAAAAGGTCCTAGTAATTCCGTGCGGGGTTCATTGAAAAGAGATCATTCTGTCAAAAAATGGAAAATGCTTTCCACTGAGGATCCACAAGCACATCTTTGGGTGTCAATGCAGCCGTATTGGAACAGCAAATCATTAAGAGGGCTGCAGTTCAAGCGCATCCTCGTATGGTGGACTTGGCCGAATCTATTTTTAACCATAAAAGTACGGGGGGGGGGGGGGGGACACGTATTATGTTACCCTTCAGTTTATTTTTGAATGCTTGAATTGTTTCAGAAGTTTTAATCTCTTGATCCAGGTTACGCCAGTTGCATATGGTAGCGGGGAAAAAGGATTTGTTGCGCTGTTCGGACCTACAAAATATTAGATGTGTTTCGTTACTGTGTCTTGTGTTGTGACCAGTGGCAATAGATTCTGGAATCCTATACTGTAGGTAATGTGGGGCGAAACCATTTACGATCTTGTAAAAGTGTATCAATTTGTGTTTCTCTCTTCTGTCTTACAACGGTTCCCATTGTGTTTCCTCATAAAGTAATCTGTTACTTGTGGTTTGAGTGCCACCGGTCATGACACGTGCGGCCGCTAACTGCACCTGTTCAAGCTTATTGGAGCATGCAAGGGAACAATTGTCCCAAAAATGTCGCCGTACTCAAATTATCATGTAACAGCTGCCATACAACGGGACTATATATGCACTCGTTGCACGATACTAAAACGGCGCCTCTTCACTCATTGGCAAAAAACAAAGAATAATATTTTTTTATCTGCACTACTTGAATGAATTATGTTCTCAACCTCTTCATATTAACACAGCCCACGATTTATAACTATAACGAATTTTTTTTTAAATCAGGAACTGTGGTTTCCAGGCTTTTCTGACCCCCAACAACTATCCCAAAGGATAGGTCGGTGGCAAGGTCAAAAGACCCTTCCCCCAAAAAGGATGACCGTCATTTTGTTGAAGGTACGTTCTCTCTTGTATAATAATAGATTTCTTGTGTGATGGTAGCAAATAAATAAATAAATAAATAAATAAATAAATACATAAAAAAATAAATAAATAAATTAATAAATTAATTGATTAGTAAAGAAAATAAATAAATGAATAAATAATGGATGCCAAAAAGGAAGAAAATAAAAACTCCTTGTGCATTCTAACGCATGCTGATTTGAACGCATAACCCATGTTTCTAACGTACACCGTCCTAGCCATTATGCCACATAGCTCTTAAACAATATGTTAGAGTGACTATCTGTAACGCTTGAGTGTTGTTTGCCACGCACGTGAATTCCCTTTTCCCTCAAATGCTGCCTCACACGTCTCCCCAGTACATCCCACAGATGCTCGATGGGGCTCAAGTCTGGTGACTTAGCTGGCCACTGTAGACAAATTATTCCCTGGTCTTGGCATGATGGTAACTTGATGGGTTTCCATGTAGGGGCTGGTCAAGGCAGAAGTTTATAGGATTTCTGGGGTCTCAAGTGATCACCTGGGTCATTGATGCCACAAATGACAGGTGCAAAATGACACTGGTTTGATCCAGTGCATCTCAGATTCTTGTGCCATTTTTGAAACAGGAACTTCAATTGTGTTGCTTCATCTTATATAAACAAAATCTGTCACTTTTGTGAAATTGGCGTTACAGAACTAAGGTGAGGCCACATGACTAACTTTTGGACCAACTATTTTGGCTGTATATGGCTTACAAAAAATTCTAATCTACTTTATATTACAATATAAGTTTCTTTTTTGACGAGTATATAATTCTTACCACTTTGGGATTCACTTCCCCCACTCTGGTCACACGACCTTAGCCTAGTATTAGCAAATAATTGCACGGCAATATAGCCATCTTCACTATATACATGGTTTTATCAATATTCAGACCGTTATAACGGTCAGAATATTGATAAATCGATATCGGATCCGTAATCGCCATAATCATGTGTGTAATGACCACCATTTGGACTAAACAAAGGATCGGTCTGAGAATTGATAAAACGATATCGGATCCCTAACCGCCATAACCATGTGTATTATGACCACCGTTTGGGCTGAACAAAGGATCAGTGCTGCTTATAACAAATTTAGCGAAACCGCAACCAAATCCTGTTCTTTCCCATCAATCTTTGCAGAATGATATATGGTGTGGTCAGATCGAGTATTCACATGCTACATGTCATGGATTAAAAGTGTGTTTTGATGCTTTCTTTACCCTACAGAGAAAATAGCGCCACAATTTGTGTGAAATGCTTATATGCGAGCGCCGGACGTCACTGACCCCACAAAAATCTCACACATTAATAACATGAAGAATTAGACCAAAGATGCTTCATTCCCTACATACATGAGTAATTGAAAAAAACTTCCCTTTGCCAAAACTTCAGAGCAGATCAGGTAAATATCCAAAATTTTCTGACACTAATTGATCGAGACAGACCTTGCCCAACGTAAAATGCCGGTGTACAAGCTATGTGAAGCTACACTCAAGACGTCCAGGCTCGGATTCGTAAAAACGAACAGAGGATTTCACTTAATTTTACCACCCTTATCATCAGTGATCATGCTTTGATAATTTCATGTATAATTTTTCAAGGGTTAGGGGCCGTATCACATTTATCGTTCGTCCTGGACGCAAAACTTTACATTTGAGACGAACGCTGATGCAGCAACTAATTGGTTCACCCCAAACCCTGCTGGACGCAACGGGAAGAACGCAGACGATTCCAGACCATGGCAGTGGAACGCAGGCCAGCACACCTGCAGAAACGAACGCAGGCTGACTTTCTACCGGACGAACCATGCACTGTTCAAAGCCAAGCTATTAATAGTACAGGCCCCATCTGCGATACCTGAGTGACCTGCTTTGTTTGAGACAAACGTAGGAGCAAGCGCCAAGCATATTATTATTGATGCGGGCTTTGAATACATGCCTCACTTCTTCCATGTATATATATATATATATATATATATATATATATATATATATAAATTTGATGGACTTACTGCTTAAGTTTGGCCCTTCCTGTCAGTAAAGTTGTTTTTCCAGAGGCATTAAAAAAAAAATGCCCCCACCCCCACCCCACCCCACCCCCAACCTCCGTGTGTTGTTATTATTTTCATTCATCAGTATTGCAGACTGCAGTTTTTTAAGTCATTTTTAACACAATTCCAAGAACACAATATCACAAAACAATCGTGATTGAATTAAATTAACTCCTCGTTTAACCCTACTGTATTCCCCGCCTTCATTGTAGGTTACGGATTTAAATTACGGGATTATATATATGTACACACAGTACCAAATGAAAGTCATTTTAACACATCCGCGCGCAACTCTTGCGCTGCCCAAGCCAAAGCAGCAGCGGCAACGGACCGAGCACTTTATAATACAGCGCCCGCACCTGCTCGGACTTGGGCAAGTTACCGTGCGGACATGCTGCACCTTTATTTTGGGATCCAGGATCTAACAAGTCCAAGTGACAGATCGGGTCAACTGTGTGTGCCGTGTAACTTAAAAAAAACAAACAAACAAACAAACAAAACAACAACAACAACAACAACAACAACAACAACAACAACAACAACAACAACAACCCCACACACACAAATTACAAAACCGGGTGATTCGAGTGGACTTCATCAGAAATACTATAGCCCAGGGTTAAGATTTTATTGCCAATGAAATAATAGGCAGCCTACAATGTAATGCAGCTGTTTTCCTGAGACTGCTCAGCGCTACCGTGGTCTTGCCTTGGAATCGGATCGTTCGCCTTCAATTTTGTTCAACCACTTTCCTTACCCTTCCTCTCCTCAGCATTAAATGTGATATAACAACACTGTCAACAGCAAAAAACATTGCCGTGACAAAACTTCGATTGCAATTATGGTGACGACTCAAAATAATGACACAACAAAAGCTGGTCATACCAAAATGCCCACATATCAAAATATCGTTATATCAGAAAAAAACACCAGGTCCAGGTAAGTGACCGGTCACACGACTGACAAACTTCGATGACAAATGCAATAATCATATAATGACAGAAAATAATGCAGACAAATGATCGGCACAGTCAAGCGCCTGGTGGGCCTAACTTGTGTACGCATGATGACCACTGCTTATGATCAACACCAGGGATCAACACATGCACACATTTCTTGTTTGTGTAAGTTGAGATCTAACAGGAGCCATCATCATGCAGTCATCTGAGCTGGCAGTACTATTTTGACAATGTATACATCCTTGATTTCTCATTATGAATCCGATGAATTTGTTTTATTTGCCATCCTCTTCTCTGCCAAGTAATTGTGAATGTAAGAAAAACACGGCGATTCAGGAATTTATTCAATATAGGCCTAATGTGTAACTATGTGCCTACATGATTCCATGCCTGATATAGCCATTGAATGCAGGTGAATGAAAATGTCAGTCATTTACCATTTTGCTCACAGGGGCTTTGCAGTAGGCCTCGTGGCGGGCTCGAAACAGTTGCATGACACTCTTATCAAAAATCGACCGGAAGAAGAGGGCTGTCACATGTTATTTATTGTTAAATAAAATACATGTTCATTTAAAGTCAAGTCGAAGCTAATACACACACATTTGTGAAGAAAGTACCCGCCGTGATGCCCTATGGACATTGATGGACTCGTCCTGTAGTCATGGGTCACCACAGCATGACAAGAAGAGTGTGCCGCGGTTGGTCACGTGATCGAAACTTTCCAGAAACTGGTTGTTTATAAATAGAAATGACAGGCTACATGCCTGGCTTGCCGCCAGAAAACAAGTCGAAACTACTTCTTTTTTAAAAATTTATTTATTTATTTATTTATTTATTTATTTATTTATCATAATTATTATTATTATTATTATTATTATTGTTATTATTATTATTATTATTATTATTATTATTATTATTATTATTATTATTATTATTATTATTTTATTTGTTTTTGAGCCGTGAAAGTTCTTTTTGTGTACTTTCTAATCAGAATCAGTGTGGAGGTAATCCGTTGTACGGTTTGCGATCCACAGGCACAGTGGTACGCCTACAAATCAGAATAGACTTGAAAGTGAAAGTGCACCCTGACCAGGCATGCAGCTCAAGCATACAATATGGAAGTATATAATTCTTTCAAAGAAGCAGAAGAAAAAAAACCAAACAAACTTACAAACAAACTGACAACCAACCAACTCGACCCTCCCCCCCCCCCCCCTCCTCCTCTCTCCCCCCATACCAAGGGAATGTAAATTGTTGGCCCTAAACTCGGGCCACAGTTTGGAACATGATGTGTCAAACCATGGAGGTATAATATAACTCCATGGTCAAACTCACATATTATTGTGCTAACGTTGTTAAAACGTTTGGGTAATATAACATTCATGATAAAAAATAGAAAATGGAGCATTTGCAGTTTTATTGATAGGCCTACGTATATTAACTGCGATATAGGCCTACTATAAGTTTCAAGGGCATTAATTTTCATGACTTTTACATTTAACACCTGTCACTGAAACTCACTAATTCACTACTTATTTTTCCATTTTATATATTCCCCATATAAATAAATAGTTAAATCTTTTTCCAACTGGTTTTTAATTTCGCGGTTTTGCAGTATCAGTGCAATGAGGGAAAATAAGAACTCAGTGAAATTAAATGCACTCCCAGTATTTAAGAAGCAGGATTTTATTTTAAACCAAAACAATTGCTTATTAAAGCACGGAGAAACATACCATAGCTTTATGGCTAACGTTGGGTGCACGTTGTTGCAACTTTCTACAATGGCATGACCAATCTTGAACCTATAGGCACAACGTTGTAACAACGTTGGGGAAATACCATTCCAAAAAGAACAGTAAACTGAATATTTGCTTCTCTATTGATACTTTAGAACCATTCACTGATATTTAAACCAAAAAAATATATTTTAATGTATAAATTAACATGCTATAGGTACATAACCAACGTTGCATAAACGTTGTAGGAACGTTATAATATAACATAACCAAATTCTGACCTGTGCACAACGTTGTGATAACGCCGTGTGTTAGCTGGGGGTGGTCTGGCCACAAGGACAGTACGTATTGCAGGCCCTATAGTTGATTGACAGGGGCGTGGCTCATGACATGCGCGGAAAAATAAACAAGTTATCAGATTAGTTGTGGCCCAATAGTTAATGCATCGGAGCATTTGTTTCCGTGAGATAGCTACGCTCTGATAGGCTCGGCTAAAGCCTCGGCCGTCCCACGTGAACAAATGCCCTGGATAAACCAACTATTGGACTCAAACTCAAACTCAAACTCAAACTCAAAACTCATTTATTTTAGCCAATCAATACAATGACGATTTCAATATTGAGAAATATGTACATAATGATAAAAAAATTGATGTGGCTAGGGGGACTCCTATTAAGACAAATACATGTCGCTCTCATAGGAGCCACCTTTAAGTCTTAAACATTTGAAACAACATAGATGGCAGTTACTTTAACAATAAATGTCGAAATAAACTTGAAGATATAATACAGCTTACACACACAACATGGGTGGGAAAATATAATTGTTAATTATTTTGACAAACATAGCAGTTATATATATTACAACTCTGTTCATAATTATTCAAAAAAGTATTTTTAATATACAAGGAAAACCCTTGTAAACTATGAGTATGTATTTTCCTTATAACATTCTTATCTGTATGATTCACTGTGACTGGAATATCATAGTTTAAACTCTGTTTTGCAAATATTTTATTGACTCTATTAATAAAAAGGTTATCATAATGTCTGTTGTTATAGTTGTTTATTTCATTTATTGGGATGAATTGAAAAGTGAGTAATCTTAAGGGTAGATCATTATGGATAAATTTGTAATAGAATTTTAATTTAGCTGATGTAAAAATGTCTTGAATTTTTAAAAGTTTGAGAGCTTTCAAAATTGGTTCTGAATGGGCATTGTATTTACTACAATTTATACAGCGTACTGCTTTTTTCTGAAGTTTTTCAATTTTTGAAAGTTTAAATCCCCATAGAAGTATTCCAAAATTTATATGTGGAAGTATTAATGAGTTATACATAGTTATTTTAACTTTCAGCGGAAGTTGATGTTTAAGTTTATTTAGAATTGCGATAACTCTTGATATTTTACTTGAAATTTTGGTAACATGCTCCTTCCATGACAATTTATCATCAATTGTAAGCCCTAGAAAGTTAAAAAATGAGACTTGGATTATTGGGATATTATTCATTTTTAAGTGTGGTTTATTAACTTTTTTATTTGAATGATGAAAGATCATAAATTTTGATTTATCAACATTTAATGATAATTCATTAACTTGAAGCCAAACACAAATTTTTTTAAGTTCTCTGTTAATAGTTTCTGTCACACCATCTATAGATGAGTTGACATTTAGTGTAGTTGATAAGGTAGTATCATCTGCATACAGTATAAAATTAAATAAATCACTGGCATTTGATATATCATTTATATAAATAATGAACAGTAGCGGCCCCAAAATAGAGCCCTGAGGTACTCCAGTTTTGATTTCTAACAGTTCTGAGTTAACACCATCAAGATCCACATACTGTTTCCTATTATTCAAATAACTCTCAAACCATTTTAAGGCTGGACCTCGGATTCCATAATGATTTAATTTTTGTAACAAGATTTTATGATTTAGAGTATCAAACGCCTTCGAAAGATCAAGAAAAATACACAGAGGTACTCCATCATTATCAAGTTTGCTTATCAAGTCATTTACAAGTTCTATAGCGGCAAATTCCGTTGAGTGTCCTTTTCTAAACCCATATTGCCCTTTATGAAATAAATCAAATTGATCAAAGTATTCAACAATTTGATTGAATATTATTTTTTCAAAGATTTTTGATATAACAGGAAGTAAAGAAATAGGACGATAGTTTGTAAATAATCCATCATCATCTTTTTTATATAAGGGAATTACTCTAGCTATTTTAAGTTTGTCTGGAAAAATACCGTTTTTTAAACTTTGATTTATAATTTTAGTGATAGGTTGAATCAAGACAGAGCTAATTTGTTTAAAAAGTTTCATAGACATTTGATCATATCCAAAATTAGTTTTGACTTTCAAACTATTTATTACTTTGTTCACATATTCACTTGTAACTTCCTGGAATTCAAAATTATCATTTTCAATATTGTTCAAGTATTTATCAAAACTAATGTCCTCAGGTTTGTTGATATTTTTGGCCAAACCAGGTCCAATATTTATGAAAAATTCATTAAATTTATTTGCAATTATATTTTTATTATTAATAGGTGTTCCATTTAAATTGAATATTTCAGGGAAAGATTTCTTTGATTTATTTTTATTAAGTATATTATTGATAGTTGACCATGTTTTTTTCATATCATTTTTATGTTTGTTAAAAATAAAGTCATAATATCTTTTCTTTGCTAGTCTTATATTTTTCTTAAGGCTCTTATTATAGGTAGATAGATTTACTTTTAAATTATTATATTCAACACTATTAGGATTTGTTTTTCTCAAACACTTATAGAGGTTGTCTCTAAATTTTATTGAATTAAGTATACCTTGTGTGATCCATGCATTGTTTTTGTGTTTATACTTATCAAATTTTACAAGCTTCAATGGCATGTATTTTTCAAGTGCATCTTTAATTTCTTCACTCAATAAGTTATAGTTATTATTTGGATTACTGTTTATATCAAGATTTAGTTTTTCCATAATATTTGTATTTTGCAAATGCAATTTTATATTTTCAACTGATTCAATAGTTTTTGGATAACATTTCACAAATTTAGGATTTTTATCTTTATGCAGATCTGTTTCCAAACAAGTAAAGTATGGCTGATGATCAGATAATTTGCGCATGAAAATACCTGATGTTGTATTAATTGATGCTTCACTATTTTTGCAAAATATATTGTCAATGAGAGTACCATTTTTCTCTGAAAACCTAGTAGGTAAAGTTATTTTAGGAAAGAAACTATGCGTAATCATTTCTTCAAAAAACTCATTAAATATTGGCTTTTCATTTATCTTAAGTAAATTTATATTAAAATCACCTAATAACATTATTTCTTTATTAACATCATCAAAAATTCCAAGCGCCTGTCTAAATTCCTCCAAAAAAACATTCAAGTTTTCACTAAGATTTCTGGGAGGTCGGTATATATTCCCAAGTAAAATACTTTTCTTTAATTCTCTGTGTGATATTTCAATAAACTGACCTTCCCATATTTCAGAAAGCTTATAGATATCATTTCTTGTATTATACTTATATTCCTCATTTAAATATATAATTAATCCACCTTTATTGCTACATTTTTTCCCTTGACTGATACACTGATAACCGTCCAATTGGCAAAGTGACAAATCATTGTGTGAGGTAATCTGGCATTCCTGGAGACAAATTGCGCTAAATACGATGCCTTGATTTTTGAATTCCTCTACCAGCAGTACAAGTTCATTAAATTTGGCTTAAATGGAATTAATATTTGTGCTCAGTACACTAAAACGCTTCTTTTCCCAAGATATTTGATTAAAATTTTCAATGTAAGGCGAATGTTTTATCATGTCCGTTACATTGGAGTCTGTATCGTTGTTATCGTCATGATGAATTTGTAAAATATTTCGAAGTGAGTTTCCTTCAAAACCACCTGTTACATAATTCAGAAAAGTTTCGTCTGTGTTAGCCATGATCGTGAGATAAACATAAATGTTTGACAAACTTTCGACATCTCTTTACATTAAAAATACGATGGTTGTCATGATGGACATCGTCGTTGAAATTTTTGTAAAAATTAGTACATAAATGAGTTGAGACACGACAAAGCAGTGATAAGAAAATAAGAAACATACCTATTCAAACGGATAATGAGACCTCGCCAATCCTATAACCTATTCATAGAAGTCACAAAAGTACAGTATCACAGGTAGATAATAAGAGGAACGAGGTTACAAACAGCAAGTCTTGCATTAATACAACAGGCATTAACTTAGGTAAGTGGAATGTTTTCAAGTTATGAATACAGTTGGACACATGTCAGCAGGAGTAATACTAAAATTCAATAGACGAGGGCTTAAAAGGCTTTTTTCCATAACAGCCTGCCTGTGATAGTGTTCGTCGTGCAATTAATAACTGTTTCAGATACATCATTGGAAAACACAGTTGCCGCTGCAGAAACCTCCCCTGTACATCACGATGAGTGAAATGGCGAAATAGCGAGTTTCCGGAATACATACTGGGTTAACCAGTTTAAAGAACAAATGTGAGGCACACATTCGAACAATGGTCATAGAGAGATATCCTTATTTTGAGTAAATAATGTAAAAAGGCTTTCACTAAAAGCATGTGCTGCTTTACCCAGCACATGTTGAGATAAGTTTCGATAGCTCCGAAAATGAGACCACAAATAACGTTATGATTACGCCTTTTGCTTTTCTATGTCAAACGATCTTTTCCATGTAAAATTATTTGCAATTTAGATGTATACCACAGGTCATTAGAATTGCACGGTAATATATGAGGGTTCTTTTTCCGTGCTGTGTGAAACTAAAAATAAAATAGATAATTTCAGTCAACCATGAAAGGCCTTTTCTGATGAAAGGAAGTTCAGCATTTCAATAAGTAGTGAACTGTCACATCAAAATTTGTCCCGTTGACATCAAAGTATACCGTTTTCCCCGTGAATTTTAAAAGTCCTTTCTTTGCCATGATTCGTGAAAGGGACCCTCCCGCAGCACTCTGTCCTCTTTGGCATAGTCTTTCTGGATGTCTTTCGAAAGCTGTTTTCTATTCCACCATTACATGTGCAGGGACCGCTCTGATCATTAGACAATTAGCCAAATGACAGATGTTCATGTTTCTTGAATTTGGCTGGAAAATATGGAAGTAGCTTATATTTTAAAATGAATGATTAAGGAGCCATATATAAATTTCTGTCAATTTTGTCTGTATTTCCAATTTTGGCTACACACCTTTTTTAGATCTGTTCCTGCATGTGGGTCCAGCATCGTCTGTTAATGAATAGGTCTCCAAATGTATTCGTATAAGTTTGTGGGGTTTTTTTGTTTTTGTTTTTTGTTCTTTTTTTACGAAAGTCACAAAAGTATGTTATGTTGTGTCACCAAAACGGCACACTCTGTTGCTTTTGGTCCAGATCACTCAACAAGAAGTACCTGTATGTAATACCAGACCCCTTCATCAAACATGGCAAAGGTGGTCTAAAGCATCCCAAGAAAATCTTGTCGGTCCAGAGACTGTCTTCTGTTTATAAGAGAACTAAATAGCTGGGCAGTCAGCCACAGAGTGGGTCGTGTTTTCCAGGTTCATGACAACGAGGATCTGGACGTGTATACTTAATCCGTCATATAGTTCAATGACTTTCTGTGCCAATGTGACATTCACAATTAGTCCTTGATTCGTGACTTCCATTTCTACTGCTTCAGGTACAAGTTTATTTTTAAAAATGACGGTCTGAGCATGAACCTACAATCAGATAGTGGGTCCATGGTCTGAGCTAGTGGTGACGTTTAGATTGGACTTTCTTTTTCAACGTGTATAGATTTACATACCATACATGCTTTCACTTTATTGCTCTTGTGTATGCTACGTTGCACGGTCATGGTGGCTCAAGCAGTATCAAAAGGCTTCCCAAGAATTGTAAAAAAAGGCACCAAGTGTGTGTCCTAAATATTTGTTTGCTGTTGCGTCAATACACGGAATAGACTGTTTTGTGTCTGTCCTCCAGCCGGAGGTTGTGTGTGTGGGTGGGTTTTTTTGGGGGGGGGAGGGGGATTGTCTCTCTCTTTACCAATATTCTGCAGTCAAGTTCCATTATTGCCCTGTGTGATCAAACCTACATTTCTCCCGTACACTGCTGTCCAGATAGCCCATACGACCGAAACTCGGAAACTAGTTGGACATGAGAAGACAATTTAATACCTGGTCATTTTACTGCATACTGCCGGCTTGACCTGAGTAAAAGTTACCCGTCCTTGCTACCCAAGCTTACACGTCCCCAGTGGGTTGCAGGACAGTAGGGCTGCTTCAAAATTTCCACGAAAAATAGCGAGAAAGGGTGCATATTGCGAAATAGAGCAAAACGAAACGAGAAACGTCAACGCATTTGGGACCATTCATTTTCACCCACTGCAAGAGCCAAGAAGAATGTACTTTTGCACTTCTCTTATGTCTACATTTACCAAAAGCATATTCCTGCTTGATTATTCTTAAAAAAAACGCAAGTAAACTTAATGTAAACTATGATGCAATTTATATCCTGATCTCGATCGTAGTATACTGCCCCACCACTTTTATGCCCATGTACCTGCTTGAGTGTTTATCAAACACTGGAGTCGCCTATCCATAATTTCGCTCATACCTAAGCTTTTGGCACTTATGACATGTACAAGTATTTATATTTCACCAGTGACACACATTTATAAGTCAGGTTGCCTAAGAATGAAATTTCAATGAATTGCATGGCAGAGCGAGAAAACAGAAAAGTAAAATAGCAACGTCAGTTTTGAGTAGATTTGTCAGAGCCACATGATATGCATAAACATGTAGAACTACAGGTAGTGTAGTGGCAGAGGGTGTGTCTTTGAAACAGATGGTAGTGAGTTCGAATCTAGTGGTTGTCCTTTTTTTCCATTATAGGGCCTATGTCAGGGGGATATATATATATATATATATATATATATATATATATATATATATATATATATATATATATATATATATATATATATCTTTTCTTGCACTTTAAAACAAAAGCATGTTTGAAATAATGTTAAGTGTCCAATGAAACTCATTCCTTATAATGACATGGTTTCCTATTATCATTATTATTGCACCGAGGCAGGCAAGATACTTACCCAGTCTGGAATTCAACACAGAAAGACTCTTAAGAGCCAGGTATGGTTAATATGTGTATCACAAAATTTGCAAAACTCAGTTGCTAGGAATGTGGCGGCATATACAGCGTGTCTGACAGCATTAGTGAAAACGTGAATTGGACCCGACAGGTCCCAATACTTGCTGTAATTGCAGGATGAGATGCTCAAAGTATTCGATTTGACGTTACCAACACCCCACAAGAACTAGGTAGCTTTAGGTCAAACCATGGGAAATTTTTCCACACCAAAACTACTAAAGTGACTAAAAAAAGATAACAATTTTTTAATCATTAAATTAAGTTTTCTTTTTGTTTTTGTATTGTTGTTTTTTAAAATATATCAAAATAAATTAATATTGCTGTAGTGATTTATATGCAAAGATCAACATGTGTGCAAGATTTGATTTTTTAATCGACAAGTAAATTTTCATTCCTCTTATATCTGACATTTTATTCTACGTGTATATTATGGTATGTTGATTTATGTACTTCAACGCGTTTTATCAATTTGGGGGTTTAACAGAAATATAAATGCGACACAAGGTCATATCAAGTTGATTGTAAAATGAATTTAAGCATACTCTGTATACTACTACATATTCCAATAAGACTGATAACGTTTCAATATAAGCTAAAAGCTACAGGTATGAATACGTCATGGCACATGTATACATGTTTTTATTTATAAAATTGACTGTCTTGTTACGTTCAAAGACTTTTAACCCGTCCATACAGCAGAGCATCTGTTATTTAAACTGCGAGGCAGAGCTTCGGTGTGGACAGTTTCTTTCTTTCTTTCTTTCTTTCAGCTGCTCAATAAGACTTGTATTATTAAAGTATATTATATTATAATGAAGTGAGACACATGGATTCGAGCCCGTCGCCTTTCGAATGTAAGCGATCCGCTGTAACCATTATGACACATAGGTTCTTGACACTTTCGGTCAGTTGGTAGACAATTGGGCGTGGTGCTATAAGCGCTGCTGTACCATAGAGGTGAGAAGAACATTTACTTACTATAAAAATTCAGTTAATATTGATAACAACATAGTTACACATCCGTTTTTCAACACTCTAAGTTTATTATGATTTAAAGAGAATATGCGATGCAAGATTAATATCAATGCTTATACTACTACTAGTACTACTACTACTACTGATGATGATGATGATAATAATAATAATAATAATAGTGCTGAATATATGATGATAATAATAATTTCCCACTGCCCTCCACATTTTGCTGGTCTCAACTGCATGAATGGTATGCGGCTTGTAATAAGTCTCTCTTCCAGTTCTGTCATTCCTGTTAATAAAGGGGGTAACTTCGGAAACGACATTCCATTCAAAACTGCAAATGTGGGCACCTCCTTTGAGAGACCACAGTTGTCAGGTCTTTCTGTAGTACTTTTCATGTTATTTATACCTCCTTTGAGGGACCATCTGCTTTATGTGACCACCTTTTGGGTGGCACTAGGGGTGGTCTCTCAAAGGAGGGACTACTGCATTTGCAAAATGAGAATGCTTGCATTAGTGCAATATCCAATCACACGAAAATTTCTGCTAATTAAGCATGTGGAGCCCCAAGCAAGCATCTAGTCACATTATCTTGAAAAATCAATGTGAAAACACTGTTATCAAATTGCAATTGACGTGGAACTTCAGACGGAAACAAAAAATGTACATTGGGTTTCCTTGGAATGTATGAATGCAACAGATCTCCAGCAAGCAATACCTGGTCCATGTGGGTTTGCTGCCATGATGTGAACAGTGTTGTTTCTGCCATTAATATTGCAACACTGCAAATAGGAGCACACTGTGAACCAGCATTTGTCATTTTGCTATCTCCTTGGTGAAAAGTCCCTGGAAGACATGTGTGTGGGACAAGTTTGTGGTCCTGGATTTTCTTCTACATCATTTGCCATTTTGAGCAAAAGGACACAATAACTCATTCATACAATGTACACTGTATTTCTTTTTTTGTACCAACAATCTGGTAATAACTTGTTACTAATCAGTTACAACCAACGTAACTTTTTACAAAGCTTTGGTGCTGGAAAATTTAATATGTGGAAACCTGATCAAGGCACTGCCCATGGCAAATTATCACTCTTCCCTTGGACATGTGTAGTAAGAGAGTTATTGAATAACATGGCTCATTGGTCATGGCTAGATGCTGGCATTGTTTCGGAAAACTGTGGCAATGCAAAGTCTAACATTTGGAGTGAATAAGATATCTGGCACATGAGATCAAGGCAGACTGTGGCACTTTTTTGGCAATATGTGGCAATACATAGCTATTCTATGATAATATACTAAAAAATGTGACCCACAAAACATGGATTGGCAGTGGTACAATTTTGGCAATGTATTGCAATAAAAACAGATGCTGCATAGTGTTACTATTTGGCAAAAGTACAATTATTGCTGCCAAACGTCACACGTGGTCAGCGGTCAGTAAAAATGAAGTTTTTGCGGTCAGCGGTCAGTCAAAATCAAGCTTTTTGCAGTCAGCGGTCAGTCAAAATCAAGCTTTTGACAGTGAACGGTCATTATACAAAACGAAAAAAATCTGTGGTAACAGTGCTTTAAGGGCCCTTCTAAAAATTTGCGGTCACTTCAAATGGAATCAAAGCAAGAGTTAACGATACCGGCATGCAGACGTCCGATCAATTTTCTATGCTGGAAGTGTAAATTTACCTAACTTGGAAACGGCTATAAAATCACATATAAACCCCGGTAGTATCACTCACCGTCGGCCATATGTTCTTAAAAGGTCTTCAGGCCAATATTAGGAGGAAGTTTGTGTGTTATCATGCTTCAAAGTGTTAATATTATTGCTTTAACTTCGCATGTGTTTACTCCCAACAGCGAGGATGCATCCATATTGACCTAGTTGCATGATGCATTATGGGAGTTCTTTCCTTTTTTTTTCCCTTCCGACCGCGTACGTATGTACGTAAACACGACAACGTGGTTTTGTGAAGGATCACAATGAAGCTTGAGCATATTTTTAGGTACAAATAATGATGGAATCTGTTAATCTATATCGCCAAAGCAGCCAGTTGTCACCCTTTTACAGTGGATTATATTTAAACCACTAGCAACCAAATTGACCACACCGATCATCGTATTCTTTTTGCAATGACAATGCCGCAAGGCCATTTCAGTGTGTGGCAGTGGTCGACTCAAGTGTTGACAAATGAACCACTCTCAAAAGTCTCATTCCTATAAAATTTATTACCATCTCCGTTGCCTCATCCTCTATAGAATTTCCACAACATTTGTCCCCAGAAGTGTTTGCATCAAACCTGTTTACTTCTACAATTTATCTGTAGTTTCTACGGAATTTGAATGCAAAAAACGCTCAATGGGTCATCCATCAATTTCTGCACCTACGCTTGCGAGCAAAATATTCTATATAATTTTCAAAACATTCTATTTTTGGGCCAGTATTTTCCATAGGAGTATGGTATTGTTCAGTCAGCCTGAGCACTGAGGTTTTAACAAGCCCCGTGCCAGGCCAGCCAGTGATGATGCTTTAGAAGTTGTTGCAACTCTTGACAGCTGAGCGGATTAACGTTCCCTTTCAAGTCCAGTCAAACGCAGGTCCCGGTTGGCCATATTTGCATACCTGGTGTGACCGGTCACCTGCTGTATGCGGTCACTTTTACTTGGCAGAAGGGGGGACCGCATACAGCAGGTACTACTGTACATTGATCAGTGATTAGGTGCCTATTAGCGATGTCTACCTCAGTCTTAGCCGCACTGTAGCATGGCTATTTTCACCGTAAGAGGAACTTTATGATTGGCGCAATAAGCCTCATGTGGCCTACACCATGACGGGGAGGAATACGTACACGTATTTGGGTGCAATGAGAAGGAATCACATCAACTTTGGACGACGAGCGCCTCCCGAGGCATATATCCCTTTGCATCATTGGATTAGAGTCACGGTCAAGGTTGCCGAAAATTTGCGCAAAAATAGTAGTTCCCGGTAAAATTCATGCGAGCAATGTGGGGGAAGCAAAATTGAACTCGTTTATAGATGACACGTAATTCAGAGTGAATATTTATATGGTTGTTACACTGTTTCAACAAATATTGCGTGTCTTTGTTTCACTGCTGCATAAATTATCATGTGGTTTAAATATATTTTATTTCAAAGAAACATGGATTAGGAAACAAGCTGTAAAGCTTTTATAAATCCTTCTCCATAACTACGCAGCGTCACTTGATGAAACCGAAACATAATTAATCAGGAAGTACAAATGTAGAAAAAAAAGGCGAGGACAATCACTTAATCTCTACTAAATCTCTTTGTTTTTATAATGTACCTTTCTACACTGTCAAATAGCTTAGTGTTCCAATCAATGGACTTGTTTGTATCACCATACAGCAAAATGTCATTTTAGCAGTAATTTCTGGCTGAAAAGGTCCTAGTAATTCCGTGCGGGGTTCATTGAAAAGAGATCATTCTGTCAAAAAATGGAAAATGCTTTCCACTGAGGATCCACAAGCACATCTTTGGGTGTCAATGTAGCCGTATTGGAACAGCAAATCATTAAGAGGACTGCAGTTCAAGCGCATCCTCGTATGGTGGACTTGGCCGAATCTATTTTTAACCATAAAAGTACGGGGGGGGGGACACGTATTATGTTACCCTTCAGTTTATTTATGAATGCTTGAATTGTTTCAGAAGTTTTAATCTCTTGATCCAGGTTACGCCAGTTGCATATGGTAGCGGGGAAAAAGGATTTGTTGCGCTGTTCGGACCTACAAAATATTAGATGTGTTTCGTTACTGTGTCTTGTGTTGTGACCAGTGGCAATAGATTCTGGAATCCTATACTGTAGGTAATGTGGGGCGAAACCATTTACGATCTTGTAAAAGTGTATCAATTTGTGTTTCTCTCTTCTGTCTTACAACGGTTCACATTGTGTTTCCTCATAAAGTAATCTGTTACTTGTGGTTTGAGTGCCACCGGTCATGACACGTGCGGCCGCTAACTGCACCTGTTCAAGCTTATTGGAGCATGCAAGGGAACAATTGTCCCAAAAATGTCGCCGTACTCAAATTATCATGTAACAGCTGCCATACAACGGGACTATATATGCACTCGTTGCACGATACTAAAACGGCGCCTCTTCACTCATTGGCAAAAAACAAAGAATAATATTTTTTTATCTGCACTACTTGAATGAATTATGTTCTCAACCTCTTCATATTAACACAGCCCACGATTTATAACTATAACGAATTTTTTTTAAAATCAGGAACTGTGGTTTCCAGGCTTTTCTGACCCCCAACAACTATCCCAAAGGATAGGTCGGTGGCAAGGTCAAAAGACCCTTCCCCCAAAAAGGATGGCCGTCATTTTGTTGAAGGTACGTTCTCTCTTGTATAATAATAGATTTCTTGTGTGATGGTAGCAAATAAATAAATAAATAAATAAATAAATAAATAAATAAATAAATAAATTAATAAATTAATTGATAAGTAAAGAAAATAAATAAATGAATAAATAATGGAAGCCAAAAAGGAAGAAAATAAAAACTCCTTGTGCATTCTAACGCATGCTGATTTGAACACATAACCCATGTTTCTAACGTACACCGTCCTAGCCATTATGCCACATAGCTCTTAAACAATATGTTAGAGTGACTATCTGTAACGCTTGAGTGTTGTTTGCCACGCACGTGAATTCCCTTTTCCCTCAAATGCTGCCTCACACGTCTCTCCAGTACATCCCACAGATGCTCGATGGGGCTCAAGTCTGGTGACTTAGCTGGCCACTGTAGACAAATTATTCCCTGGTCTTGGCATGATGGTAACTTGATGGGTTTCCATGTAGGGGCTGGTCAAGGCAGAAGTTTATAGGATTTCTGGGGTCTCAAGTGATCACCTGGGTCATTGATGCCACAAATGACAGGTGCAAAATGACACTGGTTTGATCCAGTGCATCTCAGATTCTTGTGCCATTTTTGAAACAGGAACTTCAATTGTGTTGCTTCATCTTATATAAACAAAATCTGTCACTTTTGTGAAATTGGCGTTACAGAACTAAGGTGAGGCCACATGACTAACTTTTGGACCAACTATTTTGGCTGTATATGGCTTACAAAAAATTCTAATCTACTTTATATTACAATACAAGTTTCTTTTTTGACGAGTATATAATTCTTACCACTTTGGGATTCACTTCCCCCACTCTGGTCACACGACCTTAGCCTAGTATTAGCCAATAATTGCACGGCAATATAGCCATCTTCACTATATACATGGTTTTATCAATATTCAGACCGTTATAACGGTCAGAATATTGATAAATCGATATCGGATCCGTAATCGCCATAATCATGTGTGTAATGACCACCATTTGGACTAAACAAAGGATCGGTCTGAGAATTGATAAAACGATATCGGATCCGTAACCGCCATAACCATGTGTGTTATGACCACTGTTTGGGCTGAACAAAGGATCAGTGCTGCTTATAACAAATTTAGCGAAACCGCAACCAAATCTTGTTCTTTCCCATCAATCTTTGCAGAATGATATATGGTGTAGTCAGATCGAGTATTCACATGCTACATGTCATGGATTAAAAGTGTGTTTTGATGCTTTCTTTACCCTACAGAGAAAATAGCGCCACAATTTGTGTGAAATGCTTATATGCGAGCGCCGGACGTCACTGACCCCACAAAAATCTCACACATTAATAACATGAAGAATTAGACCAAAGATGCTTCATTCCCTACATACATGAGTAATTGAAAAAAACTTCCCTTTGCCAAAACTTCAGAGCAGATCAGGTAAATATCCAAAATTTTCTGACACTAATTGATCGAGACAGACCTTGCCCAACGTAAAATGCCGGTGTACAAGCTATGTGAAGCTACACTCAAGACGTCCAGGCTCGGATTCGTAAAAACGAACAGAGGATTTCACTTAATTTTACCACCCTTATCATCAGTGATCATGCTTTGATAATTTCATGTATAATTTTTCAAGGGTTTAATATGGAAGTATATAATTCTTTCAAAGAAAAAGAAGAAAAAAAAACAATTGACATTGATGGACTCGTCCTGTAGTCATTGGTCACCACAGCATGACAAGAAGAGTGTACCGCGGTTGGTCACGTGATCAAAACTTTCCAGAAACTGGTTGTCTATAAATAGAAATGACAGGCTACATGCCTGGCTTGCCGCCAGAAAACAAGTCGAAACTACTTCTTTTTTAAAAATTTATTTATTTATTTATTTGTCATAATTATTATTATTATTATTATCATTATTATTATTATTATTATTATTATGATTATTATTATTATTATTATTATTATTATTATTATTATTATTATTATTATTATTATTATTATTATTATTATTTTATTTATTTTTGAGCCGTGAAAGTTCTTTTTGTGTACTTTCTAATCAGAATCAGTGTGGAGGTAATCCGTTGTACGGTTTGCGATCCACAGGCACAGTGGTACGTCTACAAATCAGAATAGACTTGAAAGTGAAAGTGCACCCTGACCAGGCATGCAGCTCAAGCATACAATATGGAAGTATATAATTCTTTCAAAGAAGAAGATGAAAAAAAAACCAAACAAACTTACAAACAAACTGACAACCAACCAACTCGACCCTCCCCCCCCCCCTCCTCCTCTCCCCCCATACCAAGGGAATGTAAATTGTTGGCCCTAAACTCGGGCCATAGTTTGGAACATGATGTGTCAAACCATGGAGGTATAATATAACTCCATGGTCAAACTCACATATTATTGTGCTAACGTTGTTAAAACGTTTGGGTAATATAACATTCATGATAAAAAATAGAAAATGGAGCATTTGCAGTTTTATTGATAGGCCTACGTATATTAACTGCGATGTAGGCCTACTATAAGTTTCAAGGGCATTAATTTTCATGACTTTTACATTTAACACCTGTCACTGAAACTCACTAATTCACTACTTATTTTTCCATTTTATATATTCCCCATATAAATAAATAGTTAAATCTTTTTCCAACTGGTTTTTAATTTCGCGGTTTTGCAGCATCAGTGCTATGAGGGAAAATAAGAACTCAGCGAAATTAAATGAACTCCCAGTATTTAAGAAGCAGGATTTTATTTTAAACCAAAACAATTGCTTATTAAAGCACGGAGAAACATACCATAGCTTTATGGCTAACGTTGGGTGCACGTTGTTGCAACTTTCTACAATGGCATGACCAATCTTGAACCTATAGGCACAACGTTGTAACAACGTTGGGGAAATACCATTCCAAAAAGAACAGTAAACTGAATATTTGCTTCTCTATTGATACTTTAGAACCATTCACTGATATTAAAACCAAAAAAAATATATTTTAATGTATAAATTAACATGCTATAGGTACATAACCAACGTTGCATAAACGTTGTAGGAACGTTATAATATGACATAACCAAACTCTGACCTGTGCACAACGTTGTGATAACGCCGTGTGTTAGCTGGGGGTGGTCTGGCCACAAGGACAGTACGTATTGCAGGCCCTATAGTTGATTGACAGGGGCGTGGCTCATGAGATGCGCGGAAAAATAAACAAGTTATCAGATTAGTTGTGGCCCAATAGTTAATGCATCGGAGCATTTGTTTCCGTGAGATAGCTACGCTCTGATAGGCTCGGCTAAAGCCTCGGCCGTCCCACGTGAACAAATGCCCTGGATAAACCAACTATTGGACCTCGCCAATCCTATAACCTATTCATAGAAGTCACAAAAGTACAGTATCACAGGTAGATAATAAGAGGAACGAGGTTACAAACAGCAAGTCTTGCATTAATACAACAGGCATTAACTTAGGTAAGTGGAATGTTTTCAAGTTATGAATACAGTTGGACACATGTCAGCAGGAGTAATACTAAAATTCAATAGACGAGGGCTTAAAAGGCTTTTTTCCATAACAGCCTGCCTGTGATAGTGTTCGTCGTGCAATTAACTGTTTCAGATACATCATTGGAAAACACAGTTGCCGCTGCAGAAACCTCCCCTGTACATCACGATGAGTGAAATGGCGAAATAGCGAGTTTCCGGAATACATACTGGGTTAACCAGTTTAAAGAACAAATGTGAGGCACACATTCGAACAATGGTCATAGAGAGATATCCTTATTTTGAGTAAATAATGTAAAAAGGCTTTCACTAAAAGCATGTGCTGCTTTACCCAGCACATGTTGAGATAAGTTTCGATAGCTCCGAAAATGAGACCACAAATAACGTTATGATTACGCCTTTTGCTTTTCTATGTCAAACGATCTTTTCCATGTAAAATTATTTGCAATTTAGATGTATACCACAGGTCATTAGAATTGCACGGTAATATATGGGGGTTCTTTTTCCGTGCTGTGTGAAACTAAAAATAAAATAGATAATTTCAGTCAACCATGAAAGGCCTTTTCTGATGAAAGGAAGTTCAGCATTTCAATAAGTAGTGAACTGTCACATCAAAATTTGTCCCGTTGACATCAAAGTATACCGTTTTCCCCGTGAATTTTAAAAGTCCTTTCTTTGCCATGATTCGTGAAAGGGACCCTCCCGCAGCACTCTGTCCTCTTTGGCATAGTCTTTCTGGATGTCTTTCGAAAGCTGTTTTCTATTCCACCATTACATGTGCAGGGACCGCTCTGATCATTAGACAATTAGCCAAATGACAGATGTTCATGTTTCTTGAATTTGGCTGGAAAATATGGAAGTAGCTTATATTTTAAAATGAATGATTAAGGAGCCATATATAAATTTCTGTCAATTTTGTCTGTATTTCCAATTTTGGCTACACACTTTTTTTAGATCTGTTCCTGCATGTCGGTCCAGCATCGTCTGTTAATGAATAGGTCTCCAAATGTATTCGTATAAGTTTGTGGGGTTTTTTTGTTTTTGTTTTTTGTTCTTTTTTTACGAAAGTCACAAAAGTATGTTATGTTGTGTCACCAAAACGGCACACTCTGTTGCTTTTGGTCCAGATCACTCAACAAGAAGTACCTGTATGTAATACCAGACCCCTTCATCAAACATGGCAAAGGTGGTCTAAAGCATCCCAAGAAAATCTTGTTGGTCCAGAGACTGTCTTCTGTTTATAAGAGAACTAAATAGCTGGGCAGTCAGCCACAGAGTGGGTCGTGTTTTCCAGATTCATGACAACGAGGATCTGGACGTGTATACTTAATCCGTCATATAGTTCAATGACTTTCTGTGCCAATGTGACATTCACAATTAGTCCTTGATTCGTGACTTCCATTTCTACTGCTTCAGGTACAAGTTTATTTTTAAAAATGACGGTCTGAGCATGAACCTACAATCAGATAGTGGGTCCATGGTCTGAGCTAGTGGTGACGTTTAGATTGGACTTTCTTTTTCAACGTGTATAGATTTACATACCATATATACTTTCACTTTATTGCTCTTGTGTATGCTACGTTGCACGGTCATGGTGGCTCAAGCAGTATCAAAAGGCTTCCCAAGAATTGTAAAAAAAGGCACCAAGTGTGTGTCCTACATATTTGTTAGCTGTTGCGTCAATACGCGGAATAGACTGTTTTGTGTCTGTCCTCCAGCCGGAGGTTGTGTGTGTGGGTGGGGGTTTTTTGGGGGGGGGGGATTGCCTCTCTCTTTACCAATATTCTGCAGTCAAGTTCCATTATTGCCCTGTGTGATCAAACCTACATTTCTCCCGTACACTGCTGTCCAGATAGCCCATACGACCGAAACTCGGAAACTAGTCGGACATGAGTAGACAATTTTTAATACCTGGTCATTTTACTGCGTACTGCCGGCTTGACCTGAGTAAAAGTTACCCGTCCTTGCTACCCAAGCTTACACGTCCCCGGTGGGTTGCAGGACAGTAGGGCTGTTTCAAAACTTCCACGAAAAAGAGCGAGAAAGGGTGCATATTGCGAAATAGAGCAAAACGAAACGAGAAACGTCAACGCATTTCGGACCATTCATTTTCACCCACTGCAAGAGCCAAGAAGAATGTACTTTTGCACTTCTCTTATGTCTTCATTTACCAAAAGCATATTCCTGCTTGATTATTGTTAAAAAAACGTACAGTAAACTAAATGTAAACTATGATGCAATTTATATCCTGATCTCGATCGTAGTATACTGCCCCACCACTTTTATGCCCATGTACCTGCTTGAATGTTTATCAAAAGCATAGTTTGGAA
The DNA here is from genome assembly GCA_964020975.1 of Hermodice carunculata. NCBI lineage: Eukaryota > Metazoa > Annelida > Polychaeta > Eunicida > Amphinomidae > Hermodice > Hermodice carunculata. The sequence goes on along the minus strand of OZ026623.1, from coordinate 51,385,576 downwards.
AAGCCTTGCAGTTTGTAAATTGCCTTACCAGCTTCAGTGATTTATGTTGGTGAAAGTATTTTCCACTTTCAGTACCAGGTTTTGGACTGAGTCAGTAGCTTTCCCAGGCGCATTTTAGGCTCAATGAGCCCAAAACGCGCAGAGCGAAGCTGTAGGCCTGGACTATTATATTCAATGTAATTAGAGATATGCCAGTACCTGAATAAACGGTCTGTTTACAAGGAACATAAATCCAGCACCCTTATCATAATCCATAGCAGTTCATTTTTAGTGGTTAGATTTTTTGCGCAGTTGACACTCAAAGAGTTTAAGCCATTAAAGCCAGTATGTATTCATGCGAGAAGAGCTCCACCAGTTACAAATACAGCTGTCCATCAAAGTATTCGCAGAGTTGGCTTTAAGGACACTCCAGACACCAAAAACCTTTGCATGGCCGATTTTGAAATTTTAGCGGTTTTTACAAGATGAATGTCCTTTCTATTAGTTGTCAAAATTTCGAGCTTTTAACTAAAGTAGAAATATGAGAAAAACGCCAAAAAACACACAGGCATGTGGACATCCGAACGTCCATGTGTCATTCTTTTGGTTTTCAGCCGCCAAACGGAACAATGCCACCCGTCAATCACACTTAACAGCTTGTCACGTGACTGCAGGTAGCAACGGCCCATGGCAAAAAGAGAGTGGTATCAGGGCGGCAATGCGAAATAAGGCAGCATGCCAAAAGTATGCTTGTGGGCAGGGAAAAGATGCAAACATGGTAACATATCATAGCCTAAGTGGTTTACTTTATAGATATTCTTGCTTGTTTTGCGTTCTAATGAAGGGAGATTTTAAATGTTCAAGAGGAGCGGGAATCGTCAGACGATGTCCCTTCAAACTTCAAAAGCCGTGCCGCGATGGATTAACCCAGTGGTCCTTCACACCAAAAACAGGCGGGGGGGAAAAACTGACACCCTGATCAACGATACCCACGTACATAATAATACGTTATCGGAACCCAGGGATGAGGAAATAAAAGTGCAAATAAACAAATTGAAATAAGCATAAAAGTGAACAGAAGAGAAAACAACACACAAACTAGCGTTACAAAGCTCAGGTTGGAAAGAGAAATGAAACTCATTGAGAAAACAACTACAAAATAATGACAAGCTAACTAAGTAAAGTGTAGTAAAGATAAGTCTAACAAGCTAACTACGTAAAGTATACAGATAGGAGACGAGTAAATACAATAAAACACTATCCCTAAAAACGGGGCGAAGAGGCAGGGGGCGGAAGATCAAACCCGCCATCCGTACACTGACCACGAGCGGCCGTAGGCCGCCCCACCGAAGCAAGGCAACACAACTTTCGTTGCCAGGCTTGAGGTCACGGGGCCGGAAGGGCCGCCTCCATGACGTCACACTTTGAAACCAGACTGTCGCTATCGCCGTTTGACAGATCGCTGAATTATGTTTTCCGTACTTCAAAGGCTCTTTTATTCATGTGATTGGCCAAGAATTGATTGACAACCTCCCAAAATGTTCAGGGACGATGTTTGCTACGTTTTGTACAAATATCAACTCAACTTGAGCAAGTGGTATTGTTTCAGAGGCAAATGATCAACATCAAAGGCCTTTGAAGCTTGTTTTCTCAGAAAGGATAATAGGACGAGAGCCCCACATAAGAACGGCTATTCCAAGAAAACGGCTGGGCGAAATTTAATCCGGTTAACGGCTTTTGATTCTTTAATGTCTGAACTGCAAAAACGATTCAGCGATTTTCTAAATTTTGCTTCGTTCTTTTTCTATGAAATGAAGAAAATGAACATCCTGAAAATCAAAGGGAAAATTGAAGCGTCAAACTTTGAGGATGGATAACAGAAAAACGAAACCAAACATAAAAAATCGCAGGATCGTTTTTTGTTGCCAATATGTCAGGATTAAAATACAAGTGTAATTATGATTTTATCACAAATAATTAGTGACTTATATCGACATTTATGGGGTGGATGCTTTGCGGTCAACTTTCAATTGTTTATTCAACAATTCACATCACAGACACCCAAATACGGAACATATAAATTCTTTGGAGTATGACAAGTACACACATATATGATATGTTATCCTAACGCAAATACATTTTGAGCTAGGATTGACTAAAGTGGAATTTATTTTTGGTGTCTTACCTGTTCTTCAAATGTTTCATTTTCGTACTAAAGTTATGGCATCAAAGTTAAAGATACAGCTCAAAAAAGTAAGGGATATTATTTTTCTGTCGCCACTTCCACCACACACACCACCAGTAATAAGCAGCACAACTGATGGTGACTAACATGTTTATTAAAGTTGTTAACATCCATGATTTTGCACTCGGTGACCTTCTCACGAAGCCATTGAACAATAAAATTAACGAAGGTTCATTTTCAAAAAAAAAAAAAAACAATAACAAAAAAGTGGACAAATGGCAAGACACCTGGCAAAAGCATTTTCAGTAATTTGTGTGGCCACCTCTGTTTTGGATGCATGCTTGACATCGCCGTCGCATTTTATTGATCAGTTTCTTCACTTGTGTCTGTGGCATCCTGGCCTATTCTTGAAAGGTACCCACCGGCTCTGTCTGATTCCTGGCTACATGTGGTCGTTGGTCATGAGCTCTACCAAGAACATCCCACAGATGCTCTATTGGGGAGAGATCATGTGACGTGGCAGGCCATGGCAGACACTCTGTACTCTCAGACATTGTTTACCAGTTCTGCAATTTGAGGCCTGGCATTGTCTTGTTGAAAAATGCTCTCATCACCTGCATATGGAAACAACAGGGCATAGGGGATTTTATCAGGATAATGTTGGCCAGTCAACCTGCCCTGCACAGGGAGATCAGTGCGGCCATCTAAGAAAACTGCCCAAACTATGACACCTCCTCCCCCTAAGCGATCTATGACTCTATAATGCTACTGCAGGGGAATGACATGGGCTGGTCTCCTGGCGTGAAGACTTCTCTCTTGCAAGCACCATTTGACAGCCTGTGTCGAAACATTTATTGTTGTTGCTTCCCTGAGGTCCGCACATACAGCAGATGCAGTTCTGTATCTGCCACGCAGAGCTCTATTGGTGACATACTGATCATTGGTGCTTCTGAGTCTACCAGATTGAGGCCTGTCATTCACTGTGCCAGTCTCTTGAACCTTACTAAAATGTCTGGAAATGACGTTCTTTGATGCTCAGTGATACTCCATACATGTGTGCTACATCAGTTAGTTATATCCCTGCCTCCAACATTCCACATGCCCTGTTACGCTCCAAAGAAGAAGGTGCCGTGTGTGTGTCATGTTAAATCAATGCATGCCAATACATCAGCCCGTCAGACCAGGAACTGCCTGCTCTGAAGGTTCTGTCTTTCCACCTGTGGACACCTGGTAGGTGTAGGACAGTACTTGCTTCCTATTTTGGTAAACAGCCCGACCCAAATTCACAGGTGTGCGCTGAAATACGGGTCACATTGCATAAGATTTGGGGGTGTACACAACAAGTGCAAACATTAAACTTTCCATTGACCATGATATATTTTTGCATATTTGTAATATCTGAAAGATAAAAGAAATAAATTAATATATCTCCAACTTTTTTTGAGCAGTATATAATTAGGTAAAATGTTTATTTAGTCACTAGCATTTAAGAAATTTGTGTTTTAACATTTCTTTCGACATCGAAAATAAAAATTCTGTCGAATCATATATATATATATATATATATATATATATATATATATATATATATATATATATATATATATACATATATATTATATGTATGTGTGTTTGTGTGTGTGTGTGTGTGTGTGTGTGTGTGTGTGTGTGTGTGTAATCAGTTTAGAGAACTACCTCTTTTTCTACATAGATTTATTAAACGCTTGTAGGGATTTACGAAACCTTTTCGCAGCAGCAAAACCTTTCGTGAAATTGGGTGCCGATTCTTATCGTTTGATCCTTTTATGATTTTAGAACTGATATGTGATTTATGAACATTGCTACACATTAGGTAAGAAAGAAATTGCAAAAAATTATTGGTGCCTAATAAATTTCAGTATGATGGTTTCTCCTACTTATAAATACGTGGTGATCAAGAGCTGATATTTGTACAAAACGGAGTAAACATCATTTCTGAACACATGGTGAGGTTGCAAATCAATTATTGGCCAATTACATTAATAAAACAGACTTTGAGGTACGGTCAAAGATTCTTCAGAGATCTGTCAAACGGTCACAGTGACAATCTGGTTTCAAATCATGATGTCATGGAGTCGGCTCTTCGGGGCCACGTGACCTCCAGCCTGGCAACGAAAGTTGATAGTGAGCTTGGTTGGCAAAAAGATACAAAATGGCTCACTTGGTCAGTTTTGTTCCTGTCCTGTCCTGTCCTTTCGTTGATATTTTTCTTTTGACAGCTTTGGCATAACGAATGGCTTGCAGACTTTGTACAGGATAGATCGAACTCTCGTGTCGAAACTAAATCGGAAAGCCGAATAGATGTGTCGCTTTACGAGGCCACAGATTTGCCTCTGTGTCCATGGATTGACTGTTTGTTTTAATTTTAGTGCCGCAAAGACCAAATGTTTGTCATCTTGGTCTACGGAGCGGACAAGTATGTGAACCGACCTGCTTTCCACATAGAAAACGTTATAATGGAAATTGTAAATGACATTGATGTTCTTTGGATTAGTATATGCGATGATCATCCAGCTAAATCCCGCCTAGAAGTTCGCATTAATGAAAGCGGGTGGCCTTTTTATGATTTATCAGCAGTTTATTATTATTATTATTATTATTATTATTATTATTATTATTATTATTATTATTATTATTATTATTATTATTGTTGTTGTTGTTGTTGTTGTTATTGTTATTGTTGTTGTTATTATTATCATTATTGTTAATATTATTGTTTTTGCTATTGTTGTTATTATTATTATTATTATTATTATTATTATTATTATTATTATTATTATTATTATTATTATTATTATTATTATTATTATTATTATTATTATTATTATTCCGGGCTTGTCCTTATGACTAAACTCATTGATGGAAAACTGTCAGTGTTCTCACAGTGGTTAACGGTTGGCAGGTACTGCTACTTGAGGGTGTTCAGCTTGAGCAAGTGGATTCTTTTCAAGGTGACTAATTAAAACAATGCTTAGTTTTTGATAAACATCTCGCCAATCTAGGTTACTGCAGGTAATGAATATCTGGCCAGTGTCACTTGTTCTACGAAAATGGAAGATTTCACTGTTTTCACGCATTTTCAGTTTTGACGGTCCTGGCCGCGACCTTTCTACTCATTTTATAGCTGAATACTTGAATGAGAACTTTATTCAGGGGTACCTTGCGCGAGCAAGTTGTATCTTCTGGCTTTCCCCTTTAGATGTCATATTTTATCATACCAAACCATTTTATGCTAAACCTGAAGATAGTACATTGGATTATTATTCTTCTATTCGGGCCTTAAGTACTTTGTCATTAAAATTGTTTCTGATGTGCTTTCGTCCCGCCAAGCGACCACATCAGTGAACTTCAATAGGGAGTCACGTGATACTTTAGAGTTAAGTTGCGTGGGGCTGGCTGCATGTATGTCGCCTGTTTATTCAAATTATTGGCCATGGCCGGCGGGGTGTTGCCTTGCTTCGGTGTGGCGGCCCCACGGCCGCTCCTGGCCGGTAGACGGGTGGCGGGTCCGGTCCCCAACCTCCCACACATTCATCCCGTTTTTAGAGATAGTGTTTTATTATATGCACTCCTATCTGTATACATGTACTTTACTCAGCTTGTCATTTTTATGTCTGGGTGCCAACCCAGACATACTGGTTCCTCAAAAATTCTTTCTTTCTTTCTTTCTTTCTTTCTTTCTTTCTTTCTTTCTTTCTTTCTTTCTTTCTTTCTTTCTTTCTTTCTTTCTTTCTTTCTTTCTTCTTTCCGCCACATAATTTGTCCGGAGCTTTTCTCGGACACCGTGCAAGCTACAATGTTTAAACTTGGCATGGTAACAGAGCTAGTAGAGAAGTTGATTTGGAGTAATTGACATGTTAAAATCATGAAAATTAGGACCTTTCTAAATTTTAAACTGTTCCAGATAGACACAAAATTTTCATGGGCATGTTAGGTTTGTGACACCTGCCAATAAAATGGACAGTAAATGAAAGTTGTAGAAGTTCAACTTATACTACTAAGGGTCATTGAAAAATTTAAAAGTTGAAAATATGCAAAACTATTATAGATAGAGATGCTATTCCTTCAATTAATAGGATTGAAGCAAAGCTGCATCCAAGAAACCATGGTCCAAAATTGTAAAATTTTAAGTTATGCAAATGAAATGAACACAAGAAATTTAAATCTTTAATAACTTCAAAACTATTATACATAGAGGTGTCATTCTAACTTTATTTTGTAGGTGTGTCACAAAGCTGCATCCAATGAACCATAAACCAAAGTTGCAAGCTTTTAATTAATGCAAATTAGGCAAATGCACAAAATTAAAGTCTTTGAATAGCTTCGAAACAATTACAGATAGTAGTGCCATTCAAACTTCACTTTATAAGTTTATGACATGGCCACATCCAATGAACCAAGAACCAAAGTTCTTACCAGATTACCTTTGAAGCAAATCTTCTTTTATAGTTTAGCAGTTATTTTCTCATTGAGTTTCATTTCTCTTTCCAACCTGAGTTTTGTATCGCCATTTTAATTTGTGTGT